>JAYKQN010000007.1:22810000-23402500 GCA_036785175.1 Eupleurogrammus muticus | reverse complement strand
TTAACATACGTTGGTTTTGCTGAATGCTGCTGTTACAGTGATGTAAAGTTAACATTGACCAATCACAATGAGCCATGTGCTTCTCCACAGAGCGGAAATCACCCTGGGGAACATTATCAAGAAGAAAGGATGGAGGTGATATTCCCTATTCTTTCTGACTGATCCACATGCATGAGAAAAACCCTTAAACTCTGTCACAGGAACATACACAGCATCAAATTATGTCAGGCTACACCCACAGAAATTCTTTAAAAGGATGAAAATGCAACTTTTGAAAACAAACGCACAATACTGTGTTAAATCAATTCATGAAGGTCAAATTGTAATTTAGGCTGTTACTACAATTTATTATGTCAAAAATAATTTGTGGATAATGGAAAAAAAACTAAGTGTATTCAATTCAATTTAACCAAGAGAAAATTAAAAGTCACATAGATCAACATTAGCAACTGATACAAAAACAATCCACATGTACAATGTAAAAAAAAAAGAATAAAACTATATTTTTTATGGTGGTTAATGTATAATAATAAAAGTCATTCAAACTTTATTTGAAAAAGTAGTTATCTATTATAAGAAATGACTAAAAGAGATATAATGAGTGTTCATTTCTGATGTGACAGGCATAAAAAGAAAAAGAAAATATCCAAGAAAGAAAACACATTATGTAAATTATTAGAAATAAAAATCTGTAGAAAAACTTTTTCACACTAAAAGAATTTTAACTACTTCCCTAATAAAATAATGACTGATTTGTGTTTAAGCCCTTTGTATTATTGTTATAAATATTATTGTTGATTCTTCTAAAGGTTTTATTACATTTATACATATTCAGGGATTTAATCAATCTAGTTCAAAGTTGTCTTTAAATGTACACTATGAAGGAAATTGAACAATTGCTGGATTAAATGATCAATTGATGAATTGATTGATTGATAGTAAATCTGCTCCTAACTCTGTTTTGTTGTTTCCAGGCGTTCTAGTTTTGTCATCACTACAAAGATCTACTGGGGAGGCCAGTGAGTGGCACATTAAACACTGTATACTCGGCTTCTTCATATTTCATGTTTGAATGATTCTTAATAATTCAGTAATGTGTGTTTTCATCACTTCACAGAGCAGAGACAGAGAGAGGACTCTCCAGGAAGCACATCATTGAAGGTACAGTATCAGCTTTATCTACAGATTTATTGTTTTGTTCATTAAATGGTGTAAATGTGGATAAGTGTTTACCAAAGCTAAAGATTCAACCTAAAATGTATTTTTGTGTCCAGACCAACAGTCCTCAACCCAAAGATCATCAGTTTACTATTATAGAAGATTAAATAAACCTGAAATATTCACATTTGAGAAGCTGGAATCAGAAAATTTGGTCATAAAAATGACTCATCTCCATTAATCGATTATCAAAATAGTTATAGTTAATGTGATAGTCAGCAACTAATTGATTAATTGACCAATAGTTGCAGCTCTCAGTGACAGAAATGTATAAATACATTGTATGACAATATAATCTAATAAAGAAAGTTTAAACCTGAGGCAAAAATCAAGAAAAGGATCATTATAGAGTTGTGTTTTATTACTAAGTTTACACTATTAATAACCTGCAGGAAACATGAATAAAAAATCATGGTTTATGGCTGCATCAGTTCAAACTGAACAGACTCTGAGTTGTGGTGAATTATTCACTGATTTCATGTTGTGGTGTGAGAACTGTTTGTCTCACTCAGTCAACACGGCTCCATGTTCTCTGTCCCAGTAAATATGTCAAAGTGCCCCGCAAATCACATAAACTGCTGAGTTTCATATTGTCGAGAGAAAGATCTGGACTGTTCCTCTGCAGTGAGTCTAGGAGAAATAGACTTTATCAATTAAGAATGTTAAAAAAAACATGTGTTTCTGTGTATTTTGCTGGAGCAGATAAGGAAAAACTCCGATATGATGCCGCAGTGCAAATTTAAAACTCAGCACCCTCGTTTTTCCAGTTCATAAATATATCTTCTTCATAAAAAGCAAATAAGATTTTTTTTTTTTTTTATCAATCATTCAATCATTTTTAACACATTTTTTTTCCTTGATGTATGGTTTGTCTGTTAAATGACTGTTTGATTCAATGATTGATCCATCATCAAGAGAAATATAAACTTCATAGTTTATGACTTAAGGAGGAGCAGCATTGGTGTAGTTTTTTTTAACCTTGAGTGAAACCATTGACTATTATTATTTTGTATTGATTGATATTGTGGATATTGGTGATATATAGCTTGATATTGTGGATATTGATGATATATATGAATATTTTTATCGTTATATATATCATTATTATTCACAAAGGTATAAAACAAAGATAGCTGGGTGAAATGTTAGCAGATGCTTGACGGATTTCAATGAAAATTGTCATTTTTTATTTGGTTTATTCCTCTTCCTGTCAATAGCCAACAGCGTAGTGGAAACTCTTGAATAAATAAATTATTGATGACGTCTGATGATTATCTTTTGACAGGTTTAAGAGGATCATTATCCAGACTTCAGCTAGAATATGTGGACATTGTTTTTGCCAACAGAAATGACGTCAACAGTCCAATGGAAGGTCAGTGCTGATAAATTATATAGATTAACACATGTTGCAACTGAAGAAACCAGAAAATAATATAATTTGAAAAGATGGAACGAGAGAAATAAAAAAATGTTATCCTTCATGACATTTTTTAAAGATCTAATTGATGGAGATGGATATAATGTAATAGTGTGCAAATATTTGATTAATAATCTTTGCAGCTCTACCTCAACTGATTAGAAATAATGTTTTTGTTAAATACTGTGACCTGCAGAGATTGTCCGGGCCATGACGTTTGTAATAAACCAGGGTATGGCCATGTACTGGGGAACTTCCCGCTGGAGTGCCATGGAAATCATGGTGAGCGCTGATTTCTGGTTCAGGAAAATTTTACAAACACAATATAATATTGTCTTAATTTCAGTAACCTTACAGCATATTTCTCTATCCCCTCTACATCAGGAAGCGTATTCAGTCGCTCGCCAGTTCAACCTGATCCCACCTGTCTGTGAGCAGGCAGAATATCATTATTTCCAGAGGGATAAGGTGGAAGTGCAGCTTCCTGAGCTCTACCACAAGATAGGTCAGACACTCTATATATTTATTATTACCTACTCATTTTAATTAAATTAAAAACTGCTGAACGTCAATCTTCTATTTCCACTTTTTCAGGTGTAGGAGCGATGACCTGGTCGCCACTAGCCTGTGGATTAATCACGGGAAAGTACAGCGATGGCGTCCCTGAGTGCTCTAGAGCGGCCATGAAGGTCAGTTTGACTTCACCAAAATTGGTATGATTCTCTACATGTTCCAGTGTGAAATAAGAAGTTTTTTATTCTGTGTGGTGCAGGGTTACCAGTGGCTGAAGGAGAGGGTGAACGGCGAGGAAGGACGCAGGCAGCTCGCCAAAATCAAGGAGCTCCATCTACTGGCTGACCGACTGGGTTGCACGGCTGCACAGTTAGCTATAGGTACGAGCAAAAAACAAAAAATACAGATTTGGCCCGCTGGCCACCATTAGGTAGACCATGCTAATACCAGGTTAGACCCCCTTTTGCCTTCAGAACTGCCTTAATCCTGCATGGCATAGATCCAACAAGGTACTAGAAACTGTCCTCAGAGAGTTTGGTCCATATTGACATTACAGCTGTTAGCCAGTTGCTGCAGATTTGTGGGCTGCACATCCATGATGCAAATCTCCCACATCTCAAAGGTTCTCTATTGAGATCTGGTGACTGTGGAGGTCATTTGAGTACAGTGAACTCATTCAAGAAACCAGTCTGAGATGATTGGACCTTTATGACATGGTGTTATACTGCTGGATGTAGCATCAGAAGATGGGTACATCGTCATAAAGGGATAGACATGGTTAGCAACAATACTCAGGTAGGCTATGGCGTTGAAACTATGTACTATACTAAGGGGCCCAAAGTGTACCAAGAAAATATCCCATACAACTTTACACCACCAGCCTGAACCATTGATACAAGGCAGGATGGATCCATGCTTTCATGTTGTTGATGCCAAGTTCTGATCCTACCATCAGAAGGTCACTGCAGAAATCAAGACTCATCAAACCAGGCAACATTTTTCCAGTCTTCTATTGTCCGATTTTGGTGATCCCCTGTGTACTGTAGCCTCAGTTTCCTGTTCTTACAGGAGTGGCACCTGGTGTGGTCTTCTGCTGTAGCCCATCCACCTCAAGGTTGGACATGTTGTGTGATCAGAGATGATCTTCTGCCTAACTCAGTTGTAACAGGTGGCTATTTTAGTTACAGTTGCATTAGTCTGGCCATTCTTATCTGACCTCTACAGAACTGCTGCTCACTGGATATTTTCTATTTTTTCGACCATTCACTGTAAACTGTAGAGATGGTTGCGATGGTTGTGAAAATCCCAGTGGATCAGCATTTTCTCAAATACTCAGACCAGTCTCTCCTGCACCAACAACCATGCCATGTTCAAACTTAATTAAATCACCTTTCTTCCCCATTCTGATGCTCACTTTGAACTACAGCAGATCGTATGTCAACATACCTAAATGCAACGAGTTACTGCCATGTGATTGGCTGGTTAGAAATTTGCATGAGCAAGCAGTTGGACAGGTCTACCTAATAAAGTGGTGGTGGGGTGTATGTTTACAGTTAGCTATATGTAGGACTATAAAACATAATATACAGATTTACACAGCTAGGTCTAGGTACAACTTAAAAACACAATACACAGACACCGCTGCAGAGTTAGCTATAAGTATGACCAAAAACTGAATTTGCAGACAATTACTGCTGTACAGCTAGATCAGAAGATCAAAATTCAATCAGTTGATGTGCTACATTTACTGCAATCTAATCTCAAATGTGTCAAACCAGTAAAAATATGTGTATGTTTACCTGAGTGTGTTTGTGTGTTTGTTTCACAGCTTGGTGTCTGCGTAGTGAAGGAGTCAGCTCGGTTCTTCTGGGAGTTTCTAACACAGAGCAGCTACTCGAGAACCTCGGTGCCCTCCGGGTAGATAAGTTTCCTGTTTCTAACCCAAGCAGCCATCAATCTGAGCCACAAGTTCTCAGTAGAACTCTAACCAACAACTATTCTCATAGTCCATGAATCTATTAATTATTAAAACAGTCTGTTTGCTATGACTGGAGATTCAACCTAACCTTTCCTTTTTTTGTCCAGACTAACAGTCCACAAGCTAAAGATCATCACTTTAATATTATGGAAGGCTAAAGAAACCAGAAAATAATCAGATTTGAGCTTTGCAGTTTACAGTAAAGGATTTGCTTCTCTGTGCAATGTACCATTGAGAAACTGACCAGCGGCTGACCTTTTAATCTCTCTGCTGTCCTTCCTTCCTCCTCACAGATTTTATCCCAAATGAATCCTCAGACCATCGCTGAGATCGACACCCTGCTGGGAAATAAGCCACACTCTAAGAAAGAGTCACGCGCTTGAAGATGCAAAATCTGAGCGATAGGATGATGTTTCGGGAAGAATTGACGAAGGAGACAATGACATTGGGAAACATCGCTTTTTGCTCCGCTGTATTACTCAACAACTTGCATGTCCTCAGCAACATTATGCTTCCAGTATGTGCGCGTTTTCCATTTTTGCGCAATACATTGTGTCATGTATGGAGATTTAAAAAAAAAGAAAATCTCCCAATTGTTAAAGAAGAAAAAAGAAACAGATCATATTAATGCTCACTGCCGATTGTTCACTGACTGATTATTTCTACAGAGGGAGAAGCCAAAAAAAATCTCCAGAGATGAAGGACGACTGACAAACACTCAGATTTGACTCTTGTTAATCAAATGTTCTAAAACGGAAGAAAAGGAAGAAAAAAAACTCCTCTGTGTTCAAATGAGACTTTTTACAGCGTGATCGGTGCTTTTCATTTGGACGTCAGCGTCTCCTCCTGCAGTTGCCTGTTATTCCGTACGATGTTTAGTAGCCAGCAGAGAGCAGAAGGTTAGTTCCTCATGTGTCTAACCTTAACATTTACCATAGTGTGCATGTGACTGGTCCGACACGCTCACTGCTTACAGGGTTGGGAACAATGGATCACTTGTAGCTGTGGTACAGTGATCCACTGTAACTGGAGAAATTAAACCATTCTGGCAAGAAAAAAAAGATCATATCATATTTTATATAAATATATAGATATGTAGATATAGATATAAAGGTTTTTCCTGTAATTCTACACATCCTGAAATCATTTTTGGCACGAATGATTTGTTCTAAATTCCAGTAAGGGGAAATTGAATTGAATTAGAAATTGTCTCTGCATTGAACAGACTAAACACTTCCCAACCCTGCTGCTTCCTCAGCAGTCTTTTTGCCTCCTCTGTTTGTAAAAAAAAAAACTGTGCGCATGTCCCTTTAAGAAGAGAGAAAAAGCCCTTAAAACAGGGTTGTAAATGTGGCATGGCTTTTTATGGCTTATGTAGATTTGCGGTGCCCTTGTAAGCCAATTTTTAATTAATTAATTTATTTATTTTTTAATTCTGAACGGTCCGGCAGTTTGATCTGGGGTCAGTGCCACTGGACACAGCTTCTCACGCTTTAATGACTCAAGTCTGCAGAAACATGACATGTGAGTTTTTTTTGTCCGTATATGAGAAGACATTTGGCGTCACTCCCAGTGACGTCGAGGGGAGTCATCGCCCTTAGATCAAAAAAGGTTTGAAACAAGATGGACGATGTGGGAAAGATCAGCGAGCGTCTGACACCAAACTAGTAGTTTTCAAAATGATGAGTTTGAGTTGGTGAAATGTGATATTAACTCTTGCCACAGGTCGCTTGGGGTGAGATTTAGCAAATGTACCTTTTCTTTTCTGTAGAAGCGTAAAAAAAATATAGCTTCTCTGCTCATTTCTCTGGGAGTTTCTCTCTCTCTTTGTCTATCTCTATCTCCTTGATTCTTCTTGCACACATGCACAACTCATTTAACACTGTGCATTTTATGTCTTTATTCCCTTTATGGTTTTGTATTGATTTCAATCCTTTGTAACTGAGAGGGGTTTGTTCCTTTTTCTGTGATTGCCCATGAAAACGCCGCCACCGCCGCTGCTGCTGCTGCTCTCCACTCTCCACTCTTTCTCTCAACTTGGGGGGCGTTTTTTTTGATAGATGAAGTCGTTTTTCCATTTGTCAGTTCCACTGTAAATAGGCTCATCTGTCTGGCAATGAGATAACAAGATGAAGGCTGCGTCTGTGAGTCATGAAAGAAAAATTCCTGAAGCTGTGACTGTGGCCATGAAGCTTCCTGTTGTACATTAAAAAAAGAAGCCCAACCAAACAACCAAACCTTTAACATGTAACTTTGCCTGCATAAACTTCTATTTTACTGTCTTGCAAAACAAAGTGAAACCAAAAGAGAGAAGAGACAACGCATTACTGAATGTACCAATGTCTGTTGCTCAATCTATGTGACCTAAAGGAAAAAAAAAGCACAGAAGGTGTTTTAAAGGTAGGTTTGTGTGTGTGTGTGTGTGTGTGTGTGTGTGTGTGTGTGTGTGTGTGTGTGTGTGTGTGTGTGTGTGTGTGTGTGGTAGAAACCTGCTGTCGTGCAAACATTTACACAGATTCAGATAAAAGCTTCATTCACCCTGCATCTGGTAGCTACTGATTGGCCAAAACCAGAAAAATGTGCTCAGCTGATAAGATTTTTTTTCAGTGTCTGTTGGTTCTTCAGGGTGAGTTCACCATCATCTCCATGTTTACATTTGGAATAAACTGTTTATTTGAGCATATTCCCAGGGATTTAAACTGATTACACTGCATATAAACAGTTTAGGAGCTAGCCTCTAGGATTATAATCTCAATTTCTGTTCCCACATTCCAGGTAAATTCTTCTTCATGTGCACTTCACTGACCACATGATACACATATGCACACTTGAATTACTTATTAACCAATAACATTATGTGCAGTTTCACCTCATGTAGCAGTGATTTTATTTGATTTTCACCCTGAAAAACCAACATGCTTTGTGCTTTTTGAGCCATACAAATACACACACTGTAACACACACACACACACACACACACACACACACACACACACTCCTCTGAAGCATATCAACCATTCTTCTTCTGCAGACAGTTAAATTAAAACCTTTAACCCCTCACAAGGTTTTCTTGCTCAATTTCTGCGCCGAGTGAAGCTCAGGTTTCTGTCTTCTTGTGTCACTGCTGCAACTACAGCTATGAGATATAATTTTTTTTATCAGACAAGGAGAAAGCGATCTGCTTAGAAATAGCTGTGTTGCTGTTACTTCTATTGCTCTGTTTTTTTCTTCACCTTTGCAATGATCAATCTTTTAGTTTTCCTATGGAAAGGTGACAGCTTTAGTTTGTCAGATTCACTTATTACTGGTGCGACAAACATAGAAAACATACAAAAAATTTAGTAAGTTGTCCAATTAAGGTTAGAGAATCAGCATTTTTTGTGTTTCAATTGAAGCTTAACAATTAATAAATAATAGGCTACCATATATTTTACTGATTAGTTATATTTTTTTAATTAATTTAAAACTCATCCTGAAATGCTTTGAAATATCAGCTGCTTCTTCACCTGTCGTTTAAATAGTTTCGTCAATTTTAAATTCACCTGTCGTTTAAATTGATGAAACAGTTTAAATGAAAGCGTAGTGATGCACCGTTTTCTGCCTCTCTAGCACCAACATCTGTCTTTTCCAACACAGACAACCTGAATGTCACCAGAGCGACAGACCAAACATTCTGTTCGTTTGACGCTGCGACACATTGGATAGAAACCATCGTATGTGCTGAAGAAATGTTGATGTTCTCACTGCAAACACCGGAGAGAGGAGGGAGAAAAAAAAACAGATGATTCACCACATGACTCATCATCTGGTCTGTGAAGATACAGGTTGGCCAAGGTGATAAAAACACATAGAAACAGAAATAAAAATAAATAAATAAATAAAACCTCCACATCTAGTAATGTGCTCTTGATATTTCACACATAGTTGCTTTTGTGATTCACTTTCTTTATTGGCTTCATTTTAGTGTCCTTAAAGGATAAAGATGGTGATGTTCTATATTTTTCTTATTGTGAAACATATAAATGAATTTAAAAAAAAAACAAATCCAACAATGAATTGATAACAAGTTTTGCCTATATAGACAAATCCTGATATAACTTATACCTTTTGCATCCTGCAGCTCCAAATATGTATTCATCTGCGGTAGAATATAGTCCTATATTCATATATACTTCTGTCTGATAAAAAATGCTACTCAGCTGCTAGAGAAAACTACTTTGATTTGAAAGTACCACATCATACATATATATATTTGTCTAGATATACCCAGATGGAGTTGGAGTCATGCAAGGACTCGGCTAGGTTTCATTTGCTAATTGCAGTTTAACATAACCAATTACTCCCTGACAGTAAATGTCATGTGGATAACTGAATATCTACATTCCGTCCTGGACTAAAATGCTTTTTCTTGTCCTTAATTCGTCCCTGGTGACTGTATCCCTGCTGAATTACAAAAGTCCTTCACATCCCTGTAACATGCTGCAGCCTCTCGCTTTTAAAACTACACCCGGGATTTATCTGGCCTTTTATCCCCTTTTTGTCGAATGTTAATACACTGAAAAAATTACTCTAACCCCTCGTAAATGTTACATGTTATCAGGTTTATTTAATAGATTTGAGCATGTTATCGAATCATCCTTATGTTTTTAAATTAATTCTAAAATATACTACCCTTCTCTAAAACAATTTATCTCAGTCATTTTCTATATCCTCTTATTCCTCACGGGGTCATTGGGGTCGTCAGTTTAGCTTCACTCATCGGCCTAAATGCATCCTGCCAGTTTGCTGTAATCAATAAATAAACAAAGACTCAGCTAATCACAGATTGCTTTTATTTTCTACTAAAATACATGTTTCATGCAGATTTTTGTCACTTTTCCACAACAGTCAACAAAAGCACAATGAGACTAGTGTGGAATCACTCAGAGACTTCAGGCCTCACGACATCAAGCAAAGATCAGATGGTAAAATCAGTACAAGGTTTTTTTGTGTGTGTTTAATTTCCTTTGTCATTTCATAAATAGTGACTCTTCATGTGCTGTTTCATGCATTTTGCTTTCTGTTCATAACCAGCAGCCACATGACCGGATCCAATCAGAACCTGCACTGCAAAAAAAAGCCTGGAGAAATAATCATGGTAATTGGACCAGAAAATAGAATACAACATACATAACAACAAACATAAAATAATAATAATAATAATAATAATGTAACCAAGTTGAATATTGCTTTTGAAAATAAAAAAAAAAGAAAAATTAGTGCACACTATAAAATAGCTTAAGTTTTCTTGGCAGAATCAGCTTCTATATAATCCATCAGCTGTTTTAAAAACTCACAGATCTGGTCCAGTTTGGTTGGTCTCTTCTTTGATTATCTGGATGCAAAGAGTGAAAACCAGAAAGCTTTGTCTTCTACGATAAGCTTCCAGCTTTGGCTGAATCTGTGCGGCATTAGATGAAGTTTAAACAGTATAGTAGAAAGCAGATGTGAACCGGAGGATGATATTTATAAAGGAAAACCCGAGCAAGGCCTGATATGATCGTAAAATAAAAAGAGGTAGGAAAACTCTCTCTAAAGGCTCAGAGAACAGGGAATTACTGCATGGAGCATTTTTCCCCAAACATGCTACACCCAAAAGCCTGTTTTCAAAATGGACTCGGCACATCATGCTTCAAATCATCCACCAAACCACAGGAAAAACATCCATCCTCACACAGCCAGTTGCATATTAATACAAGCGTTTAGACTGGAATTACTGTTGTTTTCTCCTCTGTGGAGACAAGGAGACAAAACACATGACGCATGCATCATCATCATCATCATCATCTCCAGAATGTAGAACAACAATTAACATGGACAGATGTTACTGCACAGCATATTAACTCGCTTTTACTTGGAATTTTATGTTGCAGGAGAACATTAAAGGGATCCTTCAGGATTTTTTTTGTTACATTTAGCCCCATTTCCCTTGTTCCTTCATATATCTGAAGCATAGACATGATCATTTTATTTCATCAGTATTGACCTTTGTAGTAATTTTTATTATAATGTTAGATCACCTGGAGACTTGAATCCTACACTGCAAAAAAAATACCTTAACAACTGAAAATGTTTTGTATTTGGTTTAATATTGAATAGAAATATCTTATTCCACTGGCAAAGAATTTAGCTTTTTCAAGTTTTCAATTTGGACTTGTTTTAAGAAAGCAAGGCTAACCTTTTTTTACAAAATGATTAAATTGACTAAAATCAACATCTGCTAATAGAATAAAATAATTGTATTCAATATTGGACTATTTGTACCAAAAACAAGACCTTTTCACCTGATGTAATTTATTTGCAGCATAGTAGAAACACATTTTAAACATTAACCCAAAGTGGAATTGTCTCAGTCAGCTGCACCGTGTCATATTTCCCAATTCATTTGATCTATTTTTTTTTTAACTTTGACAAGTTTGGAAATGAGCTTTGCTCCTTTTTGTGACAGAGTGAGTAGGTTTACTAGTTACGCTGTAATAGAACTGCAAGTAAAGATTATTCTGCTAGTCAATTAATCTAGTAATTATAAAAAAGATGAATTGATAAGTTGTTTTGAATTTGACTTAAAATTTATAAAAACTTAAAAGACAAATTAAGAGCATATATAACTATTTGAGAAAAAATTCGAAACCTTAAATTTGAATAATTTTTAGCCTTTTTCAGGAAACTGCACTCAACTAACAACTATTTTAATAGTCAATTATTCTATTAATTATTGCATTGATTATCCGATTAGTTGTTTGGTTCATAAAATGTCAATGAGCTTCATTCGTTTGGACAAAAAGCTGCTGAAAACCTGAACTAACATTATAGTGGATACACCATAAAGATCAATACTGTAAGATCTGTGATATTATGTCTGTGTTTCAGATGCATGAAGGAACTGAATGTCAAAGGCTAAATGTCAAAAACACTGAACCGTCCCTTTAAGAGAGCTTGGTCAACATAGGAAATGGAACAAGCAGGTTTCAGTGCAGCTTCTTGTCCTTCTTGCCTGTCTGCATGACGTCGTTGAGGGTGAACGACATGAACGCGATCTGCTCCAGTTCGCTATCCTTGCCGCACTCCATCAGGCATGAGAACTGGTCGCGGTCCTCATTGTAGGCCAGATCCGAGTATCCGCTGGGCCCGCTGTGGATGATCCGGGGCCGGTCCCAGCCCGACGAATGCAGCGGCGAGCGGTTCAGGTACACGCCCATGTCCTTGCGGCTGGACCTGCTGGTGGGGTGCATGAAGAGCAGCCAGGTCTGCGTGTCCGGGGACAGCAGCGATGTGCCGCACGCTTTGCTCTCGGCGTCGTCGTTGGGGACGAACTCTGGTGCCGGGAAGCCCACGACGCTGCCCTGGCAGCCGCTGTGGCGCTGTTCTACCAGCTCTGGCGCCGAGTGGGGCTTGTCGAAGTAGACGCCGCTGTTCTCGCTCAGCGCTTCGCACCGGTAGCCCTTGGTGTTGCGGGCGTTGCAGTAGAGGTGGCTGCGGCCCTCGTGGTCGATGATCTCCGCCATCTCACACTCACACGACTTCTTCTGCAGCATCTTGCCGATGCGCCACGTCTGGCCGAAGTCCTCGCTGAATATGGACAGGGCGCGCGGGTAGACTGTGAAGGGCACGGGCACGGAGCAGCACCGGTACGGAACGTAGTAGGCGTACGCCGGGATGACCAGCCGCCCGTTCTCCAGCTGCACGCCGTGGCCCGGCCCCACAGCAAACGTGGCCCAGCGGCGGGCGGCGTCACCCAGCGTGCTCTCCGTCAAGTCCCTCACAGGCGTCCAGGTGCAGCCGTCGTCCAGGCTGCTCACGCAACACAGGCGCGCCCGGTTCTTGCCCGTGTGGATCTGCCTGAGCTCCGTCACGTTGCCCCACACACATATAAAGAACAGAAACAGTGTCTTGCTGTTCTTCTCATACACGGGACACGGGTTCATGGTGCGGTGGTTGGGGAGGCAGGCCGTGGTCAGCTCCTGGCTGGACGACCACTGGAGAGGAAAAGAAAAACAACAGAACAACCGTTAGACAGGTTGATCAGTGTTTTGTCAGTCGAGACTAGAAGAAATGTATACCAACAAAGTTATTTTTCATGAGGAAAACTAGACAAAAATCAATGCCCTGACTATTACAGACTGTGACAAAATTACACACATTCCTTGTTAAAGAAAAAACAAACAAGACAAAATCTACTGTATTAAATACATTTTATGTAGGGAACATTCAGCTTGCTCCAGTAACTCTGGTGGAGTCATTTCAAAACATATCACACTGTGTCACACTGAACCAATCAAAGGTTAACAGTAATCCTACTGTTACAGATACCTGCCTTGATTAATCTTGATTAGCTTCACTATCAACCTGCTGTCGAAGACAGACTATTGATGTAGAAGTAGACTGAAATACTTTCAATTTTAATCAACGAAAACTAGACTAAAATTCTTAGTATTTTCTTTGACTGAAATTTGACCAAAATGCAATGACTTTTTATTGACTAAAATGTGACTTATCAAAAAAAATTAAGTTGACTAAACATGACTAAAAGTGATAAGGGCATTCAACAGAAGATGAAAACTAAATTGAAACATAGCTGATGACATTAACTTTGGTGTTCGTCAGTGGTGTCAAACATGTGACCTGGGGCTAAAGAGCCACTAATTGTAGAAAGTACAAAAATATTCCAGCAGCAATGGGAGGATTTATTGATACTTTTCACCAGAAAAATATATTCTAATAGTAATCCTATAGAGTGTTTTTAGATTTAAAAAAATATTGAAGACATAGATGATGGCATCATGATATTTTACTGTGGACAAACAAAGATTCATGATGGAGAAGAAACAAGATTCACAAACAATATATAAACAAAGCTGGAAGTAGTGGGGAAATTATAAGTTTAATGATCAGAAGTAAAGTGTTAATCTAAAATCATGTGAATTAGAGGATCTGTTGGTTAAATTTGTCTGCATTTTAACATTCAGAATTAACTTTTTACCTGAAATATAATAATAGTGTTGTACCTCTGGGAAAACCACAAACACATTTCAAATATTCAAATGAAATGCATCATGTAAAGCAGTTCAGCCCTGAAACCAGTGATGTCGAACATATGGCTCGGGAGTAATAAGTGGCCGCTATAGAGTCCAAATCTAGCCAGGAGATAGCTTCATCTGCTGAAACACTAAATATGGATCAGTGAGGAAATGTTTTGAATTGATTTGACTGAATATGGAATATATTGTTGAAATGTCACTTTTTTGTGTCATCTTTCCTGTTTTTTAAATAAAGGCTAACTAATTGTGTAAATATTTATAACATTTTCTTACATACAAATAAGAAAGAAATTGTAGGCGTTATTTATATTTTACTGGTCCAGTCAACTTGAAATCAAAATGTTGTGTGTGTGTGTGTGTGTGTGTGTGTGTGTGTGTGTGTGTGTGTGTGTGTGTGTGTGTGTGTGTGTGTGTGTGTGTGTGTGTGTGTGTGTGTGTGTGTGGACCATGGAGTGTAATGCAGCATGACACCTCCGATTTGTTGATAATAATCAGCATTAAAGCAAAAAAAAGTAAATCTGCTGCTTGTTGGGCAAGGATAATAACCTGAACAGATCCGTCCTCCCGCGTCGTTCCTCTTCTCATCACCAGGATCTTGGCGTCCTGGTCATGGGGTGAGGACCTCTTCTCTGCGAAGGCCAGGAACGTGTGGCTGTGCCTCAGGTAGACCAGGGCAGGGATCCTGTAGGTTACCCCATGTGGCACTGCCTCAAATAACGTGGTTTTGGCCAGTTCCTCTCCACCGCCACTCTTTGATTTAGCGTTTCCCATGGTGGATCACAGCTCCTGGGAAGAGAAATATCCACGATTATTTTTTAAGAATGTTCCAGGTGTTTAAAACGTCTTTGATTTAAGTATAGGTTACAAAGTCAAAGGAAGAGTCAAGTGATAGAAAAACAAGACCAAAGGGGAAAAACAATATTACAGAAAGTGCTGGAGAGGTTAAAAAAAGAGGGATTATGCAAAGAAAAATACCTAAAAATGTAGATAAAACAACAAACAAAATAAAACACTCAGAATCCAGGCAACAACAAAAGTAACAAATACAATACTATAACCAAGAAAAATATTTAAAAATAAAAGCTATAAAAAGATATTGAGTCTTTGTGTATTAAATACGACTTTAGTCTAGACTTAAAATTAATAAAAATGTAGATAATTCCATTAAATGAAAATGAGAGATGAAAGTTCACACTCCAGCAGCTACTCACACTCACATATGACTGCAAACGTTATAAACAGCGTTTCAATGGGAATTGCGCGTGCACAACAGAGCTTTTACCTTCACTTGTCACTGTTCGCATTTGTCACCCTTGATCTCTGCGCGACCGCCATCACATCGTCTCATTTCACGCCAAAAACCGGGGGAACCCGTGATGTTCACGACACTGGTGCTACGGGTTCATCGGCAAGCCGGAGAAAGAGAGACACCTTACACTTACTTCCGCGTTCGCTCAGTCACGTCCTAAAAAACAGACGTCGTTTTAAGTGGCTACGTCAGATAAGGTTCCGCAAGATCAACTTTAGTCGAGTATTTTCTTATTTTTTTTAATTGTGCTAGCGCGATACGTACATAACCGACGGGTTGCTACCGTTACTAACCGTTAGAAGAGAGAAGCCATCAAAAACATCCCGCTGCAGTGACTTCGGCGTCCAAGTGTCACGCATGCGCAATGTGCTTCCTTCAGATTAGAAGCTATCCGACCAACCATGGATGTATTGTACGGCATAGACGCGTACATGTAGAACCGTATCCAGGCTTGTGCACCGTGTCGTCACTCGCCATCTTGTGTCGGGAGGGTACTGATCCGTTATGACTGCAGGGTGTGGGTACAAACGCCCATATTAAGCAACAGGGTCTGGGGAATACCATGTCACTGGTGTATTTGTTCTATAGAATTTTTTTTATCGTTTAAACAAACACACTGATCTTCTCACGTACAAAATTAAGTGAGTTATTACGAGTCAAATCGAGTCAGTTGATAGACCGCTACTTCGACGGATTCATGCAGTAAGAATGCCCTGCGCCCCCCGACACAAGATGGCCGCCGCGTTGACGACTTGTTCCTACAGTGGTAGTGAAGGCTGCATCTGCGTTTGTATATCTATGAGCTAAACGGGTTAAGCAAACACGAGTTTTACGTAAATTCGTATTGGTGGGTAATTGCATGCTTCTACTTGGATACACCTTTATAACTATACAAATTTAGTGTGTTCAGATGGTTTAAGCGGGTCGTTATCTTCTTTTAAATTAATGTTCAACCCGTCTTCATCTACTAGCTAATATGCTAACCTGTAGCGCCCCCTGCTGGGCGGGAGGAAGCGCTATCGTCTTTTACACTGTTGCTAGGCGACAGAGCACCACAGTGCAGCTTAGTCGTTTTAACATTCGGATAAACAGTGTATTTTCAGACATTTATGGAAAAGACATGCAACCAGGATGACTGCTGTATCCTATAAACTTGATGATGGACAGAGAAATTCCTCCAAATGTTTCCCAGCTCGGAAACTACTCGGTGGAAGGAAGCAAGGTAAAGTTCAATTCCTCAAACCGGTTATTTTGATTCTAGACAATAAGTAGCTCATATACTCATAAAAAGTCACTGAAATACAGCATAAACAACACAAATAGCAAATTATTTCATAGTAGCCTGTAATATAATATTTGGCAAACGTTTGATGCCAATGGAGACGACTGCACATTTATATTAGCTTGTTAAGTTATACTCTATAGTCATCAGTCATTCTATTTTGATAAAACATAAAAAGGAAAATGCCCATGAAAATACAGTTCTTTACTTGTTTTAGTTTAGTTTGTCAGATCAAAAGGAAGAAAATATTTTTTTTGGGTCTGTTTGAGGAGACAATTCAGAGTAATGATAACAAATACTGTTAATAAATGCCTTTTTTGTCTGTGTTTTTCCTGTCACTAAATATTTAAGAAGAAATTAATAAATTACAAATAGGATCCTGTTAGATTGAATGATTCAAGCAAATAGGACAGTTATATAATATAATCACGTTATTCTTCTTGAGCAGATACAACATATGTGAAAATCCATTTCTGATAACTTACCTCATAGTATAGATTGTATATATTTTAAACCTGCAGTTAATATCAGAAGACATGGTTTAATCACTTTATTTGTTCTTGTAGGAGCTGGTCATTATCTTGTAGAATACAGAAAAGCAGCGGAGCAGAAATCCAGAAATGTGCATAGAAGAATAAAAGAGAATTATAAAAAATATGCAGACAGCAGCGTTGACTCTCCTCATTGCAACACATTAGATGGACCCTTCCTGGTAAGAAACTGAATCTACTGTCTGAATATATAAATTTTTTTTTTCTTTGACAAAACATAGCAAAACATATGCATTTTTTTGTAGCTTCAGTTGCATTGTGTTGATGAACCATCTGATCTGTGCTCAGTCAACATCAGTGAGCAGAAATTGAGCTATGTAAGAATCAATTTTAACATTTTATTCACAATTGTTTGTTTGCCTTTGTGCAGAAATACATATAGATTTGTGTCCTTACTCTACACAGGTGGAGCCTGAAGACCTCAAGGTGTTTCACAATGTCGCGTACATTGATGCATCTGTTAACTCTCTCTCCTTAGGTGAATTTTCTCCCTTGTTATTCATTTTATGCGCATTTACTTTACACACATTTAAATATCATTTACCTTTGGTGAGATTTTGTGCATTACAATTTCCAAAAATGTCCCTTTTTTCCTCTTCAGATTCTTTTAGCAGTTTTGTGTGTTTAAGAGAACTCAATCTGTCTCTAAACGACATCTTCAACATGACTTTTGATGCTGCTGACTTCCCTCATCTTGAGGTAAAATAAGTGACCTCAACAAAGAATTCAAATATGACTTTTATGATTTAATTTTTCCTTTATATCTGCAGTTCTTTCATAATGTAAGAACATTTATTTTAACTACATCATAACATAACAGATTTTTCATATTTTAAACATTTATTGTTTAATTATGAGTGGGGATAAAAAAAAAAAAAGTTTTTTGCAAAATTGCAAAAATTCATAGTCTGACACTTTTAATTGATGCATCCAGCTGTAACTCTCCTTCTTCTTTCTTATTTAATCCTCTCGATGTGTTTATATGTCATTTATGCAAATATCACAGGTTCTGGATTTGTCCTACAATTTGTTGTTAGCTGATGATATAGTTTCCATCGGATTGCTTCCGTGTCTAAAAGCCCTGCATCTGACTGGAAATCACCTCCACCGTCTTCCACCTGACCTGGCTTCTTCAAACCATGACCCCACTCAGTAAGTACATTAACTTTCATGTATGAGTGAGTTTTATGGGTCTGTGACAAACAAGGGTTGGAAATGTATGTTTTACAAACTTGTCTTCAGATCTGTCAAAATGTACATTTTGTGTTTATGTTGGTTTTATATCGTTTGAAAGTCCATTTATACCATTTTTTTATGAGAACAAGACTGTCAAATGGTGTAACTTAAAAAGATAAATGATAATAAATTATAATATTTAACTCAGAGATAGAATGTATATAAATGCAGGTATGGCCATTTAAAATATCCCACAAAAGTACATTTTATAAGAAATACTTACTCAAAAAAGAGTAAATTGTTGCTACAATCAACTTGATTAATATTTTTTCTCTTTTGAGAGTTTGCTACATTGTTCTGGTAAAAAAACACACAAGTAGGTAATTGAACTCCTGAGGTTTTCTTTTGATTGTTGATCAAAATAGTGCTTTTATATGAAGCACTAATCCTTGTGTTATGGCGGGTTAGTCAGTGAGACAGTGGAAAACACCCTTTTCCATATAAAAGAACAAAAAACCCAAACATTGATATGAGTCATTGAGAAGCTGCAAGAATCAAAAATGCATTTTAAAGTTTTCAAAATGACCAAAAGAGGGTGCACAAATGTTCCAAATTCATGCCTCTGGTAAAGCAGACGTTTTTCATTACACCTGCCCTTCAGCTAAACATATTTTTTATTATACATTATATATAATAGAACTATTTTTATTTTGCATTATACCATGTTTTTAGTGTTGATTAGTGTGTGTGTATTTTTATAATGTTAGTAAAATTGATCTTTCATGCAGGTCGACTGAAGAAGAAAACTCACGGTTTAAAGCACTCGAAGTCCTGATGCTTGATGACAACAAGTTGTGTTCTGCAGTTTTCAAAAGTCTCGTGAAACTTAAGAGGTGAAAACATAGTTTAAAAGTTTTCTTTGTAGCAGAGGCATCTGGATCCACAGCTCCCCATACCCTGACTATAGGAGACACACATTCTAGTTATGATTATTTGTATAGCGCTATAATCACAAATCACAGAATCACCCCTTTATAGTTTTTCCAAAAGCAACACAACATCCCCTGTCCTTAGACCCTCACATCGTACATGGAAAAACTCCATTAAAAATCTTCTAACAGGTAAAATAAAATAAAATGGAAGAAACCTCGGGAAGAGTATATAGCTACTGTTAAGAGTGGTACAAATTTGATATAAATCTCCTTAAGATACATTTAGAACATATTCAAATTTTATTAACTTGTGATTGTGAGTAGTTCAATCTAAAGGCTGATATTATGCGTTAAATAGCGATTATTGATAGTCTATAGCATCTTGATATTGCTTTCACAACCCATGAGATTGCTGTGTTTAAATTTTACAATTTTCAGATTTTTCTAACCCAGACCCCTGGACCCCCAGGAGGGAGAGTTCTTGTCTTAAACTGAAATGATGCTACTACTCTGTAGTAGCATTTTAATCACAAGTCAGATCTGCTTATATCATAATAGACAACAAACTTTGTGAAAATACCCATTTGTCAACTACAGGTTAAAACACTTAAACCTAGAGGGAAACTACATCTATGAAGTACCAGATTTACGACGGACAGGCGGTTCACACCCTGAATGGACATCAACTGAAGATGGACTCGGTAACTGCTTATCATGCAGTGATGGAAAGTAACTAAGTTCTGTACTTAAGTTCTTTATTTGAGTATTTCAATGTAATTCTACTTTATACTTGAATCTTCCATATTTAGAGGGAAATATTGTACTTCTACATTTATCTGTAGCTGTTGTGACTAATTACATTTCATATACACTTAATCCCAAAATTATTCATACCCCTGTCAAACACAAGGAATTTCTTTATTTTTTCGCTTACAAATTAGTATTTCACTTCAGTATTTACCTAAATAGGACATAAAAGAAAGTCTGAAGCCATAATTGCCATAATTGTTTTGTTAGAAAGTGTAAGTAAATGGAGTGAAAACAAAAAATCACATCCAACAAATGCTCCTGGCAGGGAAATCTTTCTTTATATAGACTTTATAGTTGAAAGACTTTCTTTTGTGTCCTATTCAAGTAAAAACTGAGGTGAAATACTAATTTTTGTGGAAAAAATCAAGAAATCCGTTGTACTTGATGGGAGTATGAATAATTTTGGGCTTAAGTGTAAATACGTTTCTATTAACATAAATTAATATTCTAACAGCTGTTTAAATTGTTCAATACTTTTTTCAAAATTGTTCAATATTTTTTGATGATAGTATTTCTACTTCTGCTTCAGTAAATTATCTAAATATTTAACCCATCACTGTTACCATCTGTTTGATGTATTTTTTGTGATGTCAGATTTCCCTCAAAATCCGCAAGAAAATAATGATTTAGTCTTTTTCTTCCTGTCAATCCAGCAGCAACTGAACTAAACATCAACCATGACGAGCATTTGGAGATAATCTCACAGGTTGTTTTAAACAAAAAAACATGTTTTAATAATCTATTTTAAAAAAGGTTCTGTTGCAGATGATGAGTATTTTTTAAACTTGTCCTGTGCTGCTCACTGTAGATCCCTGATGAGGAAAGGAACTGCAAAGAATCCATTTTTCCAGAGCTTCAGTACCTCAATATCGCCAACAACAGGGTAAGTTTGCTAAGTGATGAAAAATAAATACATTGTAATGTTTTTTTATGAATGAGTTAATGTGTCTCATCAGTTTCTCATCACCAGATCACTGAGGAAAAGTCACTGTTTGCTGTGGCTTTTTTCCCAAAGATTCAAGAAATAGACATTCACTGCAACCCTCTGACCACAAAGAGAAGTAAACATGCTCTTTTCTGTCTTGATTATTGTTTGAGGATTCATTATACGGTTTGAAACATCTTTATTTCTTGTTTCCATGCAGGAAGTTTAACATACGACCTTCAACAGAGACTGGGTGTAAGAATAAAGTGTAAAAAGTCACCAGAAGCTGTAAAACTCCCACTGAAGTTTTCTACTGATCCAAAATGGAAGGTTTGATGAGCTTTAATTTAACGTCCAGATATCACAAAAAATATATAATGACTACAGTAATACAACAAAAATGTACTTTAGACTCTTCTTATAGAAGAACTTTTAAGGGGATAAACGTGTAAGCAAACAAAACAGTTTTCTTCAGAGTAGTATATTTAATAAATACAAAAATATGTAATTAAATAAAATCTAAATGTATTTGTTTAGAACTTTTGATAATGGTGAAATTGCTTCACATAATAAAAACAAATAAAAAAAACACCCTCATCATGCACACATACATATACACACAAAAGAAGATGATTTTTTTTAAATTAGTAAATGCTCAATAATAACTTATTCAAAACAGAACATGAGGTTTGACTTTAATGAAACTATTAGCCATTGTTCCAATAATCATAAACAGCAGATTTGTTCATTCACATGTTAAGAAAAATATCCCTTTGAGGTACATTTAGAAAAGATAAAAATGTGATGAATTTGGTGTAGCTCAAACTGAGGGTTGATATAATGCATTAATAGTGGTTATTGATAGTGTATAGCTTTTTGATTTAATTTCGAATCACACCAGATTTCTGCAATTAAATGTAAAATGTTACTATTTTTCTAGAACAGACCCACTGAGAAGGGCGTCTTCCTTGCCTGAAACTGAAATAATTCCTCTGGTTTTTATGATAATAAAATGTATTATTTCTTCTTTTTTTGGATTTGCAGGTGAAGGAAATGATCCCAAAAGTGAAGAAGCCGTTGTTGAAGGACACATCTCAACTTGCTCAAACTCAGATTGAGGAAACTGAGATGATAGTCAAGACAAAACCAGCATCCGAAGGCAAAGATAACAGAGGTGAAACCCTCAGAGAAAACACAAATCAATTCTTTCTGACTCAGGTATGGACAATTTTTTATCAGTTTCATATTTAAACAGGGTTCCCACACGTCCTGGAAAAACCTGGAGAAGATTCACCAATATTCCAGTCATGGAAAACAAATGGGATGGGAAAATATAAGAATAGGTCAAACATCCTGAAAATTATTTCAGTGAAAACTTTTTATTTCCACTGTTGTTACATAAATGAATGCGATTTTAACATGGCTAAATTAGCATTAAAGCTATTAATCAATCAATTTAACTTTATTAAAGAGTCTTTATTGTCATAACCCTGGATAACAAAATGTTTGTTAGACTCACGGCTTACAAACAGTAGAATAATAAATAGAATAGAATATAGGTACACATTAGTGAATAAAAATAATTGCATTTTAAGGCACACGTTAAAGGAGAACGTATTAGTGTATGACATGGCAACATGACTCTAGGAACTGAAATTGTCCTGGAAAATAATTTCATGGGAAGGAGTGGGAACCCTGTTAAAGGATTCAAGGCTTTTCTGGGTTCATAAATATAAGTTCTAGAACTGTTGGCTTTGTGAAGCAAATTCATCTAGAAAAATGCAACATTCCAAACCGTTTCTCCTCTTGTTTCATGGTCAGACAGCCGATGTTCCAGACTACGAGTTTAAACTTCAATCCCACGAGGAACAAACTGCAGAGAGCAGAAACAGCCATGATGCAACGGTGGAGAAATTCGAACGCTACAAAACTTTGATGGACGTGAAAACGAATCCTGATGTGGTGGAGCCCATTGGTGCGGACGAGTCATTTATTTGTGGTGATTGTCTGAGATCACTGACACAATGGCTCCTTAGCAAAAGCTTTGTCCTCCTTTGTCAACAGGAATTCAGACAGCTGTTAGAATGCTGCAACACACACTGAAGAATCTGAATGTTTACAGAGACTCCAAACCAAAGGTCGACAGCATCCAGGCGCCGTACAAACAGAGAGAGAAGAGGGTTTGATGTTTTTCATCCACACATGAATCTAAACAAAACTTTCCAAGTAATTATATCTTTAGAATAAAGGCTTTCTGTTTGCAGGTGACGAAGCTTCCACCTCTGAAACCAATCAAACTGCCGATTGAAAGAGTCAACGACATGATCCAGGAAATCAAAGAGAGCAGCACGAAAAAAGAGGCTTCCTTATGTATGTACATTTACATAGTAGAACATTGAGGCCACTGAAAACAGATTTTAAGGGGTAATTGTTTTTATTTGTTCCAGAAAAAAGAAATTCAAGATTGTAAATAAGGTCAGAATTCTGACTTTTCTCAGAAGTGAAAAAAGAGTTTAATAGTTTTTCTTTTCTTTTAATTTCAATATTGTGGAATAAAATTGCACCCTAAATACTGTTTTCAGTGTTAAGCAGTTAAAAAAATTGTTTAGATTTTTTTTATTTTGTATTTTTCAGAACTGGGTAGTTTTTTTCTCCAAAAAAAAATCTGACTTCTGACTTCAATCTCAGATTTTATTTGTTCCAAAAAAAAAAGAAAAATTCTGAGGAAAAAAAAAGTCATAATTGAAATGAAGGTCAGAATTCTGACTTTTATTCTGGAACAAATAAAAAAAACTCTTTATATTTTTTTTCAATGGCTTGAAAACTCTATTTCTCAGATATCACTGAACCTTTCACATCCCTTTCCCTGTTTTCTACTCAGGCAGCGTCATACACAGCACCTGCAGCAACAAACAGGAACAGAAAGAAGCTTTAATGCTGCTCAGGGACATGAAGACAAAATACAAGATGGTGCATGAGAAAACAATGGAACAAGCAGCCATGGTCAAAACTGATAGAAACACAGAGAGAAACAGAGCTGAGCTTAGACCTGTGATTTAATCAGTTATCAGTTCTATCCGAAAGAAAAAACAAACATACAGCATGTCAGAAATTTTAAAAATAAATGAATTAAAAAAAGTTTTGGCTGAGTCTTGCGTCCTGGTTTTTTAATGAACAGATTGATTCCTTATGACCAACATGAAACAAGGAAAAACACGATTTGTAAATTAAAAGCAGCTGCATTAATCCGCCAGGGGGCCCAAAACAACAGAAAATCATCCTTCGTCTGCTATTGACTCACTACTTCTTCTCTTTTGCAGCTGTTTGTATTAGCAGGTAATTAATCATTTTATTTATAATATAAACCATTTAGAAAACTGTGCTACATAAACAGAAAAAGTGGATGGGGGAAGAAAAAGTTCTATCAGTTCATATTGTGCTTTATTGTCCATAATGTTTTACAAACTTGGAAAATCAGCACGAACTGCATCACTGCAGCACCTGCTGTGATTAGATGCACAAACTGTCTTCCAGCAGAATTCAGCTGTTGGAATAAACCAACCTTCAAATATATTTTTTTCTGTCGCTCTCTGTCTTTTGTTTTGTTTTTTTCTGGGTGGAAAGGTTTTAATAAGCAAACTCTAGAACTTGATTAACCAGAGTTCTACTCAATAAATAAATAACTTTGCCTTTAGATCTTTTTAGAATTTGAACGTAAATACAGCAACAAGTAGGAGAATCAGTTTGAAGCAGCAGCTTCTAAAGCCGCATGTTATGTAAATGAAACCACTTGTAATGTATTTTTTTTTTTAACTAGGCGGATCTTTTATTCACCAACCAGCAAAGTAAAGCTGAGCTTCTTTGTGTTATACAAGCTGTTAAACTGCACAGTTGTGATGGGAAATGAACAATTATGTCTCATTATACCATAAATTCTTACATGTGGCATTCCTGCAGTCTCACAAAAGAATTTTTTTTTTCAACATTTTTTGTTGTAAATGTCAACGTTCCGTCATTCATTCCACTTTTTCTGTCACGGTCTTCATGTGATTTCAATTATTTGCAGCAGTTTGCAGATGTGGAATGTGCACGTTCAGCCCAGGTGGAACGAATCACTGAAAACATTTGTTTTTTATCTTTCCCAAAATTGCTGCTGATCTGATGATTTATGATCTATAGGATGGTCAAACGAAACAAGTTCCATTCAAACACAAACAACATCTATCATAACTTTTACACTAGCTAACAATCAAGTTTTTCTGGCATAAGTCTACTTTACCTGAATGGAATTTAATGACAATGATTATTACACCAAGAATCTATGTAGCTTAAGTGCTGCCTTTTTGTGTTGGAATTCTTTGATGTGAGAACATTGTGCAACTTAGAGTTAGTTATTTTTTATCAGTCACAGTAGCTGCTGTTATATTCAAGGCTGCAGCTTCATAAACCGCCAAATGTATCAGAAACAAGCTTTTTATGTTACATAAAATGCACAAAAATGCAGGAGAATTACAATCCGTCCCTTTCTCACATGAACCTTGCGCTGCCCGTTACGCTTTCCAGACTATTTTATACATCACATCGATCAATCAAATCAAATCAAGTTTGCACACACCACTTCGGTCTTCACTTCTCCAGTCCTCGGAGAGTTTGGCTCGTGGCGTTGGGAGTAAAGTCAAGGGTGGAAATACCTTCCTGAGTGTAATGGTGAGTCATCGCTGACCCATGTGTTTCATGTTTGAATCTGTCAGACTGAAGCTGCACGAGACATAAACCCGATTATCATGAACTTTTTCACATTTTGGCACATTTTATACTTTACATTCTTGCCTTTGATGTTACCTTATGTGGTATTATACTATACTATATGTATTTTATGAACTAAGTTAGGAACAACATAAATTGCAATCAATATTATTTATTATTATATGTTTGTATTTATTGTTAGATGCTTGTTGCATAGCAATGGTTGGACAAGAGTCATATGCATTAATATAATTAGGTATTATAAACAAAAGGCACTAACATTCTGCACATACTTCATGAAAAAAAAATAACCCTTTCCCTTTATTTTCTTGTCATTATTATAAGAACTGAGTTGCGTTAATTTTTTTATTATATAAAGGGTCAAATAAGTTTTTAGCTTCAGCCTTTTTTGGTTGAAACAACAGGTGTTAGGTTTTTTTTTATATTTGTTCTTTGAAACTGATGGAGAAAACCTGTACTGGTGCTCACAGCTATCTGATGACCAAAATAAACTAAATCAATCAATCAATAAATCAATCAATCATTCATCAAAGTGTCACATACAGAAACAATAGAGGATAATAAAGGGATTTTGTTTCTGATTCTCATGTGCATCTGTTTGTCTCAGCTTAGATTCCAGTTTGTTATGATTTTTTTTTTATTAGTTTGACAATAAAAACGTCTGTTTGTGCACGATGTGGCGTGTTGATGGTTTGAAGGTGAATCTCTCTGACCAATCAGAACCAACAATGTTTCCATGTGACCTTTTAGTATCAGCTCACTGGGAATCTTGACAGAGGTGATACCAAATAAAAAATAAGTACCAATAACTATCCACAACTTTTATCTGATGAATTGACTGATAAATTGACTCTGTTTTATATTTGCAGAACCAGATCATTTCAATAAGTTCCATCTGCAGATCTAGTCAGGACTGTGGTTGAAACATAAAAGTGATTTTGTATTTTTTATGCAGCTCATAACATGTCACCATAAATCACAACCTCATAGACACTCACTAGTCACCATATCATCAAAAAATACTGCACAGGGAATCTTTTATATTGTTTATACTTTATACTCTTTGTTGTTTCTTAACCCAAAACAGGCAGCAGCTACTGGCTATATGGTTAAATGAGATGGATTAATAGGGAAATATGAATCTCTAACCAGGTTGTGTAAACTAACTGATTATGTCTTGTGTGTTCCATCATTTTAATAATTTCTTTGTAGATGTGAATCTAAAATATGGAGAAAAAAATGAGGAGTCTGGAAATACATTTGTTCAGTTTTGAGTGTTTGTTTGGTAGAATTTTTTGTTTTTACAGGAACTTTGAAAAACTCCAGACTCAAAAGAACAAACTGAACTAGCTGAATGTGCGTCATTCCCCTTTAAGATAGTTGTTTTTCTCTCGGTGTTGTTTTGTAAATGTTATTTGGAGCAGCATCCCTTATCCGCCCCATCAGAGGCTGTTTGGTTGGAATTTGCCATTTGGACGTTTCACACAGTTAAAAATCGGACCTGCTCATATCATCGATTTGCACTTGTTGACCTCACAGAGCCAAGAAGTGAAAATGGTTTCACTAATGTGACAAAAGCTGCGAGGCTGAACTCAATTACACAAGCCACACATGTCATCTATCCACCATAAATCCCCACATTAACATCAACAAACACACAAAAGGTTCCACTGATACTTTTCCTCTGTTAACCTCTTTTTGTTCCTTCTAACCACGGAAAGCTGATGAGGTGAGTTATTAACTGAAAACACATTTTTTTTTATCCTTTGCTCTTTGTGATGATATAACAAATCTTGGCAGGAAAAGCGGGAAACTCCGTCCAAAAAAAAAAAAGAACATAACAAAAGACGGCGTGGAGACAGCATCAATGTGAGTCTCAGGCGACGCTGATCCCTGTTTATACATCCATACCCGTTGCTGTTCTGTATGTTTTATTCACCGCGCGGCTCCACATCTGGAGGAGTCATCAAATCAGGCAAATCGGGCCTGAGAAATATTTGGGTTAAGGTTTGTTTGACTCTCGGGTTGAGGGCCAACAGTTGAAGCTCTGAGAATAACCCTGCGGAGGCTCAGACACCAGAGTTGGCTCCGGCAGAATGGGCCTGAATACCTCATCAACACTCCTCATTACTCAAGTGCCAAATGAGTTCAGCGCGGACCGGACCTATTCATTATTTCTGTTGATGGACGATTGAACTGCGACACACTTTATCGTGTAATCCTGGGAAGGCTTCAGGACGTCTGAATAGAGGCCCGTTATGAATCACAGATCAGCGCCGTTAAACTTGTTGTTGTTTGCTTTTATTCTTTGAAACAAAAAAAAAAGGCTCTGGCCGAGCCCTGCGTTTTAATTGCTCGCAGCGCACGAGCATGTGTTTAAGATTTTTGACCTTTAAGCTGCCGCCGATGGAAAAAAAAAAAGAGGACGAAGACCCGAGTGTTCATGACATGTGTCCTGGTATTGTCTGTGGTTTCCTGGCCGGGCTCCAACCATCGGCTAAAATGATCAGGGCCAACTTAATTAACAAGAGGGTAAGGGTGTAAAAAAACAGAGCCCTTGATAGATTTCGGAAGTATTTTGATGAAGTATAAGCTCGGGGGGCTTCTGCTGAGCACCTTAATCAGCTATGAAAGCAAACACATCTATCAGACTTAATTAACTCAACACAGTTTGGCTCCCTATGAATCAAAATCCTGCCTGATTGGTTTGCAATGCTTCAGTTCCTCACAAACTCTGCTCATTGCGTCGGTGAGAAAAGCCGAACAGCCCCAAATCTTTAGTCCCGTCTTCGAAAATTCCTTCAACTCAAACTCCTTCCTTTTTTTTTTGCAAGGCTGCGTGTTATAATTGCAAATCTGCAGAGAGAGAGAGAGAGAGAGAGAGAGAGAGTCTTGTAGTTTTCTCTGCAGGACCTGATGTTCCCCTACTGCTGCCTCACAAAGGAAGTGGCTCAAACACAAAAAAAGAGATGTTGGTAATATCATAATAACAGATGGGCCTTCAGTCCCCTTTGCTGAGTGAGGACAGACTTAAGACAGACTGAGAACATTAAGATAGACTAAAGACATGTGGACAGGCTGAAAACATGAAGACAGGCTAACAACATAATAAAGACAGAAAGAGTGAAGATATGAGGAAAGACGGAAGATCGAAAGACTGAGGACATGAAAACAAACTAAACACAGATTAAAGGCCTGAAAATAAAGGCTGAGGACATGAAGACAGAATAAAGACGTGAGGACGGACTGAAGATCCCACACCAAGGAAGTGGCGTCTCAAACACAGAGTCTTGTTTTTTGCTAATAGATGCTGTTGTCACAGCTTCATTAACATCAGAGTAGCGGTGGAGCAGCGCTGCTGAGTCGTGACCCCGTGTCTCCCTGGGTTTTGTCCTCTTGCTGGACAGGCCGTGGCTGCGGGGGCAGCAGGGCGGAGCCCCCGGACACGCAGGGCCGAGCAGGCTGCGTGATTTATACCTACTGACTGCCCCCAGCTGTTAGCGTCGCCGGAGCCAAGGCCGAGCATGAACCAGCTGAACCGGCCCCCGAGACCAATTCAAACCTTCACAAAATATGCACCAAAAAAAATGGAGGAATGTAAACATGCGGCGGCAGTGTAAAACCATGCATGATTGTTTTAAGTGAGGCATCGCATTGGAAGGTCTGAGGTGGCCTGGGAACAGGGCGGCTAATGACTGATTTCAGCTGAAGCAGAACTCCGCTGACTGGAAACAGACGCGGCTGCACGGCCGTATTCACGCAGCAATACGACAGTAATGAAGGCAGCGCAAGGGGAAGTGCGCCTGTTTGAAAATGTTGTTTCATGCCTCCAGTGAGAGACGGAGCTGGTCTGGCGCGACGTGTGAAAAGGAAACACAATGAGTCATTGTGGACGGGGAGTGGACACAGAGAGAATATTATTGTGAAGGGTCCAGCCTGTCCAGAAAAAAAGTGCTGCTGCACTCAATGAGTCATGGGAACCACAGATAATATAACACCTGTTGGTCAAAAAGGACCGAGGACAGGACGAAGACATGAAGACTAATTATGTTAAGTCCTGCTATTTGCAGGTTCTATACTGTTTGCATTTTTTTTATTCCAACCATAAATTAATTAATTGTTGTTGTTGGAAAAAGTGAACGTTTTTTTGTTTTCAGAGAATGATTAATCACTTCATTAATAATAATCGGAATAATCATTAATTACATCCCAAGTGGACATTAACATTGATTTTCAAAACAAAAAAAAAGAAAAGGGGTAAAAATTGAAATTTTAATGCTGGTTGAAAGATTAATAACATACAATACAAGGTATTTATTTACTATGTGTTTATTTTATTAGTGAGAAAATCAATGTTAATGACCATTCAGGCTACAACTAATGACTATTCTGATTAGTATAACACATAATAAACCCCTTGTATTGTATGTTATTGATCGTTCAACCAGCACAAAATGTACAATATTTACCATTTTTTGTGTGAATTTTAAATAAAACTTGTCACTTTTTTGCAGCGTTTGCATCATTGCACTGAACAGAAAGGAACTTGCAGCGAGTTGTGCAGTAAAACAGAATTATTGGCCGTATAAGTCAAGGAAGGCAGAGATTTAGGTTCAGAAAAAGTGGACTAACAAGGAGCACCGAGTGTAGAAAAGCCACACAGGAGCAGCCAGCTTCTTTTGAACGTACAATAACAGCTAACAGCAGCTTTTCAGGGAAATGAAGTGAAGTTTCAGCTGCTGCTGCTGCTTTTGATTTCAGGGCCTGATAACATTTCATCTGCAGCAGGAACTCACTCTGTCCACAGTTTTGTTTAATAGAAGCCTTCAGGCGACGCAACACACATGAATCAGAAAAATGTTTTAATAAAAAAAAACCTACGAGCTCTGAACAATCCTGTTCACATCTAAACACCTGTGTCAGTTATTAAAGTTGAATATGTCATTACAGTTCAGCTGAAGAACCAGAGGAAAAAATAAAAGTTTAGTGTTGTACAACAGTATAAACTTTATGGGGTAAAATTGTGATTCATACATCTGACCACGTTAAAACACAGATTTTTTTTTACTGATGTGCAGTAAATCACCAATAAGCTTCGATCCTGTGTTCATATAAACCAGAAACAGATTCTTCTTGCTACTTCATGCAGAACAAAGACGAAACATTCAGAAACAAGAAACATTCACAGTCAAATAGACATAAACAACACCAACCAACTTTAAATTAGGTGACAAAACCTCAATTTGTCTTAACAATAAATATATTGATGATCATATAATATCCTTATTAAAAAAAAAACTTTACACTCTGCACAGAAAACGGCCCCTTGCGCAACATTTTCTAAAATACAAATGATTATCATGGAATTAAAGTGTAGAAAAACTGATCCCAATACACCTTGAGTGGTTCAAGAGTTCAATTCATCATTGAGTCAAATCTAATCCCACATTTATCGGATTTATTTCACATCCACCTTGTGTGTTTTATTCCTTTTTTTAAGCTCAAACTTAAATCCACCAGATATGAATACTCAGCCCAGCAGCATCATTTCAGTACATAATTTTCAGAAAAGTTATACATTTAAATGCAGCAATCTGGGAAAATTAGAGAGCAAACTCAAGAAGCTATGGACTATCATTAATCACTATTATGCATAATATCAGCCTTCAGATTGAGCTACTCACCAATCACAAATTAGTCACATTTGTATATGTTTTAAATGGATTTTAAAGGGATATTTTTCTCATTTTCACCACGCTTTAAATGTCCAATACATTTCAGGCAAGTGTCTGTTTATGATTATTGGAACAATGAGAAATAGTCTTAATAACGTTAAACCTCATTTGTGTTTTTTATATATATATATATATATATATATATATATATATATATATATATATATATATATATATATTATTGTTGACTAATTTAAAAAATCATCTACTTTGTGTGTGCATGACAAGGCTATTTGCAAGTATATTTGTTTTATTGTGTGAGGCATTTTTATTTAATTTTATGAAAAGTTATATACAAATACATTTGTTTAAATTTAATTAATTTATTTAATTTCTTTTTACTTATTAATAATAAATAAAGCTATGGTGAGTGCTGTAACTTGCCATTCCCAAATGATGCCTCTGCATCAGCCAGGTTTTCATAACCTAATAATTTACAAAATATTTGTGATGATCAAAAAATAATGGACGACAAAAGCTTAAATATCAAAAAAAAAATAACGTTATGAATGAGAATTTCCAGGAACGACATCCGAGTGCAAAATGTATGAGTAAAGTAGGTCAATGATGTATAGTTACTATAAAATAAATGTGAATACTAATGTGAACACAGGTTTTCAGTCTGCTTGGGATTTAGGAAGTTCACCATCTCCCGGATTCCTTCTTCACAGACTGTAGCCTGAGGAGCTTTACTCAGATTCTCTGCCTCCTCTTTAAATCTCCTCCACATCTCTGGAAATTAACATGAAAGTCAAACAGAATGAGTTAAAAAAAATCTAAAATAGAGGTTCAAATATTCATTATTTTGTCAGAAACGCTGAGAAAACAAACCTTCATCCAGTGTTGTGAGTAAAGAATAATTCTCTGGATGATCCATGATATCTTTCCTCTGGATGTCGCTGATTTCCATTAATTGTAAAACACCTAAATGAAGAACTCAGATTAGATCATTTATTTTCCAGTTATGTTCAACTAAGAGTTGTTATCTAGTACAATATATGCATATATATGATATGATTACATTAGATGAGTTTGATAAGTCATTTAATCCTCCTTTAATCCTCACAGGCAATTTATTAAAATTAAAATGTTTCCGGTTTCTTTAATGTGACACATTCAAAGTTATGTGTTCATGGAATGTGTTGCTCTGCTGAATTTCTTTTTGTTATGATGACACCATCTGAATCAGGCAATGTTCGTGGAGAAAATTATTTTTCCTGCATTTGTACTTTCAATCACATTTTTCCTGCAATAAATCTTTGAATGTCCATTGATTTTCAAGAAAACCATGGAGCAGTTAGTCAAGTATCAAAGAATCTACTTCACTTGTTTATACAGATTTTGTGCAAATTATTGTGTTAATCTACATCCAGAGAGCTAGATATGTTTGTTGAGTCTTAAATAATGAGAGTGAATATATTTTGAAAGTGAAATTATTCTCTAAAGTTTCAAAAATACTGATCATCATTTCAACAATTTACCAACATTTAATCTCAACATGTTAGACCTCTAAAAAGGGTCACATTTCACCTGAAAGAACTCTCCTATTGACTCCCATTCATTTTCAAGAAATCCACATATTAGTAGTAGTGGGGCAGACACTGAAATTTCAAAGGTCCCGGTTCACTTATTCATAAAGATTTTGAGGACATTGTTTTTTTATTCTACATCTCGAGACTAAGATTTGTTCATAGAGGTCTGACATGTTAAGACGGAATGTTGGGAAAGTCTTGAAACTATTCCCTATGCTTTTCAAAAGATTCACCTCAAATTTACCAGAAATTCAGATGATCAACACCAATACCCCTGTCAAATACATGGGATTTCTTATTTTTTTCACTTACAAATTAGTATTTTACTTTAATTTTTACTTAAACAGGACACAAAAGATAGCCTGAAGATGTAACTGATTTGTGTTTAGATATAATGTGCAAATAAATATCTTTGACAGGGTGAAAACAAAAAATCACACTGTCCACAATTATGATTAAAAATCATACCCTGTCTCAATAATCAGTTGCATACCCCTATTTTTATATTATAGCCTCAAAATGATTTTTATAATTATTTACAAGCTTCTTGCAAGCATCGGTAGGAATTCTGGACCGTTCCTTAGTTAATGTTTCCAGGTCTTTGAGGTTAGAGGGTTTCTGTGCTGTCATCCCTTCCTGGTCCATCCATAGGTTTTCGATGGGGTTTAAGTCAGGAGTGATTTGGCCTCCTCATAAAGTTAATATCATTGTCTTGGAACCATTTCTTCTGTATAGGTAGGTCCAATACTCCCCCAGGTTCAGGTTCTCTGCTGCCTGCTTGAGGTTTTCTTCAAGAATCTTGATGTACTGCTCTTTTCTCATGATTCCTTCCACTTTAACCAAGTTGCCAGGCCCATTTGCTGTGTTACTTTGTTCTTTGGTTTTAAGGCTTCACCCTCCATCTCTGTAACCAAAAAGCTACATTTTGTTTCATCTGACCAGTGAACAGATGACCGGAAGGTTTCATCTTTTTTAAGCAGGTCCTTGCAAAGGTCAGACGAGCTTTTACATACTTTGGTGAAAACAGGTGGCTCTTTCTTGGTCAACGTCTAAATTGTTTGGCAATTTTTTTGTACCCTTTCCCTTCCATTTTGGCATTTACTATGTGTGTTCTTAAGTCCTCTCTGAGCTCTCTGGTCTTTGCTATGGAAAGTCTTGTGTCGACTGCCAAATGTCACAAGCAAGTTGAATTCTATATTCTGAAAACTGGTTAAAAAAACAAATAGAAGTGACACTTACAGCAACATTTAGAGGACATATTAAACACTTCAGACTCAGAAAAGATGGTTCATTTGAATATCCTTTAGCTATCAGTCTTTGTATCACTGGGGTATGAATAATTTGTTTAAGAAAAGATAAACACAAATCGGTAATGGCTTCAGAGCTTCTTTTGTGTGAGTATGAATCATTTTGGGCTTAAGTGTGTTTATGTATTTCTAAAGGACATTTACCTTCCACAATTTTCCACACTTGCACTTCAACCTCAGCTGTGCTTTGCCTTTCAACAGCGATGATCCGGACTGTGTTGGATGGGTCGACCTTCAGAGACGATTCCACTTTATACACCAGGTGATTGTTTTTGAACCCGAGTAAACACTGAGTTTGGTTGTTTTCAGCTTTACTTTCTGCAGAGAAGAAACAGAGACAGTTTCAGTGTGGGCGTTTTTACTCACACTCGCAGTGTTACCACCCACATTCCTCTACCTGGACAAGTCTTGCAGCACTTTCCCGTTGACTTCATGGGATGTTGACAGGGATACTGGCTGGGACACGTGATGCGTTTGCAGTCCTGGAGGCCGTTAGTGCAAGTGCACAGGATGCATTCGAGGACCTTCCCCAGGACCGGGTGCCACATGTCTCCATGCGAGTATGTCTTGCCGTTGTATAAACACGCTTGAGGAGAAATGGAAAACATGTGAGTGTGTTTGGCCGCATATGGGAACCAATCGTAAAGTCGCCAGCAACACGCCCATAAAACACAAAGCCTATAAAGGATCTTTGGCGTCTTCTCACCTCTTTGGTGTTTCCTCTGCAACAAAATCTTCACAGTGGTCTCCTTAGCCCCTTTGAGGTTGAGTTTACTGAGGCTCAGGCCTCTGAGAGATGTTCTGACCCCGGCTGGAGTCGCCCGGTCGGGGCGCGTCCTGCTGAGCTCGCCGGAGCACTGGTCCACAGAGTGTCTCTGTAAACGCAGTAAAACACAATCATCTTTCATCTGTTCTGCTGTTAAAGACACTTCATGAAAACTATTATAGGAAAAATAATATGAAGATAAAAACTCAAGAGTTTATAATGTTAGAATCTCTGAGTCTAGATTAAAACTCAGAGATTCTTTAAATTACTACATATTTATTGAGAAAATCACTTTTCATCCATTTTCCCCTTTTTTTTGCAGACTGACATTGAATAAATAAATAACAAAAAAACACAATCAGCCTCTACAGACTTGTTGCATGCAAGAGAACATAGAGATATTTCAATAAAAAGTATCTGGAGGGATTTATTTGGTACAACTATCACCATCTGAGGTCAGGCAACATATATTGAGAACATTACTTTTTATAGGGTTAGGGTTAGGGCTTTTGTACGCCATAAAAAACATTACATTTTATCTGCAAGAACAATTTGAGTCCTCTATTTAGTATAATTATCAGCAGTCAAAGACACTCAATAAAAACTCACAATTCTATATTTTTTTGCAGTTAAAGATTGAAAGAAAAGCTCTAGCTCTTTCAGTCTGTGAAAAAATTGAGTCTTTGGTAAGATCCTGAACTTCGTTCTCATCATGTCATATATGATTCAATCAACAAAACTGATTAATTCAGCTATTATAGGCCTGTTTTGGTGTTGTGCCACTTGCTTTCATTCAAAAACCAAATAAAAGAAAAACACAAACGTGTAAATATTGTCAATAAAATAAGTCTTCAACCACCTATTTATTATAATTATCTTTCATATACTTTCATAAGTGGAAGTAGATTATACAAAAGATGATTGGAGGCAAGTAGGAAAAAAATATGGAAAGAAAATATTAGTGATTCTCTGATTTTATAAAGTTGTAAATTTTCTTTTTGTCCAGTCCAGAGGTCCACAATCCAAAATCCTCCATTAACTATTATAGAAGACTAAAGATGCCAGAAAATAATCAGATTTGAGAAGCTGGACCTGAGAATTTGGACATTTTGTTGTTAAATGAAATAACTGATTATCAGAAAAGTTGGTGATTAATATATTAGTTGCCAACTAATCAATTAATTGACTAATCATTGATTATTTCTGTCAGCATTGTTACTGCTGTACCTATTGTACTCATAAGAACTGATTGTTCTGTGCAATCTAAAGCTGCAACTAACTTTTAAACTTATTGTTTTCTTGTACAACCACTGGCTCTTTTAAACTTCTTAATAACAATATAATACAATAATAATAATATTAATAAAAAAAATGTCTTTTTCATTTTACAATGGCCCTTATCGTATTCTATATTTTTACCTTCATTCATCCTTTAAAAAAAATCAACTACACGCTACAACATGAAGTGAAAGCAGCATCCAACAAGAACCTACGACGCCTCGGTTGAGCTGCAGGTTTCCATCCTCAGTTGATGAGGAGCCACTGGAGCTGTTATCTAAAAAAAAAAGAAGAAAACCAGAAGTTACTTTAAAATGCATGGCAGCATTTACATTAAACCTGATCCTATACTGACTTTCAGTCCAATTACATCTTGATGATTTGACCAAATTGTGATGTATTTTACAAAACACTAAGAATATTTTAAAAGGTGTAAGGTAAAACATTTTGGTGCTCAGACTATTCATCCGATTATATTTACAGGAAAAATCATACCTGATGATTGTCTGAGCACTGAAATGTTAGAGTAAAAAAAATAACACAAAATATATTTTTATCACTGAAGACAGTTTGTGTACACAGTTTTTTTTCTCCTATGCACCTGTATTTTGTTCAGATGTAGCTGTTCCACTTTTGACATGACAAAAATATCTGAAGATAATTATAATTATTTTCAGCGCTGAGCTCAGGGCTCATTCCTAAAATCCTGATTGCAGGTGGAAGATGTTTAATACCTTTACACACCAGACAGCAGGTATCAGGAAGGGAAACTGGTGTGGAACAGGTGACTGGTTGACATGTTTTCAGAGCACAGAAGATGTCTCCATTCTGGGGAGAAAAGGGAGAGAACATTATTATTTAAGATGAGACATAGATTCTGAAGTCCTGTGTGTTTAGAGGGATTCATGTTTAAATCAGGTTTAATCTCTGGTAATTATTACCAACTATATAAATAACAGACGACACGTCTGGAAAAACATCAATATAAAAAAATACAATAACTGATGATTAAAATCCCTTTTTCTGCGATTTAAAATGTTATTGTCACGTGTTTATTACTGTGTTGTCTCCTCTGGGCTTTGAAACATCTGTGAACCGACACCACTTCACAGCTCATGAAAAGCACTTTTCACGTCTTTAAAAGACGACGACTCCACAGCGATTTAAACTCTCACTTCCACTTTCTACCCCTTTCCTGCGTTTTTTGTTTTCTCAACTGTCAACTTAATTTTCATCTAGGGCTGCAACTAAAGACTATTCTGATAATCTATTATTGGCATGATTAATCAATTAGTTGCCTGGTTCATAAAATGCTGTAAAATCAATCGGTCAATCAATCAGTGTTTCTCAAAGCTGAATATTCAACCTAAAATGTCTTTTTTTGTCCAGACTAACTGTCCATAACACAAAGATCATCAGTTTACTATTATGGAAGAATACACAAAAACAGGACATTTGGACATTTTCTTGGAATAATTAGAAAATACTCAAGTAAAGTACAAGTACTACAAAACTGTATTTAAATACTAACTTACTAAGTTACTTTCCACCGTTTAAATAATCAATAGAATTATCTAGTGACCTTTATCGATATGAAACAGAATAACAAAGTGAACTTACAGAACATGTGCACATGGCACACTGGTTGCTTTGCTTTGAAGGAAACAGGTCATGTTTGGTGAAGGTTTCCCCAGGTTGAAAAATGCTGCCGTTGTATCGACAGGATTTAACTGAAGCTCTGAGACCTGCAGGAACCTGAGGTTCGTCTGAAAAAAAAAACACACACACAAATACATAAACAACACGCCAGAAGGTCGGCAACATCTGTTCTGTCAGCTGTTTGAGTGTTTCTCAGCTGGTTGAGTGTTTCTCAGCTGGTTGAGTGTTTCTCAGGTGTGGGGGTCATGTGACCTGTACCTGTGCAGCGGGGGCAGCATTGCTGAGGTTCAGTTACTGGATTTTCACACGGCAGCAACGGACACTTGATGGTGCTGCATTTAACATGAGCCGTCTGAAAAAAACAAGGGAAATCAAGTTAAATCTAATCTAACCTAATACTGTATTCCTAACCATGTAATTGTATTATATAACATAGAAAAGTAAGAACAAGGCAGAGACAAACACTGAAAAGTCAATTACTGTTAATATGTTTTAGATTTTTCACGACTTATTTTCCAAAATTATTTTCCAAAATTAATTATAATTCCTTATTTAAAAAAATGACTGTTTATGTGTCTGTTGCTGCATCAAAATGAGTCAACTTCCCCACAAATTATGTTATTGATCTGTTATCATTAAGCATTTAAGTCACCTTCATCAGATGGTTTAGTCATAACTTTCCAAAAATGACGATACTTTTCTTTCACAAATATGAAATGTTTCCTCAGAACGTAAACCTCAGATCCTAGAATCAACCCTGACTCCATATGAGAATAATCTTTTGTTTACAAATGTGAACACGTTTCGTGAATTTATTCAGTTGGAACTAGCAGGCATTTGTATCATATAACATAGACAATTCCTGCCACTGTGTTTCACATTTTGTTGACTTATTTTACAAATAATAAACCGATAAGACTGTTCCTGTGTCTTTTGCTGCATCAAAATGAGTTGATTTATCCCATAAATTAGGACTAAAATCAGTTTCTTTGTAAACGTCAACTTCTATCAATGTGTTTTACATAAGTACTGGTTCCAAATGACAAAATACAAACTTGGGAATGAAACTACATTGACATGTATAACGGAGTGTATTTTCTCTGGTTTGCAAGCCCAGACCCCGGCGTCCCGCATGTGACACCGCATGTGTGCGGTACCTCTGTGCACACGCAGCGCATACAGAACATGAAGCCGAACGGCTCCAGGTACGGGTGCCAGGTGTCCCCGGGGCGGTACGTCTGGTCCTTGAAGGAGCACACGGGTCCGGATCCGGATCCTGGCGGATCACACACACACACACACACACACACACACACACACACACAGGGCAGGATGAGCCGGGGAATGGCGCAGATACACGCACGCAAAACACCGCAAAATCACGCCTTACCGAGCCAGAACCAGCCACGGAGCTCACGTTAAAGCAAAGCGTCGCTTCAGATCCGTAAAGAAACTCATCAAATCCGTATTTTTTTGTGAATTTATTATGTAAATCCGCTTCATCGCAAACACCAACGTTATGTTTAAAGCAATATTCAGATATTCTTACTTTGCTGTTTTCGAGATAATTTCCCTTATTTATTTTGTAAGTTGCAGTTTTTTTTCCTGATTTGACGCGGACAGAATCAGCATCAGCAGGTCTGGTTCTGCTCCTGGTTCTGATTCTGGTTCTGGTTCTTACCTTTCCGGGGTTTCAGATCCGCATCTGCGAAACAAACGATGAAAAACAGCAAAAACATGGACTTCATTTTTTTTTTTTTTTTAACATGTGCGTGACCGAGTCCTGAACGGACAATAAATATGTTTCTGCGGGACAGAAACTGCGGGACAGTGTGAAACAAGAATTAAAAAAAAGAGAGAGAAAAAAAGGAAAAGGGCAACTTTTTGTCGTGGTTAATCGATGGCGCCTCCTACCGGAAATGACTCGCTGTGTAAATAATTCCAGTAAATACACATTTCACAGCCAAAACACTTTCCTTTTTTTATTTTTACACTGACGCGATATGTAAAAACACATGTTTACAGGTACTATCTGTAATAAACGGTGAGAAGAGAACTTATAGGTAAATTATACGGATTTAACTCGAGGTTTTACATATTGAATTAAAGCAGGGATTTATTCTTTTTTTGTCATATGTATTGTCCCTTGTACTTAAATAACTGTATTTGTAGACAGAAATTTTGTAGCAACCACAAAAAATTTACAAATGTAATACAGAACTTACATCACTGATGCATTTTATTTTTTTACTGTCCATATATTTCTTCTGACTAAAGTTCAACATTTGTTTTAACCACATGGTGTTTATTTCATAATTATTAATTCATCACATTCAGGGGTTTGGAAGAAGTAGGTCCCCCGATTCTAAACATGAAAAGCCCACACAAACAGATCATTTTATTTAAATGGTTTGAAAAATATAATGAAAAGGAAAATTCTTGGATTTCTGGAGAAAATAACAGCCCTAAACCGACAGAAAATAAACATAATGAGGAGATGGAACAAATTAGTTCTGGGGGAAAAGTGGGATTATAGAAAAGTTTATATTGTTTTTAAGATGTATTTTCACTTTGCTCTAAATCACATTAATATGAGAATCCTCTGGATTGTTGTAATGTGTTTTTGTCTCTGTATCATTTTTATAACGGTGACATCCAAGTTTGTTTGTGTGAATCAAAATAAAAAAAAACATGCAGAAATAAAAACAAAACAAATATATTTAATACTGTTCTCCATTTATTAATACATAATGGGGATACAACAGTGCAGCCATGTTAAAAAGGCGTGAAGATGCCAAATTGTGACAAAACATCTGACAAACAAAAGACATGGAAAATAACTAAAAGTGACTCAGAGTCTCAGTGTCTCCACTTCCTGCCATGATGCAGCTTTTTATGGTAAAACACATTTAATTCACAGTCATAAACAAAGAAAGAAAACATCTGACTTAATCACAGATTTTTAAAATGTTTCTTTTTATCCTAAAAAAAAAAATAAAATTAAAATAAGGAGGGTCTCCTTGAGTTGGAAGAAACAACATCATTCCGACTTTAGTGAAGTTTTTAAACAGGCTGAGACTGGGGAAAAAAGACTCTCAATAAACCACATCAAAAGATGTTCTTTAGATTTCTGTGGGATTTTTAAAATAATGTCTCACCCCTAAAAACTTTATTTATTCTGGAAAAAATCTCAAAAATGTCCATATTCTTAGTGATTAAAACTAGAACTGTGAATGCAAATCTGCATTAAAAAAGTAAAATCACTGCTCAATAAAACACAGAAAACTTTAGGAAATACATACACTATATTTACAAAAGTACTCACTCACCTGCCTTGACTCACATATGAAATTAAGTGACATCAACTGGTCTGTGAAGGCTGTTCACGAGGTTCAGGAGCGAATACTTTTGGGAATAAGGTGTGTATGAAGAAGATATTGGGTGTTTTTTTTTTTTTTTTAATAACACCTCAATACTGTTTCTATTAAAACTAGTTTTTCATACTGTTATTCAATCTTGTGTGAATATTTTTTTCACCACAGGAGTGAAAATGATCCGTGGAGAGAACGTCACGGGCAAATATTTAACAACATGAATATTAATCCAACACCTGAGCTTCCTCATTAACACACTGATTCCTATCATTTAATTTATACTAGTGAAAAGGTCTGAAGTTCAGGATATTGCAATATAGGATGACACGCACACGCGCACACACACGCGCACACACGCTCATACACACACGCGCATACACACACACGCGCACGCACGCGCGCGCACATACACACACACGCGCACGCACGCGCGCGCGCGCACACACACACACACACACACCAGTGGACAGAAGCCTCAGCAGCTGCTGCTCTGTGCCGCCGTGTCATCCTCACGTTTCTGACGTTTCTTGGCTCTGATTTCATTCATGGCTTCTTCTATGGAGCGAGTGTCTCTCTTATTGGCCACAGGAACTGGGAGAGAAAACGATTATTGAAGAGCGGATTTAAATAATGTGAGTAGCACTGAAAAAAAAAAATTATATTTATCCAAAACAGAAACTAAGGCATCTAGTATCATACATAAATCACACATTATTATAATTATGCAATAAAAAAATAGTAAAATCACAGACAGAAGGATAAATTGCCTTAAGTACGGGTGAGAATATAAAATAAGGTACAGGGACAATGTCACAACTCTCCTGTAACCCTAAAAAACCTTGGTAACAAATAGTTTAATTCTTTTGACTAATTTTTTTTTGTTTAAACATGCTATTAACTAGTTTAAATTCAACATGGAATAAATATTAAAAATGTATCATTCTTTTTTGGTTACGCCATTCGACATTTCATGTCAAATGTCAAATATAAAATTCTGTGTGATATTTGTAAAAACAAATGGACTAACAAATCTTGCTGAGCATTTTTCGTCACTGACGTAAAATAAAACAGGGAATCTACTGAATAATACAGACACTCGCTTTGGTGTGGGAATCATTAGTGAATACGAATACAAATACAGCGGTTACAGCTGAATACTGAAGGTTTCCTGCAGCACTTTACAGGCATAAATGAATACAAGGTGTTTGCCTCTCAAACAAAAGCCCCCTGCTCCGCCTACGTTCTTTAGTATTATAACGTTGCTCAAAAACCACACGCTAACACGTTAGCGGGTTTAGCTGTTTATTTATTCTCATCCTAACACGGGTTACTGTGGCTAAAACAACAAACTTCATAAGAATATCCCCCTCTAATATTAAATCCCTATTGTAAAGAACCCCCCTATAATGGGTGTGAAGTGGCTCTTTCTGTGGACACTCACCACAGCCATAGGCGCTGTTGGCCTCTAGTGTGTGAGCAGCATCTTTAGCGGCTGAGGTGCCGATCAGGTGACTGTATTTGTCTCTGTAGTTGGAGTTGGGACACGCTTCCATCTTCTTGGTCTGACTGGACGCTGCCTCCTCCATGGCTGCTTGTTCCTGCAGGAACAGGCACAGGTTTATGCAGCAACCTTACCAAACACTCAACATGTCATCCGATGCATTTATTACTGAGGCAGGAGGCTATTATTGTAGAATCAGAGCTGCTTTTACTCTCATTGACTTTTTAAAAGTAATATTAACTTTTGTTTATATAGATAAAATGTTATGATGAAATTTCATCAAAGACATCTAGCAATGTACTTTGTCTCTGTCCAGCTACATCTTGATAGAAATATGAAAACTTCTTGGAATACAAAAATACATGGAAAATACAAAATACACACAGCAATGAATCATAGCCTGACAAAACCAGATTGTATTGTCATACTATATATTTATACAATTCTGTCACAGAGCACTGCAGCGAATGATCAATTAATCAATTAGATGCCAACTATCACATTAATCAAAAACTTTGATTAATTTGATAATATATTAATAATCATTATTTTCTGCCTTGTTTATTCTTCTATTATAGCAAACTGATGATCTTTCGGTTGTGGACTGTTGGTCTGGACAACAATTTTTAGATTGAATCTTCAGCTTTGGGAACACAGTGACGGACATTTTATAGCATCTTATGAACCCAAAAAATCAACTGATCATTTCAATAAAAATATATTATTCCACTATAAGTATAGTTGCTCCTTTAGCTACAGTATTATTACTTTTATTCTGCGTCGTTGTTCTGCCAGTTTGGGATCCCATTCTTCTCCTTTGCGATAAGCTTCCAGTTCTTCATCTGAAGGAGCAAACTCCTGCAACAACATGAAGTGGAAAATAGTCATATTATCCCCACATTACTCAGATGTTCAGTTAACAATACATTTTAAAAAAAAAGCAGTGTTCCAGATATTAGCAGTGTGTTTAAAACCGTAAAGCCAAAATCCTTATAATGTTTATTTCAATGCATTGCCTGAGCCAGTAGCATCTTATTTCATGACCAACAAAATTAACTTCTGGAGTGGCTAGCCCATTCCTTGGACCTTAATCATTGAAAACTTGACTCATTTTTGACTCATTTTCATCAAAAATGCGGTTTTTGAGTTTCTGAGATAAAACCAAGCAACGCAGAGGAATTGTGAGATTGAAATACTTTTTTAGGAATTAATAGGAGCCAGATATTCGTCAACTATATGAAACACAGATGTGAAGTAGTTCTCAGAAACCACGGTTATACAACTAAATATTAGTTTAGTGGTTCACAGGAATGCCAAATCCTGAAAATTCTTCAGTTTATACATAATTTGTAAAGAAAAAAAACAGGCTAATATATATTTTTTCCATTTTATGTATATTTAAAAAAGTAAACACACACACACACACATATATATATATATATATATATATATATATATATATATATATATATATATATATATATATATATATATATATATATATGTGTGTGTGTGTATATGTGTATATATACACATTTTTACACATTTTTACATACATATATATCTTGCATATTTAACCCTGGATTACAACTAAGTTTTCCCACCTTCTTGAACAGCATGACGTAGCGACTCTCCTCATCCTCCCCAAAAGAAAAAGAAGTCAGACCTGCTACTTCAGCAACATCATGTCTGTGGGAAAAACAAATGACATGTATATATATTTGTCAGCATTTGAGTTTCTGTTAATTCTTTAATATAACAATAAAAAGACCCACAATATACTCCTTTCGATCTTCCCCATTGGGTTGTATTTTCTCTTCTGTTGTGAACTCTCCTGAATGAAATCCGACACTTCTTTCTCCATCTAAATAAATGATGATGATGCCACAGCGTTATTTATTTTACATGATAGACACTGACTCTTGTAACAAAAAGTCCACAAAACAGCTTGTATCCAATTTAAGACTTGTTCTCTCACCTTTTTCCTGAACTCTGCTTTCTTTCTTTTTTCATTCTCCTCCATCTTCTTGAGTCGTGCCGCTTGTTCTTAAAAGGGCAGAAGGTAATAGTTAGTTGAGTGATAATTTGTATTTACGGTTTCCATTGCAAATACAGATCACACAGACTTACCGCTACAAGTAGTTTATGTAAATTTTAAAGACCAAAATAGAAAATAAGGCTCAGCAAGAGGCAGACCTCCTGTAATCCCAAAACCCACATTTCCAGGTCATTTTTTCCTGGCATGTGCCCGAAGCTAAAACAGCATCTGATGTTTTATTGCGTGGCGTCGTCATAACCGTTAATGAAATGGATGTGGTCACTATTTCTTCAGCCGTCTATGTGGTTGCTTCTTCACAGCAGCAGAAACGTAACCAAGTAACCAAAGTAACCAGAACGAGAAGAAGAGTTTTTTTTTTTTTTTTTTTTATTTACGATTATTAAATGGACAGAAAATTTGTTAGCAACTATTTTGATAACTGACACTTAAAAAAAAAAAAAAACACAAATGACAAATATGTGACGATTCCAGCCCCTCATATTTAAAGATTTGCTGTTTTTTCTTGCTATATATAACATATAGAAGATGACTGAATATCTGCAATCAAATGTAAATTGTGATAACATTTACTGTGAAATATTTAACCACCAGGCCCCTGGGTGCAAGTGTTTTTTTTGACAAACAACCGCCGGTTCCAAATAAATGCTGAGTGTTATTTATTGAAAAAAAAAAAAAATTATAATCAAGGGAGAAGAAGTTACCACTGCTGCACAGCTTGTTCTTTGTGCCCTCCCTGCAGTTCCTTTTTTTTTTCAGATCCTTGATCCTGATGCATCACTGTGGTGCTCCAATGACATTAAAGGACAGCCTCTAATAATATTACTGATTAATTCAATTAAAAAGTACTTTCTGTGGTAAAATATGCAGAGGACAAGCAGTCAGGATACATTTAACTACAGTACTATAATCTGACTCTGAAAGATGTAAGTTATATGGTAGTCATACTGGTTTCATAATTAGCAAAGTATAATATTTCCAGTTTTGATGAACATGGTTTTCTTCAGGAAAGAGGCCTATTAATTAATTATTAATGGCCACAAATAAACATCTGGTCTGATTGAAGCAAATAAAAACCCTGGCTGGTATTTGGTATTTCATGGTAACTTCCAGTTAAGTAATGTATTCTAAATACTTTGAAATACTTCAAAACTGTTGCTGAGTCTGTCTCGGTCACTTACAATGAAGTTAACACTTGTTCTTAGGAATGAAAACAAAACGACAACAACAACAAAAAATCAATAAACTAATTAACAAGCAGTTTATTCTTTCAAAATGATAAATGTATACAATACAATAACATTAATATAAACTATAACTGTAGTGAAATACAGCTACTTATATTTAGTATTATAAATTAAACTCTGTTATATGTTACTAATGTTTTCCTTTACACATTTTTAATGTCTATGTCACGCTTAGTATAATATAATACTGTGTATAATAGTTGGCAATAATTGATTAATCAATTAATTGCAGCTCTAATATTTATTGAAACGCATTTTGAGCTGATTTTTGTATGAAAGCTGTAATACAAAGTTTATTATTTTTATTATTACTATAATGCTATATTATTATTATTATCTCTAATCCCAACCCTGTCAATAACTCATGAAATTATCATCAATTAATAGCAGTTATCAATAAGAACATATTTTATCACATAATTGAATTTAAACCCAGTAAAATGTCCTCAGGTTCAGCTAATAGTAACCTAATGGATTCTGAAGTGTTGATTTCAGTTAGAGAAAATGGAGCTAACGCTAAAGAGCATTCGGGATTTGACCATACATACATCTATATTTGTATACAATATATATACATATATATGTATTATATATACAAATATATGTATATATAAACAAAGGGTTTTTAGCAAGCAGTACAGTTTTTGCCGGTGGGGTTATCGTTGAGTAGGTTGTGTTACAGCAGCAAACATGGAGTCTCCACTTGTCCTTCTAATATTTTCGCCGTCTAATAATACATTCGGACAGTATGACGAAGCACAAAACAAGTCGTTATTAAGCTCAACGTGCCGTGTACCTCGAGCCTTCCTCCGGCTTTCCTGGTCTCCGACTGTCGGAGGCTTCTCCATCGAGTTCAGGATCGATCCGAGCAAGTCCGCCATCTTGAAACAATACAGCAGCGAGACGGAAAAGTGTTGTTGTTGTGGAGAGGCGCATGCGTAAAGGATCCGCGGCGGCTTCTTCTCTGTGTGGGTAAACGTCCTTTAAAATGCACAGCGCCCCCTGCTGGTACTACTACTGGTACTACAGCCGCCTTTATGGCGACTCTAGGGTACTATTTGACCTGCTTGGTGAATCAATAGGAAATAATATCTGCTGTTACAAAACTTTTCCCTGAATTGACAACAAGAATGTAAATTAAATTATCACTTTATTAAAGAATTCTAGGAAATGAAATACTGAATTGTCATTCATCACTTTCTGTAAAAAGTGATCAAAGAAAGAATATTAAATTGGGAAATGGTGATTAATCACCATTCATTTTAGATAGTTTTATAGAAAAATATTAAATGATGGATCAAATTTGGTGCTGTAACGAATAAACCATTTAGAAAGAAGATTAATCTATCAATTATTAAAACAATTAACTGATTAGATGTCTGGTCCAAAAAATGGTGTGAAATATCAATCAGTGTTTCCCAAAACTGAAGATTCAGCCTAAAATGTCTTTTTGTCCAGACCACCAGTCCACAATCTAAAGATCATCAGTTTACTATTATAGACGACTAAAGAAATCCGAAAACAATCAGATTTAAGAAGCTGGAGCCAGAGAATTTGGACATTTTCTTCTTAAAATAGGCTCAAATCTATTATTAAAATAGATGACAAATAATGTAATTTTTAATTTAGGTTATGTCGCATATTTGTATAACACTGTTATATGTGGCTACACTGTGTGTGTGTGTGTGTGTGTGTGTGTGTGTGTGTGTGTGTGTCTGTGTGTGTATGTGTGTGTGTGACCCAGAACCAGACAGAACAAACAAGCCACCCACCCTACGCGTCTGCAGCATCACTAGGGGGCATGCTGCCCTTGTCTCCTCATGTCCGTGGCTCCGTTTCCTGATTGTTTTGTTAACAATCCCCCGACCTGCGTCACCGCCGCCGCTGCGGCGTGTTTTGTGCGGTTTTGATTGTGGTTTCACAGCATCAGCAATAACACATGAACCACTGCCATATTCAGATGTGGGCGGCAGAGCAGCAGACGAACAGAGAGCCGCCCTGAAAACACACGGCAGGGCTGACACGACCCCACTGTGTCTAAAGCAAACAGATCAGCTCCTGCTACACCTGTAGTTTAAGCTTTAGGAGGCTTGTTCTTTTTGAGGGAGCCCCCCCCTGTGGTCCATTATTACTCCTCTGTCCAGCCATAGAGGCGTATGTAAGTACTACACTACACCACTGTCCCTTCTCTCATTCAGCTTGTCGTGTTGCTGGAGTATTTATAAGTTTCTTCAAAAATCACAGGGGCCTTGATCTGTTTTTCGCCACAAAGAGGAGAGAAACTAACCGAAAGGATTTTGAAGAACTCTCTTAAAAGCAACCTGAGGTTCTCAAGAAGCCGCACTGGCAGAGAGGAGCTGAGTGAGCTGTGGTCGTCCTGCCCTCCGCAGCCTCGGATTCAGCGATACTCTGTTATTGTGATCTGGAACAGAGCGGGAACCGACTCCTCCCCCGTGGTGGAAATGCTGTATAAATGCAGCATCAGCCTGTCAAACGTCAGTGTCTGAAAAGCTTATTGGTACCAGAACATGAAGGGACTGAGCTTGGTTCTTCTTGTGCTTCTCCTGATGTTTGCAGTCGGGGAGGGTAAGACATGGATCCACCCGTTTTCCTGCTCTGTGATGTGGAAAAAAATCAAAGCAAGAATCATGAGGCTCAGACTTATTTGTTCTTAATGCTTTGTTTGTGTGAAGGAGAAAAAAATAGGAAGTTACATTAATTTGAGTTGTGTGTAGTGTGATGAACAGATTCTAATAGGTCACATTGAATTGTTCAGGGATTCTTCTCCTTTTATTATTAATCGCAGGCAACGACCCAGAGATGCAGTACTGGACCTGTGGGTATAGAGGACTCTGCAGACGGTTCTGTTATGCCCAGGAGTACATTGTGGGTCATCATGGTTGCCCCCGGCGATACAGGTCAGACCAACAGATCAGAAACCCATGCAGAACTCCTGCTGTTGTCGTTACATCACAAAGAAAACGCAACGTGTGCTTAAGGAGGTCAACGAGCATCGATTTTATCATCCTTTTTCCTCCTCCAGGTGCTGTGCTGTTCGGTCTTAGCAGGAGTCGCCGCTCACTCCTGCACGACAATGGCCCACATCTTCAACTGCTACAAGGAGCTGCAACCCCCGATTTATTTATTTATCAATTTTCCTGGATGAACCAAGGTTTGCTCTCAGCTGGATCTCCTCCTGCCGGACCCAGAACGGTCTGCTCACTTCCTGCAGTTGGACTCCTTCTTCCAGCTCCTTTTTGTGTGACTGATCCTGTATTTCACATTTAATGAATGGCTCATAATTAAACCTTTATGAACAGTCATTTTCTGTAAATGCAGTGTTGCCAATAAAAGAAATAAAAGCACTGACGTTTGGTTTATTGCTGTTTATAGTCAGAGAATATTCATGAATATAAGATACAATTATACTGTCCAAAAATGAAAAAGCAAAGTAATGTTAGGACATAGAATGTAGAGATATTCCCATGCAGCCTTTACCAGTCTGGGTTTGAACCGACTTTGAGTTCCAGGAGCCGATCATGGAGACATGGGTGACCCAGATAGCAGTGATGGAGCAGAGCTTTTGTGAATGGAGCGCCATGTCTCAGCCCGTGTTTATGTTATCTCTGTCTGGAACACACACACACACACACACACTCGTCCGCGGCCGCCTGGCCATGGCAGAGCAAATCCCTTCCTTCATTGTCAGGATGTCTTTGCTTGGGAGGATTTGGTTCTGTTTTATTTTTTTCCAAATAAACTGAAAAACAAAACTCTCCTCGATCACCATACAAAAAACTATGGAAAGATACTATAAAGGCATAATAGAGGAGCTATGTAAGGTGTATTATTTCATTTAAAGTTGAGTCTCAGCAAGATTCATCCTTCATGTAATTTTTTGAGAGTAAATTGAGTATCAGAATAGTTGGTAACTAACCCAGTGGGCAACTAATCCATTAATCAAGCTGCATTTCTGTGTAAAAGCCGTTATATCATTGTTACTACTCATTCCAAGCCTGCTAATAACTCATAAAGGCAATTGGGGTTCAGCATCTATCACTATTCGCTTAATTCATTTGGTTGCTTAATTGAGCCTTTAGTCAGTTTACTATTATAGGAGTGAAAAGAAACCAGGAAATAATCAGTTTTGAGAAGCTGGAACCAGAGAATTTGGACATTTTCTTCCTAATGACTCAAATTGTTTAATCAATTATCAAAATAGTTGCTGATTCATTTTATTAGTTGGCACCAAATCACTTAATTGACCGACCTTTTCATATCTAATTAGAAGATTACTCAAGTTAAAGTGTTAAAATATCTGATATGTATTGTGCTTTAAGGCAGCAACTAATGACTATTTTTATAATTGATTAATCTATTGAAAATTAAAACAATTAATTGATTAGTTGTTTGGTTCATAAACCGGTGTAAAATGTTTCCAAAAGACCAGAAGAAAGCAAAAAGTAGTCAGATTGGAAAAGCTGGCACCAGATATTTTCCTTCTTAAAAATGACTCAAATTGGTTAATTAATTATCAAAATAGTTGGTAATTGATGTAATAGTTGGTAATTAAAGCATTAACCAAATAATGTCCAGTTGAGAAGAAGCCGACTGTCATATAATTCACTTCCTTCATGATAAGGATCACATAGAACTGAGCTGAGTCCATTGATAGGACGTAAAAGAACATACCAACCAACTTGATTGAATTGTTTAAACAGAGAGTAACTCCAACAATTCAATTAAGATGGATCAACTATGTTTCCATGTCTACTTATGTATGTAAAACAGGGTTTATGAGAAAGATGAGGGAAAAATCTTCATTTGTTTTCTCCAGACAAGCTGCAGAATGTTTAATCTCGCCTAACTCACTTCTTTTGTCCTAATAGTCTTCTTATATGATTCAAGTTAAGTAGCAGAGAACTTCTATTCCAGCAGAAACATTTTTTTGTGGTCTGAAATTACAACAAAAGATATAAATGATTTGTATGATTCATATATAGTAGAAGAGGAGGTAAAGGGACAGAAAATGTTTTTGTCAGACACAAATGTCTGATTTGGTGTAAAAGTATCTTAGAATCATAGGAATGAATTTATCCAAAGACAATATAATACATATACATATAAACACTGCTGACAAATACATTTATCTTAGTAATAAAACTTGTCATTGTGTCCCAGTACACAATAGTACTGTATATGAATTTACTTATTACTCAATTAATATTATTGCATCCAAAATACTTGTCATATTGCACATTCAGTATATTTCCTTTAACAGTGTCACTTTTTTGAATAAAATAAAAATATTGATATGGATAAAGTAATCGAATTCTATTATATTTTATTTATTGAAGCCAATTGTAGATGCTTTGGGTGAATAAATAGAAGATTATAGATTACAGTAAGTAAGTGTTTGTTTTAATACACTTTAAATAGTATATAATTTTGATTTATACTCTTGAAATATAAATATTACAAAAAATGAATATATTTAGCAGATTTATACAAAGCATAAAAATTAAAAGAACTATTTAGTAAAAGTAAACATTTAAAAAAAATATTATTTCATGTCAAATCTTCATGTGAATAATAATGGTTCAGATAATTGCACCATGTCATGATAATACAACTGCAAAAAATACATGTTCTGTTGCATCTAAAAGACTTCATATATTGCACATTCAGCTGCTATTTCCTCTAAAATACATGTACAATTAATGTATTAATGTGCATAATTTGCTGATAAAATCTTGTTATGAATAAAGAAATTCAATTTTTTGAGGTGATGCCTGTTTATTTACATTCTTTTATATTAATAATGTACAGTTACACACCAACTTTGTTATTATAATCATAGTGGAAGAAGCAAAGTTGGGGCCTTTAGTGAGTTGTGGGCAGAAATATTAACCAAAAACAAAAAATCAGCAATCTGAGAAACAAAGGCTGATCTGACTTGTCTCTTTAGGTGAATTTATTCCAGTTTAAGGTCCCACCTAAACAGAATGAGTGCGAGGAGGTGAAAACGTAAAACGTCCTGTAGGTGCTGCGTCTGCTTTCATGAGCCGATCTGAAGATGGATTTGTGTGCTGGGTCCGGGCCGGGACGTGTTAAAGGCATGGATGCTATTTGTAAACAGGAGCCGCTGTATTGTGCTGCTCATTGTCATCTGGGTTGAATCTTTGTACTATTCAGAGAGAGCAGCGTGACCCGACCACAAAAGGGTAGATCCCCACCAACCTGTTTACACGCGGCTGTCTGTCTTCACAAAGCTGACGCATGTTTGAACGGGGACAGAATTCACCTGAAGCACCGCAGACACACCAGGCTCGAAGATGCTGCGCCGGCCTTTTAGTCTGCACAACTGCTCATTAAACAAAAACCAGTCCCTGCAAACTCAGGGCCAGTGAGAGGCCAATCAAATAATTTGTGGCTTCTGTTCATACAGAGGGAATTAGTTGGAGATGATTAAATTAATCACCAGTCATTTTGTTCAGCGATTTGATTCATTTTTCCAAAGAAAACGGTAAAATTCTCAGGTACCACTTTTGCATATCTGACTATTTTCTGGTTTCTTTAGTTTTCAGTAATAGTAAGCCAACAAAAAAGAAAACTGATAATTTTTTTTACTATTTTATGAACCACACAATCAAATAATCATTTTTAGAATCAATCAACAACTTAGTATCAAACTGAAACAGTGACTTTGATTGGATATGATCACATTACGGAGGAAATACGTCAACTGCAAGAGATGAAATGTTAAAGCAGCCGTGTATTTGCCTAAACTTCAATGTTTTTGAAAAAAAAAACATGTTTAGGTAAAAAAAGGCTTGAAATGTTACAAATTTTCCAATTCTTTATCTAGGAAAAATAAAGACATCTGTACCATATTGACTCATCCGTCATATGACTTGATCATTTTCCCGTATTTACCAGTTGAGAAACATCTGCAGCCATATTGACAACAAACAGTAGATAAGATGATACTATGATGATATTCATTCAAGTTCTGATCCATTTAATGAATCAGTCTTTAACACCTACAATAGCAGCAACTTCTTCTGAATAGAATAGTAGAATAGAATCTTCATTAGTATCATTAACTCCAACGGTGTAACTGCTGTTTCGTGTCAACATCTGCAAATTACTTTGGTTCTCGGAAAAATGACACATGGCGATTGATGACAAGACAACTTCATATTTTTCATCCTTTGTGAATTGTTCCATGACTCAGGAAAATAATGTTTGTCTATTTAAAAGATAATTTTGCAGGAAAGTCGCGTTTTGTCGTAAAATGTTGAAGTGAGACTGTGAAAATGCGTTTTTAGACACTACACCACATTCCTCCCAAAATAATGCAATCCATTATTCTCTGCACCTGGAAAAAACAGGCATAGAGAATATGAATTATTTAAGATGAAATTCCAAGTTGGAAACTGTGACATCACAAGTTTACCAATCAGTTTATACACAATTTACAAAATACTATTACATTTATTGAATAAATGTTATTCATCTATCTTATTTTAATGTTGTATCTGTCACTGCACATGGCTGACCTGTTTATCAACTTCATTGTAGATACTTTGTGAAAATACCAATTTCTAAAATATTGTTACAATATGGATAATAACATACTTGGTTAAAAAATTGTGATATTTAGTTTTTGTTCATTGATTTTTGATAGAATCCATCATACATTTATAAATCATGTCAAATGAACTGGCAATTTGAATATTAATATCTTAATATACATGAGACATTTCTGTAAGGGAATAAAGGTTGTGTGCAAACATGAAGACAAATGAAATGTAAAGATGCTTTTCAATCGTCCTACTCTGCTTTATAAGGAGTTGTTCTATCATCTCACTAAAATCCTTATATTCATATACGTGTATGTAAACAGAACATGTTTGTACCATAATATATAAGCAAATACCAAACCACCATATCTGGAACCACTTTTAATCAATTAAAATGCTAAACAGAGAGAAACATTTAGATATATTTTGTTGTTCAGAGGCAAAAAAATAAAAGCTTTCCTGACAGAGGGGGGTTTATTTTCTTTCCAACAGTTTTTCCAGAAAACTGATTTGTAGTCGGTTAATGTACATGTAAAACATCAAAAATGTGCTAAACTAGTTTAATTCCCTCAAGTCATATCAGTGCAAATTCAACATGGAGGTGAATTATGTTAGAACCTTTTCGCTCCTTGAGTTCATGCATTTGTTGTGCGACAAGATTTTTGCATAAGAAATTATGTTGAAACCTTTGTACTACAGCCATAGAACAATTGATGTGATGTTAGAAGATTGCACATTAATGATAAAAAGGTTTGCAAAGGAAATTAAACAAGTTTCGAAAAATTCGAATAGAATTTTCTTTACTATTAGAAACACGGACCAATTCTGTTATCACCTGTAATGTTAGAGCAGAGTAAACCCAGATTAGTTATTTGTTGGAGCTCCAGTTAGAAAAACAAAAAGGAAATATAAATTCCTTCATTAGAAAAATAAAATATAATTTCACTTTAACTGAAATGTATAAACTCATATTTACTGACTTTTCTAAGCAACATATAACCCTGGACTCAAACCTTTAACAAACATTCCCTTTTCTGTATTTCAATACTACACTGAAAATTGATTCCAATGGGATAAAGTTGTTTTGTTGCTGGATAAAAGATCAACATTACTATTTGAAGGCTAACCATTACCCCCAAAAATGTATTGTTCTCCATTTTAAAACTGAATACAAGATCCGAGCATCCTAATTTATGCAAGACATTTGAACCATGTCTCTTTAATACATGTTGTGCACAAACCCGGTGCAAAAGCTCAAGGAGAGAAAAGATATTTTGACCAACACTGTTTCTAACATTTAATTTCAAATCTCCAACAAAGACATGCTTCAGCTCGGAAAAACCTGGACCAACGAGTCCGGCCTGTTGGGTAAAAATCTGTCCTCTTAAACATCTGTGGAAAAACACTTCAGCAACATGTTAACTTTAAACAATTCAGCCTCCCAAAAAATTCTCATTATCCCACCTCCAAGAAAGAAAAGTTGACTTAATAATGAAAAAAAAAAAATCAAAATGCCCTTAGAATTACAGCAGTGGGCTGATTCAAGCCTGAGTGTCCGATTGTCTTAGTTCAGGAGAAGGATGTGATTTGGTGCCATTTGTCAATTTGCTTTTAATTAATCAGTGCTCCACGACTCCATATATAAAAATTATTTTACTACTTTTGCTGTTCGTAGAGAATTTTCAAACGCCTGAAGCTCATCAGTTCAGTGAAATGAGTGTACAGTGATACCAACACTCACTTTCAACAGTTTATAAAAAAAAAAAAAAATAGTGAGATACACTAAAAATCCATGTGCCTGCCAGGAGAGGATGAAGCAAACACATCAGAACATCGCAAATGTACATTTTCATTTGTGTGTTATAGAGCTGGATTAGAAAATCCCCATTTAGAACAAAGAAAAAAAAATAAGAATTATGTCACCTGTGACTCACAAATTGGCAACAAACATCTGAAAACAAGACAAAACAAAAAAATCAACTGGAAAATGACAAAAAAGCAGCTACGAACTTAACATCAACAACAGTAAAAACAAAAATTTGCAAACTTATTTACATTGATCGGTTACTAAAATAAAAAAACGTCCGTCTTCTCCTCCATTATATGCCGTCACAGGAAGATTTTCCTGTTTCTGGCCACTTAGGATGAAGTTTGTAGATGAGCAGCGCTCAGTGCACAAAGCATAAAATAATACAATCACAAAAGAACCTGGAACTCACGACTGTTTGTGTCCCTGATGAGTAAAACAAACACAACAGCATTTTCTCTCGAATTCAAGAGCGAAAGACCCAGAAAATATTATTTATCAGTGCTTCAATACAAACAGCATATTCATATCTAAATTTGGCATAAAATTCATATTGTTTTGTTCTAGTTGTTCTAGAAATAAATCGGAAACTGTGATAGAAAATTTGCTCAAATAGCTGCTGTTTGAATTCGTATTGATGCATGTGTCAGCTCTTGTATTAAATGTGTAACAATTGGTTATTTTCCACTTCAATTTTAACACTCCATCATGAGGACAGTGTAAACAACAAACAGTATAAAGGTAGAGAACTATGGCTTAACAGTTGTTAAAAAAATAAAACAGATCACTGCATGCTTAAGATTTACTTTGCAAAATAGTCCTGGTCTGTGTGTTGAATTATCTTGAGCTGTGCCAACGTGGCTCAAATGTGCCCCCTACATGTTCCATTAGGATGGAGCAGCACAGGAAGTGATTTTCAACTTCCTAAACTATCAAGTTAATTACTGATTAGTTCAGTTGATGTAGCGGAGAAACGCTCAAATAGTTTCTTTAAATATTTAATGTCTTTTCACTCAGGGGACACACACACACACACACACACACACACACACACACAGCTCTGCACTCTGTTGTTGAACTGATCTGCAGACCACATGAAGCTTGGAGGTGAAGATTCACTCTCCAGAAAATTGGTGACATTAAGCATCTCAACATCCACTGATCCCACACCATCTTGTTTGTGTCCTACCACTTCCTGTCATTCCCAAACACTTCCACTTTCTTATAATACAGACGTTTAACTGTGGAAAATTAAGGAAGTGATGGAGACCCCTGCTTTTGATTATTTGGATGGGTTAAACAAATACTTTGGGCAATGTGTGTGTGTGTGTGTGAGTATAAAATCCAGTGAAATGTATAATCTGCACACTTGGAGTCAAACATTAAATATTTCAGTGGATGTTTTTGCCGTTTTCCCCACTGTACTTTTGTCATAAATATTAATCTCAATTTTATAGTTAATTGTCACATTTTAAAATATTATGTACTTTGGCAGCTTTGTTACAGGTTCAAGTTCATGCAACTTTAAGGCCTACTTTGCAAAATAAAGACAAAATGAAATCTCTATATTAGGGTTGGGAGTTCGTTATAATGAATTTAAGGCTCGTGGCCGTCGTGTTTAAACCAAAAAAAAAAAAAAAAAAAAAAAAAAAAAAAAAAAAAAAAAAATCACCAAAAACATGTGCACTCATCTTGGCTGCAAATATTAAACCCCTGAGAGCTCAATTTGTATGCAGGCAATAACCAGTACAGAACATCAAGACATCCTGTGTGTATGTCTTAGATGCTTTTTAATTCAATGCCTAACTGCACTTTGCTGTAAAAAAAAAAAAAATCTGCCCAATCAACCAACCCTAAAGATCCAATGTGTGGTGACAGAAAACAGTTATAAAAGTAAAGATATATGGACAGCGATCAAACATGTTATGGCTGTGCATCAAACGATCAGCCGGTCCTCCAAAAGTTCACCACGATGAAAAGTTCTGTTGGATTTAATCCAGATGATCCTGGCCGTTGCCTCTTCTCGACCGAGCTTGTCTTTTACAAAAATTAAATCCCGCTTTTGGTCCTGTTCTCTATCATGAGCTTCATCTCCAGTGTGTGAGCAGTAAAGCAGCAACTGTTGACTTGTTCTGACGGCGCCGACCTGCTGCTGGTTTCTATGTACGGTGGATCCTGCTTTTTGTTTTTTTTCCCAGGCTACTCACATTCAATGATCTTCAAGGCAGAAGTGGTCATTTGTGAAATAAGTAGATTGGCCTTTGAAAACCTGCCATGGTGGAAAGAAGGTGACAAAAAGGTGACTATCATATTATGATCTATATCAATGATTACCGATGATTTTCTTTTAATTACATTGGGACATTAGCAGATATAAATATAAAATATTACATCAATCGTGTCTAGAACCAAAGAATTTAAACATTTCTTCTTAAAAATGATTCAAATTGATTTTAGTCGGGTTATAATGTATTTTTAATTATGCCTCATGACTTTCTATCATCAAAAGATTATTTGAAATATCTCAACATCTCCTGAGTCTCTGAAATTATGTATAGAATAAATAGACATGAGCTGATTAATTGATTGTTGAAAGATTAGTTGATATGTTTGGTTCATAAAAATTGTAAAAATGTTGATCACTATTTCCCAAAGCTGAAAATTTAATCTAAAACATTCAATGAATATTTGAATAATTGATCAGTTGCCAACTATCACATTAATGACCAACTATTCTGATAACTGATTATTGGATTTCAGTCATTTTAAGAAGAAGAAGAAAAAAAAAAAAAAAAAAAAAAAAAGAAGAATAGATTCTCTGGTTCCAGCTTCTGTTCTCTGATTATTTTTTGGTTTCTTTAGTCTCCTATAATAGTAAAGTGATGATCTTTGGGTTGTGGACTGTTGGTCTGAACCAACAGTCCACAGTGGGGATATCAAAATTATCAATTCAAGGATTAATAAGGATTTACATTTACGTTTTTAACTTGTCTACTATGCTTCTTAAGTTTCAAATAAATCTGCTGCTCTGAAAGATCATTACAAAAAGACAAATAAGATTCACTGAATGATTTGGCAATTGAATACAATAAGAATTTTAGGATTTAGGAAATACTGCTGGGCTGTTTGTATGGTGAAGATTTGTCCAAGGACATTTTACACCATTTTATTATTGATATAAAAACTAATCATTTCAATGAGAGATTAATCAACTAGGAAAATATTCATTAGCTCCAAATACAATTGATATTATATTGAAATTTTGTGCAGAAAAGATGTTCAAAGAAAATACAGAAGATTATAGTTTTTTCAGAAATATAGGAAATACCTCTTATTGGACACTTGGGGGCCCCGAGGTGCTCGAAGCTGGTAAAGCCCACCTCATGTGTGAGGTACCAGGGGAACTGGTCAGGTTTTAGAGAGATGCTGTTATAATTCCTGCTGATATTGTCCTGTCAGAAGAGAGAAAACAGACATTTATTAAGATTTCAGCCAATTACAGACACAGCAGGGATTATCTCAGCAGGGGGAGTCTGTGGATTTTAAAGGTACATCCTCCCCATACTATGAATATATAGACATTTTGAATTATAATTAGGGCTTTGACGTTAAATTCATGTTAACAGCAACACAGGAAAACATGAGTAGAAATCATCCAGATGTGTCCAGAGTCCTTCAAGTTAAATCTCTACATTGTGTGAGAAGGACTCATATTACTTAGGAAAAGTTAACTTTAACAGGTCAATATAACTGAAGCTGGTTTGGTTTGTGATAAACATACTTTCTGAACATTTTAAAATCAGAACTGAGGTTTGGTAATGACTAAAGACACTATTTCTCAATGTTCCAATAATCTTAAACAGACACTTCCCTGAAGCAGTTTTGTTCACTCATACGTTTAGTGTGTTACAATTTCTAAAAATATTGTTTTAAGGTACATTTAGAACAGCTAAAATTGTGACTAATTTGCAAATTAGCAAGTATCTCAATCTGAAATCTGATATCATGCATTACCAGTGACTATTGATAGTCTATAGCATCTTGAATTTGCTCCTAAATTGTATCAGATTTAAATGAAATGTAGTTTGTGTCTGTTACCGTCAGCTTCCTCCTCCTGACGTAGGACTCCCAGGGCTGCGGCTCCAGGATGAACATCCCCCCAGGACGGAGGTGTCTGTAGACCCTCTTGAAGAGACGCTTCAGGCCGCTATCGCCCCAGTTCAGCTGAACCCACTTGGTGACGCTCAGACACAGGATCACGTCATACTCCGGACGCTGGGTCAAGAGGAGATTATCGTTGTCCAGGACGTAGTTGGCCTGATGGAGACCGAAGAAATGCAGCATGAATCACAGCAGCAACGCAACACTTGTAATGAATTTTTGTAATGAAGACTTCTTTCGCTGAAACAAACAAATATGAGAGTTTAATATATTTAAGGGATTTACATTTAGAATCAATTATACCTGTGATGCACAGATAAGAGTTTGTAGTTTCACTTCTTCCACATCAGGCAGATATTTGGTCGTGATGTGTGGTGAATAGCAGAGCTACAACATTAATTCAATTAGTTGACAACTATTACACTAATCACCATCTATTTTGATAATTAATTTGAGTCACTTTAAGTAAATAGAGACAAGAAAATAAAATAAAACTTTACAATTTTTTGGTCCCATCTAATCAAATTTAATTTCAGCTGTTGTAATTTTTAAGAAGGAAAATGTCCAAATTCTCTGGTTCCAGCTTCTCAAATCTGATTATTTTCTGGTTTCTTTAATAGTTAACTGATGATATTGTGGACTGTTGGTCGGGAAAATTTTAGATAAAAAACACTGAACAATGTTTTATTTACCATTTTGAATGCCCAAAAACTAAAAATTGATAGGTTGATCAATAAATAGACTGATTATCAAAATAGTTTATTAATATATTAACTGACAAGTAATCGATTAATAAACCAATTATCTGTAGTGCTTTGAAAGTCAGAATGTAAATTTAAAGTTTCTTATTAATTGGCTAATTGTTGCAGCTCTGATTACAAATGTTTATCAAGTATTTAAAAAGTACAAAAAGGGTTGATAATCAATTAGTAAACCTCCTAAACCACTTCATCAGAGCAGATCATTAAAGCCTGTAGCATGACGTGTATGAGTACATTTAGTAATTCTCATGCAGCCTCCACCATGCTGTTACTTTAATGAACATAAAACACAGGCAGAGCCTGATTGTGGTATAATTAAAACACCCTGATCTTCATCAGGCTCCAAAACCATAGCGAAAATGAAACCGCATCCTCTCTCAGACACCGTCTCACCTTGACGAAGGACACATTAGCGGGGAATTCTCCGGGTCGGCTGCTGGCTGTCTCTGCCAGCGGCGGAGCGGCGATCGGCCCCCTGGAGAGCCGCAGGGACACGGGAAAAGAGCGGCTCACGGCGAGATCGCAGGCGGGTGACTCCCCGGCGTGGGAGGAGTCGTCATTGGCGGCGGCGTCTACAGCCTCCGCGGGGCTGACCCCTCCCCCTGCCGGTTTCCCGTTCTCGTCGTTGTGCTTCTTCTCACCGTTTCGCTCTTTCTCCTGCGAGGCCCGTCTAGCCTGCTCTGTCTGCAGCTCCGATAGATAGTGTCTGATGTTCTTCCGGGCCACGTGAACCAGGTCGCTGTCGATGTCCAGGCCCAGAATTCGCGAGGGCCGCAGCATTTTGGCGATGTAGAGAGTCATGTGGCCCGAGTTGCAGCCCAGGTCCAACACGTCTTTACCTTCAAACCACTCAGGACGAAACAGGCGAAGCCGCGAGTCCTCGCTGGCCCCTGGGTTGCGGTACCCGTAGTACTTGTTGTAGTTGCCGTACTGGAACTTCTTCTTCTTCTTCTGCTGCTGCTGGCGACCTCCCAACCCAGATCTGGTGCCAGTGCTGCCACTCCCTGCCACATGAGAATTCCTTGGAATTGCTCCCACAGAGCTCCCGCAGTTCCTCTCTCCGGGTCCCGATTTTCCTACAGGGGTCGAATGAGTCAACGGCGCCTCGGCTTTCCCGGAGTTGCGCCTCCGCTTGCGTCGGCTCGTGTGCTGAGTCACTGCCCCCAACGCGTTGAGGGTAGAGTCCTCCGTGGACGCTGGCGCCATCTCCGACTGGTCATGGGAATCTCCGGCGCCGCTGGAGAAACTGTCTGACTCTTTGGAGATGTCCAGCGAGCACGAAGCTTGCGTTCCCGATGGCGGCGTGGAGGCACCAGCTTTAACCTCGCTCTTTCCTGATTCTGAGAGGTTGATCTGTGTGGTCGCAATTCCACCTCCACCACCTCCTCCTCCGTGGTGCCTGTTGCGGTGCCGCTTCCTCCCGCCGCTCTTGTAGTGCGACACCAGGAAGCTGCCGTCAGCGATCCCACTGTTCAGGTTGAGTGGGTCCGTGATGTCCCGCGGGATGAGGATCTCGACGGGGTCTCGGCTCTTCGCCGGCAACGGCGAGGACTTAGGCGTCTCTGCATTCAGCGCCTTGTTCACATCCTCGTCCAGCAGGCTGTTGAGGTTCAGTGGGTCGAAGATGTTCCCGCCCAGGAGGAAGTTGGTGGGCAGCACCGAGTCGCTCTCGGAGTTCGCCCGCCGCCGCCTCTTCCCAAACATTGGATGCTTGAAGCCGGAGCCGGACGTGTTGCGGCGCTTCGTGACCTTGGTCTGCTGCTGCTGTTTGGAATGGTGGTGGAAGCTGTTCCTGCGATGGATGTTCTCGTTCATGACGCCAGTTCGCTGCCTGACGTTCATCGACTCGACATGCTTGGGCGAGGCTGTGGCGCCTGGGCCAGGACAGGCAGCGGCTAAGTCCGGCGTGGCGGCGCTGCCCTCCACCATCACTGATATGTTACTGTAGCTTCCTGTACAGTCAGACATCTGCAGAGAGGACGCCGTGCTGGACTGAGGACTCCCAGTTTTTACTGTGTCTTCGTCAACAGACATGTTGATGGTCACTTTCTGGAGCTGATGCGGACATGGAAAATATTTTAGATCTGAAAACCACAAAGAAATAAAAAAAAACACAAACATTAATTTATCAATTATTGAAGCAATTTATCGATTAGTTATTTGGTTCATAAAATGGTGTAAAAAATTGAGTGTTTCCCAAAGTTGAAGATTCGACCTAAAATATGTTTTTAGGAGAAATATTGTCTCTGGTTCCAGCTTCTCAAATCTGATTATTTATTATTATTAGTTTTTTTGTTTTTATTCTTCTATAAAAGTAACAGTCCACAACCCAAAGATCATCAGTTTACTATTATAGAAGACTAAAGACAACAGAAAATAATCAGATTTGAGAAGCTGGAACCAACCAAAACAATTTTTCTTAAAATTACGGAAATTGATTATCAAAACATCCACTGAATAATTAAAAAGTTGCAAACTAATGGATTAATCGTTGAAGCCACTCTCAAATTGATCTTGTTGGTGACATCACAACTTCAGATAGAACCCAGGAAAAGTGCAGGTTCTTGGACCTCTGAAGTCCAAGGACCAGCACCTGAAAATATGAGGGTCAGTTTAAATCCACTTCAAACCTGTAGAGGAGAATTAACTAAATGAGTGTCTATTTTCCCGACATACTGTCACACTCATCACAAAAATGTAGATGCGGGGTCCTCGCAGGTTACACCGTTATCAAGCACACGATCTGCGGCAGATCTCCGCAGGGGGTTACTGACCTGAAAAGTTTGAGCGTCCCCGTGCTGGGACAGTTATCTCGTTAGCTTGGCTAGCTTAGCCTCTCTACCGCGGGCCAGGAGACTGAAACGTTGAATAAACGTCCGGCTCCACAATAAACAACGATAACGTCCTCACTGACTGTCTCGATAACCGCACTAGCCGGTTGTAAACCGGGAGTCACGCACACGAGAGCGATACTACCTGGCAGCAGCAAACACCTATTCACGCACACAGCCAACAGTGGAGTCACCGTCAAAATAACAGGCTCACCTCCCCGCTCTCCCCGCCTCCGGCCGGGCTGTCACTGCCAAGCGCCCCCCCCCGACTAGAGCTAACGTTAGCCGGGCTGGCTAGCAACCGTCCGCGCATCAACGCGCAAACACGCCGAGCGGCTCCCGCGCTTTAAGTCGCCCCCTCCTTCCCTTCCGAACCGCCTTCACGAGTTCTTCAGTCAACTCCTGGTCGCCTCAGTGTCAGGCAGGTTGGTGAATCAATTATTTCATTTGCTGACCGAGTCGGCATGGCGGCGCATCCGGGCTCCGAGTAACGTTAGCCATAGCCTCGTATAAGACTCTCCGGGCTACGCACGCCGGAGAGTCCCAGTCCCACCCACCAAATACGCACAACAACCAACTTACTTTTTACCCCTATTTTCCCCACATTTCCAAATCACGAACAAACCGTGCTTAACAGAAACTTAAGGTTGTTATCCGAGGCACCGGTTTGTTTTATTTCTTAAATATTACATGTTATTAGATATACACATTGAAATGGTATTTCATATCCAGTGTCAATCAAAAATCTGCCAAGGATGTGTAATTCCGCGTTTCATCTGCTGCACAATGAAGCATAACTGGGGTCGCTGTAGTGCAGGTGAAACTCATACTACGACAGAAATGGACGCACAGGCGATATGAAACACTTTTTATTGAAAAATCCGCAATTGCGAAGAATCCAAGCACACCATTGCACTGGATAACAGTCTCCACTTTCTGGTAAGCACAGTTTATTTATGATTGTTACGTGTAGGACGACGTAGGTACGACATGTACGGCGCCCGTTCCGCGTATTTGATGAATAGAACCGGAACTCTAGAGAGTACGTACTTTGGAGAGTCATATGAGGCTACGCTAGCCGGAGATGAGCGGGCGGAGATCTGATGAGTCTTTAATGAGCCTCTCTGACCGCAAACTGGATCATCAACTGGCCTATAAATCCTGGAAAACACTCTTTGGATTAGTAGAACATACATCTAAATTGAATTGAATTGCCATATATAACACATTGTATCAATAAAATATTATTTATTAGGATTCCATTAGTTTACCTATTCAAATCCAGCATCCAGTTCACAAAGTAAGGTCCATAAAGACATTAATGACTGAGTCTGGGGTGATGAACTAGCCTGGCCTGCACAGTCCTGCCCTCAACCCTATAGATAGAACACCTTTGGGAGGAATTAGAGCAGAAAGTGAGTCTTCTAGCCTTCTAGTTCAACATCAATACAATTCTGATGAACACACTCTTGTGGACAGCCTCCCCAGATGATTTGATTTAATTGTCATTAAAATTCATAGAGTCAAGGCAGGTGAGCAAACAATTTTAGAAATATTGTGAAAATAAGACATACAACACACAAACAAAATACAATAATCATTGATTAAGTGAGGTCACTCTGCATATGAATAAATCAACAATAACCAAGTATTGAAAAAATCAGAGAAGGATCAAATTAAAGGTTCATAAATTAGTGATACATAAATATGTTCCATCAACTAGAAATCACCAATAAATTTGTCTTTATATTCCCCCATGGCTGCTGTGTTTAACATTAAATAAAATTACTTTCCAAGCCAAATAGTCTCTATAAGGAACAGTTCTCATCATTCAATTTTTGTGGTTTTGGCACCATCAGATGATCTGTGCTTAGTGTTATGTAACTAGTACATTGATTCACTTACATTTTTCTAAAACTATGAATAAACCGATTATATAAATACTGTACTTCAGTATCTTAGTTTGTTTTGTTGTTTATTTTCTAGGATATATGATTAATTCCTGCATTGATGGAAGACGAACTGTGATCATTTACTTAACAAACCAAACTGCCCTTAATTTGCTGTTTCAGTTTTAAACACAAAGAAATCTTAAGCTTTTTGCAGGTAGCAGAGCAGCATCTTGACATTTTGTCATCAGGTTGAGGCCATGCGATAATGAAACCAGATAAAGCCTAATTTTATGATATAATAGATTTATCGCTATTATAAATGGTAAATGGCCTTTCTGTCTTTTCGACCAATTGTTGCGCTTTACACTATAAGTGTCCCTTCACCCATTCACAAACACTGATGCATTTATACACCGACAGCACACGCCATCGGAGGCAAATCAGGGTTAAGTATCTTGCCCAAGGACCCAGCAATATGCAACTCAGAGGAGCCAGGAATCAAACCACCAATCTTCCAACTGGTGGACGACTGCTCTACCTCTGAGCTACAGCTGATGATATGATTTAGAGCCTTGATTTTACAGCACTTTGACTCACCAGACATCTGCTGCTGCTTTGTAAAAATACTGTAAATGCTCTTTTGAGATCAACAAAATAAGGTAAGATAATAATTAATGTTTCTGAACTTTAACATTTCCAATTATATAGTATATCATATCATTATACAGTATATTGTATATATTTAATTTCAGTCATGGTAACAACGCAGTTCTATCAGCCTATCAGTATCTGCAGAATATACTCAGAGATTTTCTGATAATTATCTATAAGGTTGCAGCATATATTTCATTGAGTTAGTGCAGTGAAGCCTTGGATAGTTTTAGATAGATACATTTTATAGGAAGATAATTGGTAAATGTCTTCAAGATTTATAGTTGTGATTTAGTTCTGTCAGACAAGTGATAACTTCAACACAAGTTAAAATCAAAACACATTGCAGACCTTTGTTTTGCAGATGCTTTTTCCAAGTCAGGTCAATTTTATTTGTTCAGCTCCAAGTCACAAATGGTTTTGACAGTTTGTACAACAGCAACACAACATACCCCCGTCCGTAGACCCCCACATCATACCAGATTTTTTTGCCCAGCCTTTCTTCATGGTGGAAACAATCATGCTGAGGGAACAACTATTAAATAACTAATGCTATTTCTATAGCACCTATCTAGTCTTTTAGCCACTCACTGCTTTACACTACAGGTTTATATTCACCCATTCACACACGTTCATGCCCTAACAACAGTGGTGGATATTTAAGGTACAAATTACCCAGCGAAATCTAATCATTCACAGACAGATGATTGATTTACTTAAGGATACACCCACCTGCAGACTGGAGGAGCCGGGAATTGGAGTAATAGTCTTCTGTTTTGTGAACAACTGCTCTGCTTCTGATCCACAGCTACAACATGATGGAGGCAAAATAGCTTAAAAAAACATTTGGGAAATAAAGCAATGCTGGTGTGTCATCATTTCATTTAGAGTTTAATTTGTTTCCTCACAGCAAGAAGGTCGCAGGTTCAAGTCCTTGGGCTGTGACCTTTCTGTGTGGATTTTCATGTTCTCCCCCAACGTGTTGCTCCATCACACCCCTGTGACCCTAATGATTTTTTATTTTTATAAATCCCTCTTTTTAAAAATGACACTAATTGATCTATTGATTCTAAAAATACTTGGCGATCAATGTAATAGTAGTCATCTAATTTATTAATCGTTGCAGGCTACAGCCACATAATAATTTTATAAAGAAATATGAAAGCAGGGCACCAGGATAGGCCGGTGACCTGTCTGGGGTGTATCCTGCCTCTCACCCAATTTCACTGGGCTTTGCTCCAGCAGACCCCTGTGACCCTAATGAAGAAAAAGTGAGTATAAAAAATGTGTAAATAAAGCAATGCATGTGGAAGTATTAAAGTCTCACTGTTCTTTAAATAACCACTAGAGGGAGACAAAATGTGATCCATTATGTACAGAAGCTCTCCTCTTTCTCTATATTACAGTGATCACATGATGAGGATTTATATTGTTGTATTGCTGCAAATTTAAAACTTGAAATACTGCAGTTAAACTGGTTTAATAAATTGGGTTATACCTGAAATAAAGCAATAAAAATCATTTTTTCACTGTAAAGAGACAAAACATTTAATAAAGAAACATCTTCACCAGATCTAGAAACATTCTAAATACATAACTGAGTTCTAACTAATAATAAAGTTGTTTGGTAGATTCTGCTTAATATTCTAGCTACTTTAACAGCAATCCTATTACTTAAATAATGAATTAATATTCTAGCAGCTTTTGCTCGCAAAAATCCTGAGTATCTGCAGATTTCTATTAAAAAAACATGAAAGCTCAGAATGTATTAAGATTTAAAGACATTTGGCTGATTTAACCACCTGCTGGAATTTAAGCTCAGGAGTATAATTAGGTAAGAAGAGCCGTCATATGACCTTTAATGCTGCTGGCATGTCTACGCTGTAAAAACTGCAGCCACACACACACACAAGGAACAAACATCTCCAGCATCTTGTTTTAACCCATAAAAATGTCATTGCTCCTGGAAGTTAATACTGCTGAAGCAAAATGAAGCTTTCTAAAGAAAATGATCAATTGGAACTCCTAAATATGGATGAAGGAGAAGCCCCAAATTGTTTTCATCGTTTCAATGATAATCAAATGTCTTATTATGTATGTGTATTTTTCCGCCTTTAAAGGATAAGACTTTTTTTTCAATTGGGCCCTTAATTCTACATCACAGAATTATGTTCTATGCACTGTGTTATTTTCACATTTGGAGATCTTTCACGGATATCACGGCTTCCTATAGACAAAGTGATGCAGACCACAACATACGTTGTTTCTTAACTAATAGGTGTATGTCATGTTTCAAAACATCCGGGTTGTTCAGTTTTTAGTTTTAAAAAAAAATAATTTTAGTAAATATGGACTGCGCCCTCCATTGATTGTGCTAGTGAAAAACAAAAGCAAACACATTTCCTCCTCAGTTTCCAAAACTGTGCAATGTACACTAGAACAGTACCAGAAAGTGTCTAGTAACGGACAAGCAGCAGCAGCAGCAGCAGCAGCTTTTCTTTGGCCTGCTGTTCCTCCACTTGTCTCAGCTTCCTCCTTTCCATTACCTCCTCACTCATTCAGGCCCGAAGCGATATGGACGCACATCATATTCATAGTTGTCCCTCTCTTTACTAAGATTATTAAAAAAAATTAAACAACTTGGATGTTTTGAAACGTGACACACAAATTTTCAAATTCTCAAGTTCCAACTTCTCAAGTCTGATTATTTTCTGGTTTCTTTAGTATTTGATAATAGTAAACTAATTATCAAATACTAAAGAAACCAGGGAAAAACAACATTCTAAACAATTTTATGACTTTAGGCCTAGAATATTTTCCATGTCTGCATCAGCTCCAGAAAGTGACCATCAACATGTCTGTTGACGAAGACACAGTAAAAACTGGGAGTCCTCAGTCCAGCACGGCGTCCTCTCTGCAGATGTCTGACTGTACAGGAAGCTACAGTAACATATCAGTGATGGTGGAGGGCAGCGCCGCCACGCCGGACTTAGCCGCTGCCTGTCCTGGCCCAGGTGCCACGGCCTCGCCCAAGCACGTCAAGTCGATGAACGTCAGGCAGCGAACCGGCGTCATGAACGAGAACATCCATCGCAGGAACAGCTTCCAGCGGCAAACAGTGGCAAAAGACCAACAGTCCACAACATAAAGATCATAAGTTTACTATTATAGAAGAATTAACACACCAGAAAATAATCAGAGAAGAGAAGCTGGAACCTGAGAATTTAAACATTTTCTTCAAATTCAGTTATCAGAATAGTTAGTGATTATTAGTTGGTAACTAACTGGTTAACTGTTGCAGTTGTAATTACAATTTCACCAGCGTTAAAAGTGTAAAAGTGTCTTTAGATCAACAACTAATGACTATTCTGATTAAACTATTAATTGATTAGTTGTTTGGTTCATCAAATGGAGTAATATGTTGATCACTATTTTCCAAAGCTGAAGATTCAACCTAAAATGTCTTTTTTTTCCTCAGGGTGACAGGCCACAACCCAAAGATCATCAGTTTAAGAAGAGTCCAGAAAATAATCTGATTTGGAAAAACTGGAACCAGCGAATTTAGACATTTCTTTTCTTCATTCAAACCAATCACCAAAATATTTGGTGATTAGTGTAAAATTTGATATCTGATAAACACACACAATGGGAAACAAAGTTTCTGAAAAAACTGATAAAGTGGATCTATTAAATATGGTTAAGAAGTGACTGTAGATGGGACTTATTTTTCCTCTGAACAGGATCCTCAGCATTAATATTCACTCTCTGAGCCTCTGAGCTGACAGTGTGCTCCTAATTGAGTTCCAAATCAGTGTGTGTTGGGTAAATGAGTCGCCCCCTCTCTAATCTGTATAGAGACAGAAAATAGGAGCAAGGGTACCTGTCCCCCGCCTCTGTCCAGTTTCTTTTCTCATGGTAATGGGGGGTGCAGTCCTCGATCCCCGGCCGCCATCTGCCCTTCCTCGGGGTTTGGGCCCCAAGCGCTCCAGACGTCCCCCTATTGTTTGTGTGTGTCCAAGCAGAAACGGGTGAGTACACATGGTCCTTGTGGCCCAAAAGGCTCCTGCATCAAGAGCAACAGCCTGCTGTTCATTAGACGGCATGTGACAGGGGGGTGGGGGGGCGGGGGCTGCTCGCGTGCCCCAGTGTGCAGCAACATCAGGGCCAGTTGCTGCTTTTTGTTCTAGCGGGGCCTGTTTTTTCATGTGATGTCATTCCAAATAACTGTCAGCTGAGGGATGATGTGACAGTTTTATTCAATTTCTAATATATATATATATATATATATATATATATATATATATATATATATATATATATATATATATATATATATATACATATATACATATATATATATATATATATATATATATATATATATACATATATACATATATATATATATATATATATATATATATATACACACAGTTACACACCTTGGAAGGTTTAAAAACATCCTATAATTACATATTATTTTTTATTCAACTAATTATTTTTAATTTGACTGTTACACTGAAACCTTCTCACCATTTACCATATGTACCTCCATATTGTAGCATTTGGTTAATCCCTGTTTTATTTTGACATTTGTGCGGCTGTGAAGGTTAAAGTTTACAAATCCATGTTACACACATCATCTTATAGTTTAATATACTACAGATTGTTTGTTGTTAGCAATATACACATTTGAAATGTATGCAAAGTATGTACAGAATTTATTGGTCTTAACATGGTCTTTAATAGGACTGCAACAAACAACTATTCTGATTGATCATTAAAATGATAAATTGATTAGTTGTTTTCTTGTAAAATGGTGTAAAATCTTATTCAGTGTTTCCCAAAGCTGAATATTCAACCTGTATAATTAAAGTTCTGGTAAAATTTAGACATGATGTATGATGATTTAGAGCTGCAATGATCAGTCAATTACTCAATTAATTGCCAACGATTACATTAATCACCAACTAATCCATTTGAGCCAATTTTAAGAATAAATCCAAATTCTCTGGTTCAACCTAACTAATAATAACAACTAATAATATTTTTGTTTTTTTAGTCTTCTACAATAGTAAATCGATGGTTGGTCTGGACAAAAGGTTCATACTGTACTTAGTATACTGTAAATCAAATAAGATATCACTGTCACCTATTTACTTTAATTTAACAGCACATCACAAAACTAAAAGGCATGCAACTTATTACCATTACAATAAATTCTGTTTATGCTCATTATGCATTAAATGAGGAGAATCTTCAGTCTTCAATCACTGAACCTGTGCGTCTCTCTGAGACAATTCGGTGTTTGAGATGTGGTATTTCCAGCATTGGAAGGAATACAAACAAAGTTATGCAGAAATTGAAAAAACATCATTAATTAAATCAATGTTAAATTACAGAATTAGATTAAAAATGTGCTCTGTGAGGTGGATTTTGAATAAATAAAAAATAAAGCTCTAACTTAACATTGCACAATAAGGTGTTTGGGTGAGAATGCCCCCCTCATTAAAAATTATGAACACAACTGTACATTGGGTTCCGTGCGGCAAAGGTGAGATGTGAGCCGAGTCCTTGTGTGACCTGACGAGGTAAAACCAGCAGATCGCGACTCCCTTCATCTCGTTTTCAAAGCCTCATGCTGCGGCTGCATTGAGATTAGTTATTGAACTGTCCAAGCAAAAGGGAAACGAGGTCGCTTCAGAGCCCCGGCACACAATGAGCCAGCTGTCAGTGGGCGGGGCCTGCTCGGGCTGGCGTTGTCATGGATAGGACTGGTCTGTTGTGTCGCCCTCAGAGAGCTGATAGGTGATCCCGCCTGAGCCCGACATGCACTGATTAATATTGACACAAGGCTTTGATTGAGGGCAGGGAAGAGAGCAAAGTGTAAGGGGGGAGCGGGTTTATTTAACTACTAGTCCACATAGGTTAATATGGTGATAGAGCTGCAACTAACAAATAAGATGGCGAATTTAGTCTAACGATTAATCGTTTAATTGTTCACCAACAGTCCACAATCCAATGATCACCCGTTTACCAAAACTGATTAAAGAATCATCAAAACAGTTCTTGATTAATGTAATAGTTGGCAACTAATCAATTAATTGACTAATTGTTGCAGTTCTACTTTGTGGTTTGTAAATAGTATCTATAAGGGAAGACTGTGTCACAGGAAGTCTGTTGCATGTTGACATGGTGATAAGGTTCATAGAAAATCTAACATAATTTAGTATAATCAGGATTAGAATATGAAAAAAAAAAAATTAAATAAAACGTTTGTGCCAGAAGATGTTGAATTTCCCCACCTGTATTGTTAAAACTGCTTTTTCTGTTGACCACCGGCAGCCTTCTGATGACATGTGTGTAAGAGTTGAGCAATAACGGCACACAATTATCAGCACACACACACGTTAATCCCTGGAGGATTTATGCAGCCTCCTTGATGCTGTTTTACATTCAGAGCTGCAGCTCTGCATCCGGGCTGATGTCCTCCATGTGACTTCACACCCACACTGAGTCAAAAACCTGGTAATTAATCTGCCCGGCTGATTGTGGACAATTGATTAATCGATTAGTTGCCAACTGTTACATTAATCATCAACTATTTTGATTATTGATTTAAATCTTTTATAGGAAGAAAATGTTTATTATGTAATGAATTGGATGTAGAGTTTCTAGTGATAGCTAATATTGATAGATGCTGAACCCTAATTGATTTTGAGTTATTGACAGCGTTGGGATTAGTAATAATATTATGGGATAATAATAATAAAAAACTTTGTTTGTATAGCAGCTTTCATACAGAAATGGGGCTCAAAGTGTTTTACAGTAAACATTAGAGTTGATTAGTTGTTTAATGAATCAGTCTACAACTATCACATTAATCACCAACTACTTTGACAATCAATAATGGATTTGAGTATTTTTCAAGAAGAAAGATTCCACATTGTCTGGTTCTAGCTTCTCAAATGTGATTATTTTTCTTCTTTATTAGTAAACTGATGATATTTGTGCTGTGTTGACATTTCACACCATTTTATGAACCAGACAACTAATCAAATAATCATTTCAATAATTAACCAGAATAATAATATCAGAATAGTCATCACTTGCACCATGTTTAGGACCATTTAATTCTGTTCATACTTTATATTTTAAATGTGTATATTTCTAACATCAAACAATCTGTAGAATATTAAACTGTAAGATGATATATGTGTAACATGGATTTGTAAACTTTACCTTCACTGCCGCACTACTGTCATTATAAATCCCTCTTAAATAGGGATTAACTAGATGTTACGATACAGACGTTACATATGTTAAATGGTGGAAGGGTTGCAGTTATGAGCTGTTATGAACTGTTATAGGAAATATGCCTACGAAGGTTCATACATACTGCATTTACGCCTGACTAACTTCCTTGCAGCTGTGTACATATATATTTCTCTGGAATATTTCATCTTCAAGGATGTGATTCTACCCTGAAAGAAAATGTTTTTATACTTTATCACCATTTTTTTTCAACCTGATTCTGATCTGCATCACAGGGCAACATTTGTTAGATAGGCAGGGAAACCACTCTACTCAGTTCACATTATCATACCAGGTCACAGACACATAACAGTAGTATGCAAATGTATGACATAACCTACAATTAAAATGTTGACAAGGACAAAGTAGACAAGATGTATAGCTGATTAGTTGATTAATCAATTGACAACTATTTTAATAATCATTTTGAGCCATTTTTAAGAAGAAAATTAGTGGCATGAGTTGATTTAACAAATAAAAAGCAATATATATACAAACACACACACACACACACACACACACACACACACACACACACACACACACACACACACACACACACACACATATATATAAACACAAGGCTTGTGACAATGAGATCCAGTTTTATCAATATTAGACCAGCAACAATAAATGAATGAGTTATTAGCCAAATATTACTATTATTATTATTATTATTAATTGTCATCTATTTTGTTAATCAATTTGTCATTTTGTCCAAACTCTCTGGTTCCAGCTTCTCCTCTCTGATTATTTTCTGGTTTCTTTAATCTTTTATAATAGTAAACTGATGATCTTTGGATTGTGGACTGTTGGTCTGGAGGAAAAAAAAGGAGTTGTAGGTTAAACACTGTCCAGGGAAACACTGATCAACATTTCACACCATTTTATGAATCAAACAACTAGTCAATTAATAATTCCAATAAACAATATTAATTCATTAACAATATTTGATTAATTGATTGGTTGCCAACTACATTAATTACCAACTCCTTCAATAATTCAATGATTGGGTTATTTTTAAGAAAATGTCTAAACCCACTAATAATTCCTGAATTTGATTCTTAAATAATTATTTTGTCCAAAAATGTATAGATAGAGACTAGGTTCAAAATAGTTGTTAGTCGCAGCCCTAATGTTGCATCAATTTTATTTAAGCCAATAATGATAAGTTTATAGAACTTGGATTCACCTACAGACTCTCATCTATTCTCATATATCAGTTTCCTCTGAGATTCGTGTGTCTCTGCAGCCTCTCTCTTCCTGAGTTTCCCACAACACAGTAATCTCAACCATAATATGATAATCTGAACCATAATTTGATATGGTTTATATAGCAGTGATCAGCTGGTGCAGCGATTATTAAATTCTAAACCATAGAATCTATCATCTCAAATTTCATCCTTCCATTTCACAGAATGTGGACTAATGAAGAAGAATCATGAAGAACTCCTGCTACTGAGTCATACAGAAAATATAGCTCATTGCAAACAAAAGCCATATGACATTTCTGTCAATGGAAGTATTTGCTCACCTCACAGAGGTGGTAAATCAGAGGGATTCTGTTATAGATCGAATAGATTAAACTGGATTGATGAGCTCTGCTGCCATGAAATGAGAAAACCAGTTGAGCAGACTACAGCAGTAGATGATATGTCCTGTTTCTTCTGTAGGCAGAAATGTTCCCACTAATGAAAAATAACCAATAATAATACTATTTAGCCTGGAGTTTCCCTGTGTGTCTGTAGTGCTCCTTGTGTGCCCCTCCCTTCCCTGTGTCTTCAGGTAGAGGCGGTGCACAGAGGTGGAGTCCTGGTACACCTCACAACAATCATCTCATTGACTGCAGCATTTAAGCTCTCCTCCAACTCTTTGCCAGAAAGTTTGTGTCTCACTCTGATAATGTATGACTCCCGTTTTTTTTTTTTTTGCTTCTGTGATACTTCATGTAACCTGCTCCTCTCACCGCACCAGTCTCGCCTGCTCCATCAGAATCAGCCCTGCCTCGGCCTTCCCAAACTTCAACGACCCGGCTCCTTCTGATCCCCTGCACACCTTCATCGTGGAACTGGCAACGGACCCAGTCTTCTGACCCGGCTCCCATTCACTCTAGAAATTCACCAGCACAGAGCCTCACCTCCCGACCCCGAAAGGTACTCCGGAGAGCTGGGGGCCTTCAGCCGTTTTTTTTTTTTTTTTTTGCTGCAATGCTCACTGGTTTGGTTTTTAAACCAACACCTACTCTGGGGACTGAGCCAGGGTGGCTTATGTCATCAGGTTTCTTCCAGGATGAGCAGCACAGTGGGCTGCCGCCGTCTGGGAGCACAACCCCTGGCCACATCATCCTATCAGACCTTCCCCGCTGAAAGACCATAAGGAAGGATATTCAGGTTGCTAGCCACCAGAATGATTAAAGTCAAAGTCAAAGTCAATTTTATTGTCAATTTCTTCACATGTACTTGACATACAAAGGAATCGAAATTGCGTTTCTCACTATCCTATGCGTTTTACATGTACAACAACATTAAAGTGCGCAAGACGAGACAATCCTAAACTAGATTCTTAACAATTCTCAACTGGTAAAGTGCAGTAGCTTAAGGCTACTTTTGCCTAGTGTTGCTAAACGAGGAACGAACAAACAGGTATGACAGGACAAGACATGAGTACCCCAAGACAAGATATAAGTAACAGGGTATGGAAAGACAAATTCAACAAGACAAAACTGATCCCTCCCTCTTCCTCCCCGGTGGGGGCCAGCTTCTTCTTTGTGGAAAAGAAGGACAAGACTCCACCTGTGCATTGATTATCGAGGCTCATCACCGTTACCATTAAAAACAAATATCTGCTGCCCTTAATGGGCCCTCTTTTCTCCTCCCTCCATCAGGCCACTGTATTCCCCAAGCTGAATCTATGCAATGCCTACCATTTGTTGTGCATCCTTGGGGGCAATGAGCAAAAGATGGCGTTCAGCACCCCTCTGGGGCATTTCAAATACTGACTCATGCCGTTTGGCCAAAGCCCCTGCAGTTTTCCAGGTGTTGGTAAATAACATGCTTCGTGACATGTTAACTGGCTCAACTTTGTGTACCTAAATGACATCCTGGACTTTTCCAGAGACTCTGCCAAACATTGCCAAAACTCCCTAGCACATGTGTGGGTGCAGGTTTTTGTTCCAACCAGGCAGTATACCTGATTCTACTAATCAACCATTAGAGCTCTTGCTAAGGAACTTCGTTAGTAGAATCAGGTGTGTTACTGCCTGGTTGGAACAAAAACCTGCAGCCACACGGCCCTCCAGGACCTGAGTTTGACACCCCTGCTCCCCAGCATCCTCACCTCTCTTTCTCCAGTGGCAATAAAGCACCTTCTTTACAACCTACTTGTGCCTCTGTCTCTGTTCAGCGGTTCAGACCACGAACTGTAACAAAATATATCAACATATCGCATCACAAATAATCCCAGTGACAATGGTAACAGGCAGGAATTGCGTCACTAACTAGCAATGTCTTACAAGTTGTCTAGTGGACATTTACACTTCACTAGTCAGCAGTTGGACTTCATTAGTTAACTAGTAAATAAAAAAAAACATTAACACTATTACTAGTGGATATTTTGACACTCACCAGTTACCTAGTTAACTTCTTATTAAACCTCACTAGTTAACTATAAAGGTCAGCAAGACCCTTACTACTAATATTAGTGAATATATTGACCTCATTAGTTAACGAGTAATGTTAGAATGTCTCACTAGTGTAACTAATAGACATTTTGGACCTAGGTATTCCATCTATTAAACATTTAGAGCTTTACTAATTTCGGTAGTACAGTTAAAAATGACCTATAATAGCGTTAGTAGTGACACTTTGGCCCTTACTAGTCAACTAGTTAGGTCAAAAGTCTCCCTTTTACCTACTACTTTCTTTCTCACTAGTGTAACTAGTAGACATTTTGCACTTCCCTAGTCAACCTAGTAAATATCTTGAACCCTACTAGTTAGACAGTCAAAAAAGACTGTTACTAGTATTATTAGTGGACATTATGACCCTTTTTTTTTATTAATACTACCTTTAAAATCTCTGGTACAAACTCAGGTCCTGGAGGGCCATGTGGGTGCAGGTTTTTGTTCCAACCAGGCAGTAACACACCTGATTCTACTAATAAATGTCCTTAGCAAGAGCTCTATTGGTTGATGAGTAGAATCAGGTGTGTTAATGCCTTGGTTCACTAGTGAGCATTTTGACTTTCACTATTGATTTTAAAGCAGGCTGTAACAAGTTAACTAGTGACTAGTGTGAGGCAACAGGTAAAAGTTAGTATGTTTTTAAGATGCAGTAGATGTTAAATGATTCACACTGGAAAACATGATGTAAATTGATTCACACTGGCTGTGATAAAACATCTTTGACATTTCTAAACTTGTACCATCACAGCTTGTTTCTTTCAGAGTCAAAACATCTGCTCTTGAAATGTTTTATCCAAAATACATTTGAAAAATCTAAAAGAAGCATCTTTTTGAGTCAATAAAAGAAATGGTTTTGTGAGTGTTATATTTTTTTATTGGCTACTGTGTCTAGATTCTGTTACAGGCCTCGGGGGTAGAGACTAACATGATGTCTGTATGACCGCAACAGGATAATTACAGTAACAGCTGTTGAAAGAAAACTCATTGATATTCTCTCTCTTTAGTGGAGGGCATAAACACACCGGTCAGAAGCACAAAGAGTCTGGACGCTTTGGTCCAGGGAACAAAACCCTTTGAATAATATTTGAGAGCACAAAGAACATGAATTGATCAGTCCTGGCTCCTTTTGTGGTCAGAACTGTAATCTCTCAGGGTTAGTTAATCTCTGGAGTGTCTGTGTTTGCACTGGAATAAAAAGACCTGTGGGTTTGGGTTAATGGTGAAATTATGTTCGAGAAGTGGCTTTTTCTAACCCGTGACGGACAGCTGATCTGTCTGGGTTATTTCTTCTCTGTAAAGCAAACTTTTGCTGTGACCCTAAAACCTCATTACAGTCACATATTTAGAAAATCATAAGAAAAATTAAAGCTGCAATTACCCTGGGATGGACTGAGTCCAACCATGTAAATTTCATGTAAATTTGGATGATGTTTTGTCATGCTGGAGTTACGTCCTGTTCCCAGCAGGTGAAACTATGACTGTCCACATTTCAGTTCAGTTGTCAGTTGTTCAGGGGTGTTCAGGGTTACTGATAAAGCAGAAGACGTTTGCTGCAGATTAGACAAAGTCTGTTGAAGTTACAGCAACTTCCTGTTACATGTTGAAATGTGGAAATTCGATCTGGCGTTGTCACAGCAACCAGAAATAACACACTTTTGGGGCACGTTTAAGGGCAAAAAGGCTTCAGTTAATGAGAATAACGAAAGAAGGAGTCCTTACAGCTACAATAGGGCAGTTGGCACCGGCCCATATAATTACTTGGTGGTTACAGTTGTCTAAATCTCATGCAGATTACACTGACAAAAAAATAAAATAAATGATCAGAACACAATAATGGTTTTTCTATCCCTATTAACAGAGGCCAATGTTAACAGAATGTTTTTGTCACAATTTTTGTGTCCAGTAGAGCTGCAATGATTAGTTGATTAATCATCAATTAGGTGACAGCTACTACATTAATCACCCTTTTCATTAATTGGATATGAAACACAATTATCAGATTTAGGAAATTTTTAATAAGAAAATGTCCACATTCTCTGGTTCCAGCTTCTCAAATCTGATTATTTTCTGGTTTCTTTGTTCGTCTATAATAGTAAATTGATGATCTTTGGGTTGTGGACTGTTGGTCTGGATTAAAAGACATTTTAGGTTGAATCATCAGCTGATCAACATTTTACATGATTTCATGAACCAAACAATAATTGTTTAATCTCTTTAAAAATCAATATGTCTAAATGTGTATCAGGATAGTCATTAGTTGCAGCCCTATATTGGTCTGAGTGTCTGCCGCAGAACAAACCTCGTCTCATAAAATGTTTGCATGACCCTGCTGATCAAAATCCACATTTGCATTTCTCTTTCCTGTTCATGCTGGCAGGGCTTAGTCAGGTCTATTTAGGTGTTGGTCTCCCTGCAAAACTCCTGTGAGACATGTGCTTCAGATTTTAGAATATATATATATAATCACCCCAAGACTTAGGGAAGTAAGAAGCACTTGGAAAAAAATATTAATCAAGATGTTTCCTATTTGCTTAATAGCTCAGAAAATGTATTTAGGAATGTGCATATTGTCAAGAGGCTTTTGTTTTTTCAGTAACCGTCAGATTCTCCGTCTGAGTGAACGCTGTCACTGAACAGCCATATTACTCCCCGACAAGGAATCGACATTACAGGGGTTGTCAGGACAACCAGCGATGATTCACAGAGCCTCAGATAGGCCTCCACCTTGGGCTAGAAGCACTAGCCATGAGACTGAGCAGATGCTGTGTCAGTCAGCCAATCACAGGTGAGAGAGAGGAAAAAGATGACATCATAGGCAAATTAGGGCAAACGCAGGAAATGTGTTGGTTCTCATCTCTGCTTGGAGTTTTTTTTTGCACTTGTACTACGATTGAAAAAAGAAATCTGTAGATGCACAATGCATTACAATTTAAAAGTAACTAACACCATGCTTTTAAGTAATCATTATATAATAATAAGTTATTTTATGTATTTTCCAATTATTCTGAAGTGCTTTTCAAGACATTTTTACAATAAATGCAATAAAAAGGAAAATACAGCATTAATCATTACAATTCAATGTGTATTTATTTATTACATATATGTATATATATGTAAGCCAGGTGCAGTAATTTGTGAAAGTGTATAGATAAATAAAGTGTATAAATAAATACATGATAAAATGTATACATAAAATGATCAGTGACAAATAATTACTGATGAGAAAGTCAGACGTTTTAAAATAGTTTTAAAAACTTTCATCAGGTCTGTCAAAAATGTAAAATTTGTTTCATGTCATTTGAAAGACCATTTATAGCATTTTTTTTTTACAAAAAGCACGCATGGTGTAACTGAAAAGCTATGATACATTTTTATTATTTATTCCACCTAGAATATAAAGCTAGTTGATTTGATAGATTGACAGTTTTCCCACAGAGAGTTAAACTATCTGACATCAAGTTTTTAGGGTTACACCACAGCACCTTTTTAACATTGTTTCATTTTTTTCTTTTCAACATAGTTTTTGTTAAATTTGCAATGTGAAGTTTTACCAGTTTCTATATATCCAGAGGTTATCACATAGACTGTGCCTACAGGAGTTTGCAAAAAAAACCCTATATATATTCTCCCTCCCTCCTGCCTTTCTCCCTCTGCAGCTTTTGTTCTGCCAAACGTAAAACCAACCACGTCTGTCCATTGGCTGTCTCCTCCCCCAGACCTGCTGCCAGCATTAATATTCAGCCTCTCTGCGAATGGGGGACGCAGGGCGGATGACATCATGGGCTAGGGAACAGTGAACAGCCAGTGAAGCATCCAGCCTGCCGAACAAGCTTTTGCTTTTAGGGTCAGGAACCGGTCTGACAAGAGAATGGCAATCCTGCCTTTAAACTGTCACTAGGAGCTCTACAGTCGGCAATGAATCCACCACAGCTTCAGGCCCAAAGGTGAAACGCTGAGCAAGAGAATGTGAAGACATATTTCAGGTAATTCCCTCTCTCTCTGTTGTGTGTGTGTGCAATAGGGGATGTGGAGAGAGAGGTTGGGGGAGGAGGGAGGAGGGAGGAGAGGAGGGGGAGGCTGTGCATGTAGGGGAGCTTTGTAGGTTTTTTTCTCCCCTTTTCGTCCTCCTTCTTCCACTCTGCATTCTGTCCTGCTAAGGGGAGGCAGCTGTTTCATCAGCAGCCGGGTCCATGTCCGCCTGAGCTGGATGGAAACGATCCTGCATCAGACATGTTCCGTATCACGTTCAACGTACCGTCATCATCATTATCCCCATCGTCCCCGGCTGCTCCCCGTGGAGCCCACAAATCTGTATTGATGGGGAGGCGTTAGAATCAATGGGTGCAGGCCTTGTGCGAGTATCTTGGAGAATTGCAACAGCTGCAGTGGCATCATTGTTAACATAAAAAAAGGACCAAATGCTATTTTTGGTTGTAGTCCCGAGGCTGATGGATGGACCTGAGCTGAATATGCTATGGATGGTGAGGGGAGGGGGTGGAGGTTTATGGATGGTTTATATGCTGATAGATGCTTTTTTGTCTTCTCTCTGCCTCATTTAAAGGAGAATTTTTTGTAGAAATGGCCCTAGAATTCCATTTTTTGTCTTTTTTTAACATCCCCCTCCCCACACACACACACACACACACACACAAACATGCCGCCTCCCAGCTTCAACATGGATGTGTGTGTACAGCACTTTCATGGCGGCTGTAGTGACAGGGAGATATACAACATCTGGTCACCTGACTTGGTTGAGGATCGGAGTGGGGGGTGGGTTCTTGTAGAAAGCCGAGCTATTCGGCCTCGAATTCTTCCACAGACATCAGGATGGAGGCTGAACATGTATCTCCTCCTCCTCCTCCTTCTCCACCTCCTACAGCTCACTTAGAACAGTCAGAATCTGAGATTCTCCTCTCCCAGGAAGCGCAGTCATTCCTCCGGGTTCCATGAGGAGTGGGGCCTGATGGGAAACCTGTTGTTTTGCTGTGGTGTGAAGGAGGGATATTAGGGAGTCAGCTTGCTGATGGAGGGAGAAAGGGAGGTGATTGGAGGAGGAGTTAGGGGGGATGGGACGCAGGGGATGCTGCTCCCTGCCAACATTGGCCTGTTCCATTGATATAGATAAGGTTCAGGTCCCATTGATCTGTTCAGACATCCAACACCATGACTACACTCATTATCTTTTTTCCTATTCGTACAGTTTGTAATATTTTGAGAAAAAATATATAAAATTCAGGCCATAATTGAATGATTAAAGCTTTCTGAAAACTGAAATTTCATCACAGGATGAAATAATTTTATCTACATTATAATAGAACCATTTCCAAAAAGGTTTCATAGACCCTAAGGAGACAAATGGTAAATTCATTTTTAAATGAGAACCAAACAAGAAAGGAGAGGCTGGAACAAGAGAATTTAGACATTTTCTTCTAAAAAAAATAATACCTCAAATCAATTGTCAAAATAGTTTGTGATTAACGAAATAGTCTAATCGAATAATCAACTACTCATTGCAGCTCTCCTGGGAATAATATTCTAACAAACTCAACAGCTGCAAAGTTGATTAATGTGTATTTCTATTGACCAATGTGGCTGCAACACCTGAACCAGCATGTCTCTGTGTGACATCACAAAATCTGGTTAAACCCATTAAATTTGATCCCAAGGATTCTCATTGTTGCCTCTGTCTCTTCGCTGATGTTAAGTTCTATTTCAGCTATATCAGTCATTTTTTTAACACAAACAACAGAACATTTCAGAGTTAAATACAGCGATGGTTCATCTATAGTTGGACCAATGCAGCCATTTTGGAACAATATGCATCATTGACGGGGGAAAAGTTGTGTCATCAACAGGAATTATCACAACAGTGCAATTCATTTCAAATCTCTATTGTAGGAAAATTCTATATTGTCTATATCACTCATTGCTACTTAAAATATTTTATTTACATCTTGCTGTTAAACTAATCTCTAAACCTATGGCTGGATGATTCTTTTTACACACCTTTATCCTCATAGATCTCCTCAAATTGGTCCAATATCTCTGTATTGTTATTTTTGAATGTCTCTGTGTAGTTCTGCTTCCAGTCAGTTGGGCATAATCATTCCGTCTCTGTGTAGGTTACACGAACCTCATGAAAATTTAATATACATGCAAAGAAACAGCATATAGAATAGATGCTGCTGCCAGTCAAAGCTGCTGAGTTATGTGGCTGATGGACTGCTCATGTTCTCTGTGAATGAACAGTAGCCTGAAACTGCTCCTTCCAGCAAACTGTGTGTAGAATAAACATGAATCCTGCAGGTGAGAATATTGTGGAATATTAGTTTTTATTATCACTCATTTCATTTTACACCCCACATCAGATAAAACCAACTGAAGAGATTGATGAAAGAGAAAATGATTTAGGGTGTAAGAATGAGAGGGGGAAAAATTCCACTTTTAGATTATTTATATCATCTGCTTGAAGCTAGAGGCACCAAATGTGAAATTTTATTGTAATAATAAATTAATTTACTCCAGGAAAAGATTCTTTGCGGTACTAGAAACTGTTTTATTGAGTAGGGCTAGAATTTAAGGCTTTATTTGATGATCGAATAATCTATCATTTGAAACAATTATTGATTTGTTGTTTGTTTCATAAAATGGTGTAAAATATCAATCAGTGTTTCCCAAAGCTGAAGATTCGCATAAGGTGTTGTAGGTGTTTTAATTTTCTTTCATTCATTTGACTTGTGCCACTAATTCTCTTCTATAGTTTTATTGTCTGTTACCACATGTAATCACATCATGTACCTTTATTTGATAAAGGTGTATGGTAAAAGCAGCATTTTGTTTGTACATTAAAACAACACGGGGCGTTTATGCTGCCGCTGTGTCTGGCTGTTTATTCCCATGCGTGTTACTAAGCAGTTTCTGGGCTTCCCCATGTTTTCCACTGGCCGGTTGAAACCCAACACATAGATTCTCTTACCTCACCTCCACTAACAAAAAGCAAGAGACACAGAAACCTCATCCTGGCCCGTAGCCTGCTAACTGTAATATGATAGTTGGGACACACAACACGTACAAGTAAGGCCTCCATCTGTCAATGACTTAGTCTAGTGTGAGTTATGCTGTTGGACAGTTTAGAAATGTGTAGTGGTCTGCGCAGTCTGTGTGTGTGTGTGTGTGTGTGTGTGTGTGTGTGTGGCAGCCGAAGACTTGTGGTAGGTGTGTCAGAGCTACAGTCTGTGTGTCGTGGATTAGCATGTAGGATTGGAAACCATCTGGCCATTTTGTTTCAGAAAGGGGAGGGGGAGTAAAGGGAGAAGGACGGATGTAGAGAGACGGTCGGATGAAAACACACTCACACACTGACACATTGACACAGCTCCCTGTGTAATCTCCCTACTTCATGTCTGCTGCTGCTTCTTCATCTATGTGTGTGCGTGTGTGTGTCTGTTTAATGCGAAACACACAGTGAATTCTTGTTTGACTCCAGTTGCGTCCTTTCACTTTAAGACAGGAAGGAACTCTCTTTTCTAGAAGATATGTGAGCTAGTTAGAAAAATTTGAATATTGTAAATTTAAATGCAGCAATCTGGCGTGATTTTAGAGCACAGTCAAAAAGCTATAGACTATCAATAATTAATATTAATGCATAACATCAGGCTTTTAATTAATCACATTTTATCTGTTCTAATGTATCTTAAAGGGATATTTTTCATTGTTCGAAATTGAACATGTCATTTCCATGCACATCCTAATCAAGCTATGCTCAAAATTCAGTTTTGGCGTCTACCAGCGGACTACCTGTTTACATGCAACAGAGAAAACCAAGTTACCAACACAAATGTGTCCTCCCCAACACTGGGGGGCGATATGTGCAGTTTTAACAGGTTAATACGGATCCTTTCTGGTTGACCTATTACATTCCAACGTTATAAACAACTGGGGCACAGGACAATTCCAGCATTTTCATACAAGATTAACAATCACAAGGCTTTTTTTAAAATTTCATATGTAATGTATGCCTTACGTATTATGCAGATAAGTTACTGTGATTGTATTCTTCTTCTGCGACCGGATTTCTTTGATTTCTTGTTTTTGTTCCGGGGTCATATGGCAGCGTTGGGGAGTGGCACGTGTACACATGTATTGTCTACTTTTAGTCAGATTAAGGCATATGCATGAATGAGAAAACCGAAGTCCAATCACATTATCTGGGTGTCTTAATCGGAGTAACTTGTTTACATGCACTTCAGTTGTCCAGGTGAACTCAGATTAAGGCTATTTTTGTCATGTGTCATGTAAACATACTGAATGAGAAATAGTCTCAGTAGTTTCAAACCCCAGTTGTGCCTTTAAAATGCTCAAAAATATTAAAGAAAGGAATATTTCAAACCACATTGACCACAGCTACTAACAAACAACAAACTTCTATACTGAATAAAATTAGGAACATAACACTTTTGTTTTTGCTCCTATTCTGTATAAGACTAACTCAAACAAAACTAAAACAACTAAACATTTTCTACACAGACAAAATAACCATGTCTCTCAAATATTGTTCACAAATTAGTCTAAATCTGTGAGCAGAATTAAACTTATCCGACTCATTTCCGAGTTGATCAGATGTTAATTGTGAAATGTTGGTCTACTCCTTTGAGTACAATATTTAAGAGAAATGGTTATTGAAATTACCATTTTGGAAATTGGTTATCTCATAAAAATTGGGAGCAAAAATAAAGTGTTGGGTTTATATTTTTGTTCAGTGTATATCCATCTTATTTTGTTAAGGACAATCTGAAATGACCATTTCTGAAATCTAAAATATAACTTCATGTGTTGAACACTAATAATTTAAAGGTGGCTGTGTGCTTGAAAAAACAAAAGCTGAGGTACAGTATCTCTTCCCTTTGGAATAAAAAGGTTTAGGCTTGTTGTCCATTTTTGATAGAGCTGTCCATTCTCTTCCACCTGACAGGATAAAAGTCTTCACATTTAAGGTCTTTTAATTCTTTTGTTTGCGGCATTGCCTCATTCAGAGAAGTTGAACGCAGCTCAAATTGTCGGAATGATGGGATCTGTCACATGACCGTTTTTAAACAAGCACACAGTGAATTTACCTTACCAAAACCATTATTTAGAGATGTTAATATATACAGTAAATCTAATAAAATTGCGAGAATTTAAATGACAATCACAGATATGTGGGTAAGTGTGTATGCATGTGTGGGCGTTTTCCACATATGGTAACTGAATAATAAATGACAGTTTTAGCGCTTGAACCTCCCCAGCAAGAAAAATTTAATGCCTGGTGAAGTGAAAGTCACGGTAAATCGGCTGTGGTGAAGATGATGAGGAAGATGAGGAAATTTACCACACAACCTTTGAGCAGCAGGTTTGGATTAGCTAAGAATGAATGAGTCAAACAGAAAGATATTGTTGTAAAACCGCTGCATTATTTAAAGAGACTGAAATGCCTTGAGACGCTGAGGAAATAAAAAAGTTTTATCGTAATTCTCTCACTAGTTGTGCTGTTAAGAGGAGAAGATCAATGGTGAAATTGTAGCCATAAAGTTTAATTTTAATTAAATGAGGAATATAAACATGGATTGTTGGAAACATTTGAAACTTGTTAACTTGACGTGATGAATTTAGTTCTGTTTTTATGTAACTTTCATTTTTATATCCACTATAGAACAATTATGTTTTGTAGCTGGTGCATATTTACACTTCTGTGTAATTATTTGTTTAATTTGCATAATACTGCCAATACTATATAATAAACATATAAGATAAAAACAAAAAAAGTATTATAAGCTGTAGTTGTATAAGCACCAGTTGAATAAGCTAATATAAACTGGGTTAAACAGTAATAATGACTGCAAATAATTACTATTTTTAATAATTTATTGATTATCGAAACAATCAATCAATTAGTTATATGGGTCATAAATAAAATAGACAGATGATGCACTTATAAACATATAGATAAATCATGAAACTGGGAATCAGTAGTTAATAAATGTAGATATAGTGCATTCAAGAAATCCCCCTTTTCGAGGAATGTTCAGATATGACTTCTTTTATCTTTTCAGTTTTACCAAATGGAGATTTTTCTTACTAAAAATCTTGCATAGTTTCATTTGAATACATTTTTAAATGCAAATCACCAAAATCAAATAGTTAGAGGACCTACCTGTTCATTATTCTAATGTGCCATAATTGGCCAGAATGGCTAGTATAATCAACTATTACAATAGTCGTTAGTTGTGGTCCTATTAGACAGTGTCATGTGAGGCAGCTATTTTGATAGCCAATCTATTCATTCTTGAAATGTTTCCCAAAGCTGAATATTCAACCTAAAATCTTTCTTTGTCCAGACCAACAGCCCACAACCCAAAGATCATCAGTCTTTATTATAGAAGATTAAAGAAACCGGAGAATACTCTGTTTTCAAAAGATAGAACCAGAGAATTTAGACATTTTCTCATTAAAAAATTACCCAAATCAAATGTGACAGAATAATGTAATAGCAGCTAATCAACTATTCAACTAATCATTGCAATCACCCAGTGTTGGAACTTAAATCTATTTTTATTAAACAGACAAAACAAGTCACCTACTGAACCAAATCTGAGACCATCTGTAGTATTGGATTTTCCTCTTAAAATTCACTCAAAATTAGTAATCGATTATTCTTTAGTTGGAGATTAATACATAGTTGGCAAATAACTGATTCATGACTGAAGCTTTTTTAATCCAGAGATAAATGGCTTGATGAAGAGAAATGAGATCAGATATCTGGCTGGTGGCTAATAATAGATCACTGGTTACTGATTAAAAAGGTTCTGCTGTGTGGGATCACAAAACGTGTTAAATTTAGCAGCTCATTGTTTTGCTTCTCCCCAGGTCCTGTCTTTGTCAGAAAGCGTCTTTACTAGGCTCAGTGTGAATGGACATTTAAAGTGGAAAAACAGCTATGGCCTCCTTTTACATTTAAGCCTTTGATATTGTGTGATCATGCTCTAGTTGGCATGATCATATTATGAACGGAATTAAGCCTTTTATACAGATTAAAAGATGCTAATGTTCAACATTTCATGGGTTTCCCAAAGTCCTGAGTATCAACTAAAAACAGAAGTTGGAAGATATATTGTAAATTCAGCAGTAGAACATAGTGTGATGCAATGAACACACAGTGATGAAAACATATAATACATATGGATGGGCCCAGAGCTGCAACAGTAAGTTGATCACTCCATCAGTTATCAATTATCACATTAATAATAATAATAAGTATTTTGGTAATAGATCAATCTATTTGAGTCGTTTTTTAAATAAGAAAGTGTCAGAATTCTCTGGTTCCAGCTTTTATGAAAGTAAACTGATGATTCTTTCAGTTGTGACTGTTGATCTGGACAAAAAATACATTTTAAGGTGAATCTTCAGCTTTGGGAAACACAGATTGACATTTTACACCAGGGGTGTCAACCATGTGGGTCCAGTCTGGCCCACTGAATGAAAAAAAAACCCAGATCGACCCAGATTTTTTTAATTTTTCTAACTTATTTAATACAATAATATTATCTTAACTGCACTTTTTGAAATTGCATTTTCTGAAGATATTCCTGGCTGGTTATAACCCAATTTGTAAATGTATGGTTCATGTAAAAGTCTTTAGATCGGTAATTTGACCTCTTTAACTCAAAATCAAAAGAAAATGAGAAATTTAGAGGTGTAATTTTTATACAGAAGGTTATTATGGATCAGTTTTACTGCTGTGGCACCTATGAAATCGAAATGGTCTGTATGAGGCCCAGGAACAAAATGGAGTTCGACATCTCTGTGTTACGCCGTGAAAAAAAAGGACTGTAAATATAAGCTCAGAGAGAATACTGATGGAAAATACAAAAATCAGGACTAAAATCAAAGTGAATGTCTTTCTGTGAAAGACTTGCACAACAACCCTGATTGAGAACTGAAGATGTGATGACTCATAAGGAAGGTGATTTCAAATTATGGAAATACAGTTGATTTTGTAAAATTTTGCTTTTGAAATTACATCAAGGGTATTTTTTGTTGTTTGAGTCTGTGCTGTTTCCTGATTAAATACAGTGATATCACTGTTACACCTGTAAAACAAACTCTGACTTTCATGAACCACACGGCAGCAGCTGTATGCAAAGTAGAGTAACTGTCGAGCCTCATCAGATAAAACTAAATGTCACAGTCATTAACTTATGATGTGACTGCTTTATTTTATGTTTGTTTCCAAATCACATGTGCAAATAATGACTATTCTCATAGTTTATTAATCATTCAATTATTGAAATCAATCAATTAGTTGTGGTGAAAAATGTTGATCACTTTGATCACTGATCACTTTCCCAAAGCTGAAGATCCAACCTAAAATGTCTTTTTTTGTCCAGACCAACAGTCCACAACCCAAAGATCATCAGCTCAATATTATAGAAGACGAAAGAAACCAGAAATAATCTGATTGATCTTGTTTTATTTCTCATTATCTTGATATTAAAATATAAAATGAAAACTCATAATTATTAGATAAGAAACAAAAATATACAGTAATACCACAAAATTTGATAAAAATGCAAAATCATTTGATATAAACACAAACAATTTTTAGTTTTCTTAAAACAAGATTAAATTGAAAATAATCTAGAAAAAGTAGAAAATTCTGCCAATGGAATAAGATAAGTCTACTCAATATTGGACTAAATGTACCAAAATGGGTTATTTTCACCTAAATTTAAATTTGGGGGGGTGTAGATTCAACCAAAAATGTATTTTTTTGTCCAGACCAACATTCCACAACCCAAATATTATCAGTTTACCATTAAGGGAGAAATAATCAGATTTGAGAAACTGGAACCAGAGAATTTGGACATTTTCTTCTAAAAATGACTCAAATCCATTAATCGATTATTAAAATAGTTGGTGATTGTCATATTTTGCAACTAATCGATTACTCAATTAATTGTTGCAGCTCAATCACTTCTGTGTTCAATAATAATAATAAGAAGAAGAATAAATTCGTGGGAGTAATGTGGAAACAGTGTTTGCAGAAAATATGTTTTTTTTTGGCATAGAGCAAGGGTAGGAAAGCCTGGTCCTAGAGCAGGCGTGGGAAGTCCTGGTCCTGGAGGGTCTGTGTGGGTCCAGGTTTGTGTTCCAACCAAGCAGTTACACACCAGATTCTACTAATAAACCGCACTAGAACTCTTGCTTAGAACCTTCATTAGTAGAATCTGGTGTCTAACTGCTTGGTTGGACCAGGATTGCCCATGCTCATCCCAGAGAGCCGCAATGGGTGGAGGTTTTTGTTCCAACCAATCAGTAACACAGCCCTCACACTCACTCAGCGAGAGCTCTAATGGTTGATTAGTAGAATCAGGTTGTGACTGCATGGTTGGAACAAAAACCTACACCCACTGCGGTTCTGTAGGACCAGGGTTCCCTATCCCTGGCATAAAGAAATATCCTGCACCAAAACTGTTGAATTTGCACAAAATGACAACAGCTCACAAGTAAAAAAAAAAATAAAATAAAAAGGTATATCTATATTTATGTAGGTGTCGATGCTTAGTCATCTTTATTATTATATTTCTTCCAAAAAATACTGATTAGCTGTGTTTTTAACATTAATCTTCAATTAGATTAGGTGACTTCTTTGAAGATGCTGATTTTAATGGAATTGAACTGGAACCAAACCTTGTCCTTCAGCCTTCTTTATAAATTAAAGGGAGCATTGCCATTTGGTTTCATCTGCATAGTGACAGCGTGTTTTATTCTGACCTTGAGAGGCCGACTATGTTCCCGCGGTAACGTGTCGACATCTGTGTGTAGCTGCTTTGATGTCTGGGTGGAGCATCTGCGTTCCGCTGTTTCTGAGGTTTTATCCTTGTGACAGTCTGAGGGTGAATTTTAGCTTTTGTGAAAGAGTGAAAAACACAAAAGAACTGTCTGTTTTTGCTTTTATTTGTTTCCATTCTATCTGCAGAATTAAACTTATCCGACTCATAGTTTGAAGAAATATCAATTGTCTCCACAGGTAAAAGCAAAAAAACAACAACATACAAATCGTGCAGATTATAATTTACATACATGTCCATCTGGGCACATGCCTACACATATTTAAAAATACATCTATCATATTCATTTACGACATGCATTAAGGGTCTCTTCTACACATACCTAAACGCTAGGGCTGCAACTAACCACTATTCTGATAATTGATTAATCTATTGATTATTGAAATGATTATTGGGTGCATTGTTTGGTTCATAAAATGTCAATCACTGTTTCCTAAAGATTAATAATCTATTGATTATTGAAATGTTTCCCAAAGATGAAGATTCAACCTAAAATTTGTTTTTTGTCTTGACCAACAGTACACAACCCAAAGATCATCAGTTTGCTATTATAGAAGACTAAATAAACCAGGTAATAATCTGATTTGAGAAGCTGGAACCACATATTTTGGACATAATAATAATTAATGAATTGACTAATCATTGCAGCTCTGGTACAAAGTATGTGAAATGCTTGAAAATAGAGTACATATATGTGTATAGATGCATATACATCTATGTTTTAATTTATTCAGATACTTTAGATTTTTATTATTTGTATTATTTAATTATGATGCTTTTTTTTGAGTTATCTATTGAATATTGGAACAAATTAACAAAAGATAAAGGAGACAATACATGCAACATTGGAGTATCCTCCACTTCTTCCTACCCTGACTGTCCTCTGGCTGTCCATTCCATCCAACCAATCATCCTCCTTCAAAGAATCGGAGCCAAAAGCTAAAGCCAAGTCAAACAGGGAGTGAGTCCTAATCAGGGCTATGAAGACCCCCCCTGCCCCCATTACTGGGCTCCAGATTAGAGGCTTCCTGCATTCGCCATTTAAATTCAACATTAATGTTTGAGAGAGCAGAGAAAATTCCTGCTTTTCATGGAAAGATTAATATTCATGGAGCAGAAATGTGAAAATACATCCAGAGTAATATCTATCTATCTTTTCTCTTGTACTTAATATTATATCTCTGTCAGAATGTCATATCCTCTCAAAGTAGAACAAGCAGAAGGATGTTCAGGTTACACACAAATTACAAATTTACATTTTAACTGAATGACAGATGTTGACCCCCATTTGTGACCATTTGTCTATTTTTAAACCATTTTTGTTGTTTTGCTGCATATGACTTAACATATATTGATTTTTCTCTTTAGATACATAAATAATCTGCATCCAACACTTCAATTTTTGGCCAATTGAATCCTAATAAAATTACACTTTTTGATTCCATGTTATTGATGGATTAAATCAAGTCATTTAGGTGTGTGTGGATCAAAATACTGTAATACTCGTAGTTTTAAGTCGGCTGCTGGATGCTTCTGCTTTCAGTGGAGCAGTTTTGATATCAATGGAATGTTTAGGCTCAGATGATGCTGATGAAGTGCATGTGTGTGAAACTGCAGCTGTGCTTACACTGTGAATTTGGGTAAAAGTTGAGTTTTAGGGTTGTTTTTTTGTAAATTGTGCAAGCAAACATGGCATTTGAAGGGTTAAATTACTAATAGGATTAATGGATATAATGATTTTTGTTTTTACATGACCAGAAAACTAATGGAAAATATTTTTAAAAATGTTAATTTCAATTAATTTAATGCTGAATTCTGAATAAAACACCTTCTACCTTAATTACGTGACATAATTATTCAATAAAATTCAGTTTTAGTGGATTTAATTCAAATGGTTATTTTTGACCATGATGAAGCTGATTAGCTGCAGATTTGAAACTATCCAAAGGGTCAATGAAGCTTCTTTTCTACTCGATCCAGTTTCATATAGGAGTTTCTTCACTCTCAGGCGTAGAGTTGATTTATAGGCTACATGTTTCAGGAATAAGAGCTGCTTGTTTCAGGGATGCTGCTCTGCTGGCTGCTCCCTGCCTGTCAGTCTGCAGTAAATAGGTCAGTGTTTTATGTGAGTGAGGAATCAGTAAATGTCTGGGACGCCATGAATCTGCCGTCTTTATCCGTCTGGCTGCTCAGCAGATCCCTGATTAGCCTGATACAACCAGAGGTGGATATTATACATTTGATATATTTATATTTTAAATCAGTTCCTTTTAGTTTCCTGATGGATCTTTCCACTGGTTTCACACATTGTTTATGTTCTCACAATCTGACCCCATAGCAGTATTTTCAATCTCTTTTCCAGTGATGGTTGTTAACTAAAATAATCACATCAGAGTTGCAACGATTAGTCAATTAATCAATTAGTTGCCAATTACTACGGTTATAAATAATTTTATACCAACATGATGCTAATGTTCAACATTTTCATAGTTTTTTCCCCTAAAATATGTACATAACAACACATCACAACCCTAATATTTATGGTTATGTCTAGAGCTGAAACAATTAAGTTGATTAATTGATCTTTTTAAGAAGAAAATGAACATGTCCCGATAGGAATATAAAAGATACACAACAGAATAAACCCAGGAAGGAAACATATAATCTGCTAATACCAGATTACGTAGTGATACTATATTGTTATTGCTGCAAAATGTTGTCAATTAGTTGCCAACTATTACTATAATCACCACCTATCTTAATAATCCATTTAAGTCACTTTTAAGAAGAAAATCTCCAAATCTGGTTCCAGCTTTTTAAATATAATTATTTTCTATCTTCTTTAGTCTTTTATATTAGTAAAAGAAAAAGAACTTTGGGTTATAGACTGTTGGTTGGGACAAAAAAGTCATTTTAGTTTGAATCTTCAAATACTGATCAACATTTATACCATTTTATAAACCAAATAACTAATTGATTAATCATTTCAATATACACTATATTAATCTATTACATTAATTTTTTTACAGCCCTATTTCATATAAATGCCTTTTGCTAACTTCATTGGGTAGTTGGGTAGAACAGTGAAAAGCCCCAACCAAGTAAAGATTGAAAACTTAATTTCGCCTTCTTGTTATTTTCTATTATTGATTGATGGATTGATTTTCTCCTTTGTGTTTGCTGAGCCGATAATGAACTGATTGATCTGATGCCAGCTGCTGTTGCTGTTGTCGTGTCCTCGTGTTCTCTCTGTGCACGACTATAAAAGCCGTATGACACAGCTGGTAAGAATGTGTTCACAAGATTATGTTAATGGATGAACAGAGGCCTCAGTCACAGCTGCTTCAGTCACAGCTAACCTCAGCCTCTCACTGTATCTTAGCAATGAAAAACAACTTCTTAGTTTACCTTTTGTTAAAATAGTTCACATTGTCACTGCTAAAATCTGCTAGTTTGAGTTTGTGGCAAAGATAATAAAGTTTTACTTGCTTTCTATCGCTTAAATATTTAAGGTCCTTGAGGTGCTTATATTTCTAAAATCTGTAGGTTTTTTAAGATTTTAAGATTTTAATATAGTTTCTAGATCTCCAGAAAGAAAAACTAAAAAGAACAGGTTGTTTTGTTTATATTAATGACACATTAATTCTTTACTCTGTGACTTTGTTCCTGTTCACATTTTAATCAACTATTTTTAGTGTTATTGCATATTGATGCTTTTAATGTGTGGCGTGAAGCAATTTTGAATTACCTTGTTTTTGAAAAAGGCTGTACAAATAAACTAGCCTTTTTATCGATGGGCTTTATAGTTGTGACATCACAACAGATTCTGTATACAGGCTGTGTGCATTTATCTTGGGATCGAGAAGTTTGTGACATTATTTGCCAAAGAAGGCTGCAATTCACAACTATTTTAATAGTCAAGTGATCCATTATTTATTTAAATGAAGATCCAAATCATAAATGTCTTTTTGGTGAACAAACAGTCCACAACCCAAAGATCATCATTTTACAGTATATTTTAGAGGACTAAAGAAACCAGAACAAAATCAGATTTGAGAAGCTGGAACCAGAGAATTCTGACAATACCATTGGATGTTAATCAATAATTATAATAGTTTGATTAATGTAGTGCTGATTAATGTAATAGATGGCAACTAATAGATTTATCAACTAATTGTTGCTGCTCTTTATAAACATAAACATTCTTATAAACATATTTAAATCTCACTTCTTCTTTGTTTACTTTAAATAAAACCTCCAGATGTATTATAGAAGCCATTTTTTTAACAGGGTGAAAACTGAAAGCTAAAATCTTTCTTTGACGGTCAGTTTAACATGCAATTTTTTCCTGTTGTGGCATTGTTCTTGTGTTACAACATTTGGTGGACTTTGGTGTTTTCATAATCACGTCCTCCTTAAATGTCTCGATAATGCTCCTGCTGTGTTTTTTCCTGCAGGTGTTACAGGTTAACCCGGTGTCACAAACACTGTGACATTCCTTTGTAAACGGCTTTTGTAGTTTTGTAGTGTTTTGGCCATTGGTGACACACCTTCCCTCCAGCCTCAGACAACCTGTTTACTGCTATTGTCTGAATTTTCATCTAGAACAAACCCAACATGGAAACTGCCGGCATAGTCCCCCCCCCTACCACCACCTGTATATCCTGGAAATACATCAGCAGCTTCATGTGAAATATGCAAAAATACATTCAGGTGGTAATAAAAGTGTGCTTCTGTACCTGCCTGCTTATACAGCAATAGTGGGTGCAACTATTATTACTACATTTAACCAATCTGGCAAGACTGAGTCACCTTTTTATTTAAAAAAAAGTCTGTCTTGGAAAGGTGTGATACTGAAGTTCTATGCTTTCCACTTTAACACATGTACTCTAAAATGAAAATAAGGCGACAGTACTCTGTACAGCTCTGAGATTATTAGCATTTTTAGGAATATCAATTCTTTATCTGAAATTAATTTATTTGTTTCCCCAACAACAAAAAATTTAAGTCTAATTCAATAGAAAAATATAAAGATTATTTATATATATTTATATACTTAGAACGTTTGATTTTTTAAAAATAATTCTCAAACATTTTGTCAATCTTCTTATTACAGATTTTCTTAATTATATACACCAGATCTGCAATAAATTGGTTGATTAATTGATTGGTTACCAACCTAACATTAATCCCCAATGATTTTTAAAATTGAAAAATTGATTTGAGTCATTTTTTTTAAAGAAAAAAATTCTCTGGTTCCATCTTCTCAAATCTGATTATTTTCAGGTGTCTTTTTTCTATAATTTTTTGGTTGTGATTGTTGGTCTGGACAAAAAGCCATTATGGTTGAATCTTCAGCTTTTGGGAAATAGTGACCTATATTTTACACCATTTTACGAATTGAACAATAATCAATTCAATAATCTACTATACCATGATATACTATACTATCTACTAATAGTTGTTAGTTGCAGCCCTATTTTCCAGCAGGAAAATAATGACTCGAAGTTTGATTGTTCTTCTATTAATTCAGGATTTCAGAATTTTATTATCATTTCATTGTGCATTTATGTACACAAAAGAAATAGATTTTGTTTCTTATTCATCCATTAGGGTTCAATATATGATAATATGATAACAGTTTTTTTTAATATTAGACATATCAAGAAATACATAAAAAAGTAAGAGTAACTGCAGACTTCTAAAGACAATGAACACAATCTGAGTGATTGTTGAATATTGGGCCTTTTCTTGAGGAAATTACACATTAGAAATAAATATGCTTCACATGGAGGCAAATACCATTTCTGAGTTTTGAGGCAGGGAAAGGGAAAGCACAGGAGTCCCATGTAATAATGCTGTTACTGTAAAAATGTCTGATTAAATCACAGCTTCTTATCATGTTACATCCTTCTGCTAATCTAATTCTTTCACTCAAAACCAGTTCTTTTGAGAGGTTAACAAAGAATAAGGGCGTAACCGAGCAGATCTTGTCTTGTGCAGGAGACGGTTACGTAAAATAGTAAAAGGCCACACAGGGAAGGCACATGTGGGGTTTGTCAGTGGTTGTAAGAGCTGAGGAGGCGGCTTTGTTTGCTAATGTAGGTCTGTGCTAAGGGGGGTGGCCTCAATGGCCGCTTTCTGGGACAGTCGCGCTGCACATCGCACGCCGGGCTCGGCCTCGGGGTGAAGCAGTGGAGGAGTCTTAACGTGGTGGTGGGACGGGTAAATAGACGATGATGAGAGGATGAATGATGGGAATGTTTCCTCGTGCCAGCTTCTTTTAGAGTCAACTCCTCTTTCACAGCTGAACACTCACTGAGTGACTCCACCCTAAATACATTTAGCCTGTTCAGAAAAAGGGAAATACCCTGAAAACATGATGCTTTTTCTCACCATCACAATTTTTCTAGATCTGCCGTCAGTGCTGCAGTAACAGGATTTTCTTCTGTTTAGAGATGCAACGATTAGTTGTTTGGTTCATAGAATTGTGTAAAATGTCTATCAATATTTCCCAAAGCTGAAGATTCAACCAACAGTTCACAACCAAAAGATCAATATAGAGGTATACAGATAAAGAAACCTGAAAATAATCAGATTTGAGAAGCTGGAAGCAGAGAATTTGGACATTTTCTTCTAAAGATTACTTAAATCAATCTAATCAACCATTGATTGCAACTAAGTGAAGTGAGTAATCATTGCAGCTTTAATTTAATTACCAACTATTAGATTAATCGCCAACTTTTTTAAAATCGACTAAAAGATGAGTAATTTTTAACACTAACCCTTTCTCCTTTCAGCTTTAGCCTTCAGGGATCACCACAGCAAATCATTTGTCTCCCTCTAACACCATCTTCTGTGTCCTGTTCTCTCACACCAACTATCTTCATGTCCTCTCTCACTATGTCCATAAACCTCCTCTTTGGTCTTCCTGTCTGTCACATCTTTTCTCCATGTGTTCCAGCCTGCTTTCCATGCTTGTTTACCTCTTTTGCACACTCTCCATTATTCTGGACTGTTGACCTTAAGAACTTAAAATCTTCCACTTTCTTTATCTCTTCTCCCTAATGTAACCCCGCTCTTCCTCTTGGGTCACTCTCATTCACACACATATTCCATCTAGCTGTGGCAAACCTTCATTTCTCTCCTTTCTAAGGTAAATCCTCCACCTCTCTAGCTTCTCCTCAACCTGTTCCCTGCTATCACTGCAGATCACAGTGTATCTGCAGTGAGATATCATGAAAAGGTGCTCTAAATGAGCTATGAACCTAATCATCTGAGTTAACTCTAAAGACCTGCAAAAGATTCCTGAGGCCTGGTTCATTACTCAAAACCGCAATCATGGGTAAGACTGCCAACCTGACTGCTGTCCAGAAGGCCATCATTGACACCCTCGAGCAAGAGGGTAAGACACAGAAAGAAGTCTAATGTTTATCTGTACATTACAGAAAATTATGAACTTTATCATAATATGCAAATTTTTTTGAGGACTTGTATACTGTAGTATTCAATTTGGCATGAAACCATACTACTGCTCACATATGTTCACTTCTGCCCTTAGTCAAGCTTCATCTAGTCTTTCCCATAACTTCATTGTATGACTCATCAGTTTTATTCCACTGTAGTTGCTACAACCCTGCACTTCTCTTTCATTCCTCAGGCCTATTTTAACTATCTAAAAACAATCCTGTTGAACAACCCAGGCAGAGACTCTATTGCCACCCCTACTAGATGCTTCCATACCTACACAGGTGTATCATCAGGACTCATTGCCTTTCCATTCTTCTTCCTTTTCAATGCCATCCTCACTAGTCTTTGCTACTTCCTGGTCCACAACAGTCACCTCTTTTATTCTTCCATCTCTCTCATTTTCCTCATTCATCAACTTTTCAATTCTTCATTCCACCTTTCCATCACACAACTGGCACATGTCAATACAGTTCCATCCCTATTCCAAATCACCCTAACCTGCTGCCATCTTTGTCTTACCAACCTGTATAGACATCTCCTTCCGTACTGTCCAACCGATCATACAAATCATTGTACGTCCCTTGTTTGGCCTTTGTTACCTGGACTTTGACCATATGTTGCATCTCCCTGTACTCTTTCCTACTCACTTTAGTTCTCTCACTTTTTACTTCTTCTTAGCTAACCTCTTTCTCTGTACACACTCCTGCAGCTTCTCATTCCATCACTGAGGCTTCTCATCAACTTTCCTTCCAGATGACACAAGTACTCTCTTACCCCTGATCAAATTAACTGTGATTGTCCTGTCATCTGGATACAACTGGCCACCCAGAGCATGTCTCAACTCGTCCCTAAAAGTCATGCAACACTTCTGTCTCCTCTTCTCTGCCATTTTTTCACCACTCTCTGTTTCCTCCACCAACATGTCCGTTAAAGTCTGCACCAATGACAACTTACTCATTTCTAGAGATGCTCTGCATCACGTCAATGAGGTCCAACCAGAATTTCTCCTTCTCCTTTAACTCACATCCTACCTGTGAAGCATACCAATGAATAACATTAAAGCCATCACACCTCAGATTTCTAGGCTCAGTCTCATCACTCTATCTACTATTCTTTTTATTAACAAGCTCTTCCTTCAAGATAACTCCTACTTGATTTCTCTTCCTATCTACACAATGGTAACAACTTGAAACCTGCTCCTAGACTTGTAGCCCTTCTACCTCTTCACCTGGTTTCCTGGACAACAGTTTACCTTGCTCCTCTGTATAATGTCACCCAACTCTTTACCTTTTCCTGTCATTAATCCAACAGTCAGAGTCCCAACTTTTAGCGGCTCTTCTCTCCCTTCTCACGAATACTGTCCTCCTGTCCTTCCTCAACCAACAGTAGTCGAACTTCAACTGGCACCCTGTCATAGTTAACACAGGTCTCAACCAATCCAGAATAGAAGTCGTAGATTTGATTTACATGATACAATTCTCTGTTTTTATCTGTGCTTGGGACAACACAAGGACAGTTTGTGCCCCCTTGTGGATACAATCTTTTTAAGAAAATGTCTAAATTCTCAGGATCTGACTTCTCAAACCTGATTATTTTTTCTTCTATAGTAGTAAACTGTTGATCTTTGAATTGTGAACTGTTGGTCTGAACAAAAACAAATATTTTAGGTTAAATCTTCATCTTTGCAAAGCTGTTACTGGAATTATACGTAATTTTATAAACCAAACAACTAATCAAAAAATAATCTCAATTATAACAATTGACAGATCAATCAACTATCAAAATCACCATTAGTTGCAGCTCTATTATGCTTTGGCTTTGATCAACATTTTACATCATATCATTAGCATACAAAACAATAGATTAATCAACAATCAGAATAGTCTTTAGTTGTAGCTCTACTTATGTTACAGTGATAAAGGCCAATGCTCAGAATACTTTGAATCTATAACTCTCCTGTCAGTGTTAGATCTGATATGCAGCTATCGTTCACTTTCCCATTTCCTCAAATCTGCTGCTTCAGAAACCAGTGGCAGAGCAAATGAATCCACCTCATCTCTGCAACTGTGCTTCACTGATATGATAACAACTTTCAACACTGTTCTGTGTTCAGAATGTATAATGTGAGACTTTTACCAAACATCAGGCTGTTAATGAACTACAGATGTCTACAAACGTCTATGGCTGCTGAATAGTCATCACAAATATGGGATTACGAATTCTTTCGTCTCTCAAAATAATACCCCTTTTTTTTTTACATACAAGTCGCACTTTTCGTAATTTTTACAATTTTTTTTTTGTTTTATATTAATGTCAGTGGCTAAATATCTCTGTAGCCACCTGGAAAAAAGAGCCCCTCACTCTTGATTCACTGCAAATGTACAGCATTTCTAGAGGATTCCTTAGAGTATTTCCTGGACCACCACTCAAACACCATCAGAAAGTCAGCCATCTTGAATGACTGATGATTTTCACACATTATATTTGAAATAAATAGTTTATAGCAATTTAATCACCAACTTTGAATTCTCTCTGAATGATCTTCAGACATTGAAGATAACACATTATCAGTTTTTATTTTGCATCATTCCTGGTTGCCATGCCCAAACAACCAGTCTGACTCAGAGTCATAGCGCCACTTGCTGGGAACAGGAAGTAACTGCAACGTGGCAAAAATCATCTGATTTACATAAAACGTGCACTGCCTCCCATCCACTTTCATCTGAACTATTCTCTCTTCTTTCTCTTTCTCTTTTCCAGGACATTGTGAGTACTCCTAAAGATGTCTGATAGTGTTGATATTGAAGAGAAACCACCGGCCCCTCCCTTGAGAATGAACAGTAGTTCCCGAGACTCTTCATCACTGAATCACGCCTCTAAACCGCTTCCAATGGCTCCAGAAGAGAAAAACAAGAAGGTCCGCCTGCGCTCCATCTTCCCCGGAGGAGACAAGAGTGAGTTTACTTTTCCAGATGCAGTTTATCCTAAAATGCCACAGCAACTCACTTGTAATTTTCTAGCTTACTGTGTCTGAAAACATTAGAAATCAGCCTGTAATCTTTTCTTTTTTTGACTTCTTCAGCAAACAAGAAGAAGGAGAAAGAACGTCCAGAGATATCCCTTCCCTCAGACTTTGAACACACTATTCATGTCGGCTTTGATGCTGTAACAGGAGAATTCACGGTAAGTATCGCTACCACCCAACAAGCAAACACCAAAACCACTCTGCTGCTTAAATTCTCCTCCCATTCGTAAGCCAAATCCTAACCACAGTTTTCTAAAATCACAATCCCCTGAGGTGGTAAATTCAACTAATCATATTCTTCCACTTAAAGTTGGTAACATGAATGACTTGAATGACAATCACTTCTATCTCCAGTATCAAATGAAACCTGCTCTGGAATCCTTTAGCGTATCTCATTAAATTAGATTGTAGCTGCAGCTCAAGTTTGCAGTAGATGTTTTATTCAGTTGTTTATAGGAAAGGTAGCTTAACTTTACTGCTTTTTAATGTTTTAAAAAATATGTATAGTATGAGAGGAAAACAACAATCTAAACTCATGACAATTTTGCTAGTTGAGGAATCGATCATTTATTAAAATGGAGATTATTATTTGATTAGTTGTTTGGTATATAGAGTACAATTTTGATCATTGTGTCCAACTAATCAATTAATCCAGTGGTTCTCAAATTTTTCCATGTCAAGGACCCTTAAACTAAATGTAGATCCCCATCTGATAAGATATTTGCTTTAACATGTTATATGACAGAACATGGCCAAAATTATGGAGGACTGAAACTGCCATGATCAAAAAATAAATGACTGACATCAATTAATATGGCAGTTAATCATTGTATTAAATATCCCATTTGATTATTGAATTTATTTATTTATTTGTGTATTATTTCCCTTTGCACATATATTCTCCTATTTATTTGATTTTATCATTTATTTAGCACCATTTTCAGGAAAATTGTAAAAAAAAAAAAAGAATCTCTTAAACAAGCTATACAAACAAGCTAAAAGATGGATCTCAGCGTTGTAACACAAAATTCTTGTCTGCTTTGTGTTCGTTAATTTGCTGAAAACCTTTTATTTTCAGGATTATGTACTTAAATTCACAATTCAGTTCATTAGGACAGTAACACACAGCCTGTTGTGTGTTTCTGTGACACACAGAGACATATTAATACAGTTTCAAGCCACTTTGATTTAACCTCTGTCTCGGCTTTCTGAAAGGAGACAGTATGTTACTGTTGATTCACTTCTCAACCGTCCAATACAACTGATTCTGCAGCACAATAGAAGGCTGTTAACAGACAACTCTGAGTGCTTAGTTGTAAAAATGTGGACAACTTTGCAGAGATGTCATGAATGAAAGACACTGTTGAAGCGCATTCAGCCTCAATTAAAATCTTAACGGGTTTCAACAGACATTAAAACATTGCCTAAACAATGTGGGGACGCCTTAAAGTGAAGGTTAATGAGAAAAATTATTTACTTACAGAAACATAGCAATCACAATTTATATTATATGAGTATATTGAATATAAAGGTATATCAAGCAGCTGTTCAACTAAGCTTGGCATACACTAGTGATAGAAGATATGAGCTAGAAATCCATATTGTGATATACAGTGCATATCCAATATATATTGTGATATATAAATATTATAATAGAACCACTTTAAAACAGGTTCCACAGTCCTTAAGTAGGCAAACTACAAAATTGGTTTGTTTTTTAAAAAAGAAGCTGGCAATAGATTAAAAATTATTATAGAAGAGTAAGGTTAAAATTGGTAAATATTAGCATTTAACAAAATCAGCAGCTAAAAAAAATTATAAATATTTATTTCTATTAACCAATGTGGCCGTAACACCTGGACCTGCAGGTCACTGTATGACATCACAAAATCCAGTTAAACCTGTCGTTCCCATATCTGTTTTTTATTTCACTTCTATCGCTGATGTTTTTAACACAAACACGGAAACATTTCAGAATTAGATGCAGTGGTGGTTCATCTAAAGTTGGACCAATGCAACAATTTAGTTCTGTCAATATTAGTATTCCCTTTCAGTCATGTTTAATCATGTTGCAGTGTGTGGTTCTACTATAGCTGGTCACAGATTGTGTCATCTGCATGTATGTTATAAAAAATAAGTGTGTTTTTTGTGGAATTAGTCCGTTATTGAGTAGAAATACCTTAACATATTTTATTCCATTGGCAGATATTTTCCTACTTTTTCTAGAATTTTTTTCACTTTCATCTTTTTTACGAAAAAAAGATATCTCATATTTGTGTCCGTTTATCTAATAATTTTGATTTTCCTCTTATTTTTGAACAATAACAACAATGAACACTATTTTATGAACCAAACTAATAAGCCTAAGCACAACACAATTAAAACCTACATCTCAAACCTATATCTTGACCCTAGAGCCAAGATTTCTTTGGTTCTAAAAAGGGCCGGATTAGCAAATCAAATGATCAAGTACATTTGTGTTTATAATGGTGATTCTTCAATCATATACACACCATAAGAGTGAAGCTCATGTTTTTTTCAGGTCAAACTGTTTCACAAAAAAATTCTGTTAAAATAGAAATCTAAAAGTAGACTGTGATTTGAAGGATCGTTGAAAACCCTCAAGGTAAAGCTTGAATATTCTAACTGAAATCCTACAGTTTGCTTCAGATTTTTTAAACGGCTGAACCCATGTCTGCGCAGGGAATCCCGGAGCAGTGGGCACGGCTCCTACAGACCTCAAACATCACCAAGCTGGAGCAGAAGAAGAACCCCCAGGCTGTGCTGGACGTTTTAAAGTTCTATGACTCCAAAGAGACTGTCAACAACCAGAAATACATGAGCTTCACCTCAGGAGGTAAAAAAAAAACGCTAAAACACTGATAAAATAAAACCTTGATTATATCTCACGTCTATAAGAATGTTCTTCTCCCTGTTTTAGATAAATCGGCACATGGGTACATAGCAGCGAACACTCTGGTGAGTTTTCTTTATATTAAAACCTACTTAACATTATTATAATTAATATTTCATCCTTAAGAAAACATTATAAAACAATGATCTTCCAGATAAATGTCAGTTAATAACTAGCTTTCAATTTTAAATAAATCACAATGCTGTTAGTTAAACATATGCTTTTTTAATGGAGGTGAAGCCTCCATCTGTGTAATTAGGAATTTTATTGCGACACAATATATCTTGACTGGTAATTATCGTAAAAACGTCACATTTACAAACCAATGTTCATATTTCACTTTATGGATCGAGATACAGTTCACTCCATTGTGATTTTGGTACTTGTGTGCTAATATGAAAGGTAAGTTTTACTATTTGTCATCGTCTTTTGACCTGATAGTAATTACTGTGCTCTGCTGTGTTTCACCTTAGTGAATCTTTCTCTCTTTACTTCTCTGTGAGGGATTTTCTGGGATAGACCTCACACAGCCTCTCTGTAACGTTCCCCTCCAGAGACTCTCTGCCCTCACTATGCGGCATCATAATGCCCTGATTCCTGCACACACGCACGCCAATCAGCCCGCACAGAAACTGCTGCGAGAGCAACTGCTGCTCATTGTATATTTTTTTTCCAATCTACTTAACCAGATTTTGAAAATACCCATAGACAAGCTTCACTGGAGGCTCTGCTGCATCTATGAGGACTCCCGCTGTGCTGACCTCATTCCTGGCTTTGACCAGAGTAATCTATGCTTTGAATGACTCGGCCTGTACGAGCTCAGCCGGGTGAAGAAGAAGTGGAATCTCAAGTCTGTTCAGTGGGATTCGCTGCCCCCAGGCCATCCACACTGGGATCCCTTCATGCAGGGCTGCTGCTTGAAAGGGTCTTTTTGCCAGTAAAGGACGAGCGGGTGCAGCAGCGAGGCTGAAAGGTTGCTAGTGTTCATGGAGCGTGTTTGAGAGTAGAGCTGCAACGATTAGTCAATAAATTATTTACAAACTATCACAATAATCACCAGCTATTTGGATAGTTGATGATTACACTGAAGAAAATGTCCTAATTCTGTGGTCCCAGCTTCTCAAATCTGATTATTTCCTAGTTTATTTAGTCTTCTATAATATTAAAGTGATAACCTTTTCATTGTGGACTATTGGTCTGCAGAAAAAGACATCTTAAGGAATCCTGAGCAGTTTTGAAATTTTATACCATTTTATGAACCGTACTAGTAATCGATTAATCATTTCACTACATCAAAATAGCCATTACAGACCTGGCGGGAACTTTAAAAGGGAGATTTTTCTGTATTTTCAATTTTTTCCCATTTGATGGACAAAATGATTAATCAAGTTTAGTAAAATCAAACCTTTTCAATAATCAATACATTAATTGATTACCAAAATAGTGCCTTTTTTGGCAAAAAAAAAACACTTTACATTTTCACTAGGGCTGCACACTAGATCCAACGACTATTCCGATTCACTGGGAAAAATGGTGAATTTTGCAAAGCTAAAGATTCAACCTAAATCTTTTTTGTTCAGACCAACAGTCCACAACCCAAAGATCATCAGTTTACTATTATAGAAGACTAACTAAACAAAGGAAACCAGAGAATTTGAAAATTTTCTAAATCAGAAATTACTCAAATTGCTTAATCAATCATGAAAAAGTTGCATCTACTAATCATTGCAGCTGTATTTGAGAGCATCTCTCACTCTGTCAGTGTCCAGATCCTGCAGAGGTGACTCAGCTATTGGCTACAGAGCCACAATACAGCAGAACTGCAGGAGAGGAGCCAACAATTAGTCTATAGAAGAAAAGTGTCTCATTTGTAAGTGACACAAACACATCAACAGATTCCTATTTAGATTAATTTTTAACAACTTCTGCTTCCCTGCCATGCAGGTAAATGTTTTAGGAGTTTTCTTTATGCAACTTCTCTTTGTCCATTTCAATCCTGTTGCCCTTTTGTCTTAATACATAAAACTCTTAAGCTATTTTCTGATAAAGGAGATAAAGAAGAGACACTGTGGTGATACCTGGCATTATTTAGCCTCTTTAATGATCCATTTGAGGCAGTGGTTCACATTTTAGGTCAAGCAGCTTCCCTAACCTGATGATCAACTCTTCACTTCTTAAAAAGACATTCTATACTTCTTTTTCCTATTCCTAATGTCTGCATTATTAAGTTGCCTGAGATTTGTTGAAAGAAATAAACCACGTTCTGGATAGATTTTTTTTAATCAGAAACAGAAGGAAAGACAAACAGTGGAAATGTTGGGGATACATTATTAATACAGTGTCAGTGTCAGCTGTGTTGCCTCTTTGGTCTATCCGCTTTAACTGATCAATAACTTGCTGTTAGTTTTTTTTTCCATTCTGGTATAATAGGTGAGGATTTTCCTTTATTTAGTCACTAGATGTAATATATGTGATGAGTAACACCACAATAATATTAGGTAGTAACAAGTTTGATTTGATTATCAGTTGCATTGTAGTATCGCTTATATGTTGATACAGTTCAGTTATATTTGATCCATTGTAGTTGGTGTCTGGATGTCAGGGTGTTTTATAAATATACTTTAAGACTGAAGTACTTTAAGACTTTAAATTATTTTTGATGGATTTGAAGACTTATTTCAAACAGTTCTTGTGTCACATGTCAGCCTGTCATGCTCATTAGAGAACAGGGAATCCGTATATTAGAGCTTCAACAATTGACTAATTGGCTATGAATAGCTATCTGTTTTGACAATAGATTTGAATCATTTTTAAAAAGAAAATTTCCAAATTCTTAAATTATTTTCTGGTTTATTTAGTCTTCCATATTTTATACTGATGATCTTTGCATGGATTTGACAAAAAACCCTACAGTAGAAAAATTATATGGAATACAAATATTAAATAATCATTGTTGTTTACATACAGTAGAAACTTTATATGATTTAATTCAATGTTTTTAGTTCAGCTTAAACTCTGCAATTATAATTCTTTCCAGTAGGTTTGATAAAGTGTAAACTACAATTGAAGGAGTGGTCTGAGCTGTAACTGGCAGTTAAACGATTAATCGATTAGTTGTCTGGTTTATAAAATGGTGTAAATTGTGGATCACTAAGCTAAATTTTCAACCTAAAATGTCTTTTAAATGTCCAGATCACAACCCAAAAAACATCAGGAAAATAATCCAATTTGAGAAGCTGGAACCAGAGATTTTTGACATTTTCTTCTAAAAACAATTACTTTATGATTACGATCAATTGCTTATGAAAATAGTTGATAATTAATGTAATAGCTGCCAACTAATCAATTAATCGACTAACAGAAGCTATGTTTATTCATTACAACATGATTTAAATGAAAAAACCTTTCACGGTGTAACGTAATATGAACCCATTAGGATCATAAAACCCAAACCACAGATTCTTCGAATATTTGCAGCACACCACATAGGCTCCACTGCTGTGTGATGATGTAATAGTTGTAAATGACATCAGGCTACAAACATTGATACCAAACTTGCTGTGGCTTTTTGCAGTTATAAATATTACGGTTGTTCATCTCTCTCTTTCTCACGACAATCAGTTACTTTTATTGGTTTCAACGTGGACGCCATGTAAAGGTCAATAAAACCATACAAGCAAACAGGCATCTGATCCTGCATATTAATCATCTGTCTGTTTGTGTATGTGAGCTTGTTGCAGAGACGGCGTCAGACAGGTGGAAGTTACTGTTATTGTTGTTCTGTGGTAGGAGGACAATTATCGTCCCTCATGTCCATCCCTCAGTAGAGTCCCCCTGCCCCTCCCCCCTTAAGTCCACTGACTCTTAAACACTGTGTGGATTTGTTTTGAGTAAATCCTCCCATTTTCAACCTCCACATTCAGAACCGACTGCTGTCATCTGGGCCTCCTGTCAGCCTTAGAACCTGCAGCGCATTATTTGACAAGGTAACTATTACACATATTACTTTCCACATGATGTATCTCTGCATTGGCTTCCACGCTAAATTAAATTACCTGATCTCCTAATTTTTGATTATGCCACCCAGTGCTGTAGAACTCGAGTCCTGGACTCAGACTAGAGTCAGACTCGAGTCCTCATTTACATGACTTGTGACTTGACTAGAACCAATGACTCCGCTATAGACTAAGACTCAAATGTTGAAGTGCAATGAGGACCCAAGCTATATTTATATGTAATAGGCCATTACAAAATATTGATATATTAATACAAAAAAGTAGGTTTCGTACAGGACAGAGAGTCGCAACTAAAGACTAATCTGATGGTTTATTAATGTAACAACTATTGAACCATTAATCCATTAGTTGTTTGGTTCAACAGTGTAATAGCTGAAGATTCAACCTAAAATGTATTTTTTTTCCAAACCAAAAGTCCACAATCCAAAGATCACTATTATAGAAGACAAGAAAAACTTCTTAAAAATCACTCAAATCGAATATCAATACAAAAGTTGATTAATGTAAAAGTTGGCAACTAATCAATTAAACAAGTTAAATGTGTGTAGACCACTTAGATGTTTGATCACAGGTAAAGTGATTAAATATTGAAAGAAGCACCTTATGTTAGTATTTGTAGATTGTTGTAAAAATGCAGGCAAGTTGACATTATCCTCTGGGTGACTCAGATGTTGGGTTAGCGGATATTTTATCACTAGAACAGGTCAATAAATTATTGTGTGAAAACTGCAACTGTTGTTGATCATCTTGATCAATGTAAACAACCTTTGGCTGACCTGGAATATTTCTGATGTTGTGTTGGTGTTAAATCATATGATGTTATTGTCTAATGTTGAAATATATTGACAAAATATTTAGTGACTCTAGGGTAAGACTCAAATTTGATGTCTCAGGACTTGGATTCAGACTCAAACTTGGATAATGACAACTCAAGCTTAGAGTCTTTTTGGTGAGACTTGGCTAAGACTCTTCTTTGGTTATAGACTCTTCTTTGGTGATTCTCATACTCATACAAAAACACTGAGGACTCAAGACTAGACTTGGACTCTTAATTGGTGATGCCAGACTCCTCTTTGGTGACTCAGACTCAAACACTGAGGACTCGAGACTTGACTCCTGATTCAGTGACTTGACTCCAACACTCCTGCCAACTAGCTAAAACAAAATGCCCACATACTTAGATTTTAGAGCTATCATCACTATTTTTGCTGGGGATTGGGGGGTTGATTTTTATGTTACAGATGTATTTATTATCTCCCACAAGATTCCGTCTCTGAGATGGCAGGACAGGGCCGCATGCCACAGAGGGTTGTGATGACTGTTAAAAACTGCATGTGTGAGCTCACATTCCTTATAAATTGGCCCACATTGCCAAAAATATGCCTGTAACTCCATCCCCATTGTAGATTTACCGCATGGCTCTGTAAAACAGAAACACATGGCTTTGCTTACAGATAGCCAGACTCCTCATTTCTGCATTGCAGTCTTGGCCCGGCCCCTCGGAGCAGGTCAGAGGCCTGGTATGAGTGAATGGAGGGACTGAAAACAGATGAAACGTTTCCATTCCATAAGAGGAAGACGATTGTTTTGGATGGGGAGGGAAAAAAAGGCCAAGCATTAGACATAAAAAGTATGTTAATGTGTGGCACATTAATCACACTTGTTAATAGGTTTCTTGTATAACAAGGGGATTGTCTACAGCTCATCATCATAATTGCACAATACTGCAATGTTGCAGCATGTTTTCTCCTTTTAGCACAGTCAGATCCAGAATGTTTTTTTCCCCACTTTAAAAACATCGTCATCATTGGTTCATGGCACCCCTTAACTCCGAATCCCTCAGTTGAACGGCACTGAATGAATGGCACCTCACTGTTCCTTTAAAACTTGTCACTTTAACTCAACTGATGATTTTCTCGGCTATTACCAGAATTTTTTGTTTTGTTTTTCCCTTTACATGTTTATGTATGTTAGATGTAAAATTAAATGTAATGTAAATGTGTTTGTAATATTTTAGAGTATCACAACAGATTAACTGCATTTTGTTCCTGTTATACCCAGGGTGCTAAACTCGATTTATTTCATGGGCCACATTCAGTGCAATTTGATCTCAAGAGGGTTGAGAACTACAGAAAGTATAATTAACACCTACAATGTTTCTTTTTATGTAAATAAATTTATAATAAATATTTGAATAATTAACTGTAGAATCACCATTACAAAACAGAGGAGATGACATAAGAAAAAAAGTGCATTTTCAACAATTTGATGTCTCAGTTCCATATTCAATCATTTTAATTTAAAACATTTATTCACTGAAACTGATCTACTTTTTTAAGCAGCAGGTAAGGTTATCTCCTGCCTTACCAACCATTTACAAAACTATAAATCTCTTGAGCCCTGACAGATTCTCAATGACTTGAATTCGTCCAACATTATACAATTAACCAGTAGCCAGATTGGGCCCTTTATCAGGCCGGCTGTGGCCCCCAGGCTGCATGTTTGGCATATAATCTGTCAAACATGCAGTGTATGTACCCATTTTTGTAAGTACAATACTGTGGAAATACATGTTTAATAATAATTTGACCCTGCAGTAATCTATATCTGTTATAGTGGATTCAAAATGACTGACACCAGATGTCAAAGTCTGTACTTATTTACTTATTTGAGGTCTGCAGGCTTAAAAATAATATTTGTGTTAAATCTGTAGAGAAATGCTCTGCACAAACTATTTATTCCATGCTGCTCCATGACATATGCAACCAGACTTATTTCGTATTTACCCTGCAGGGCGCCAAAACGTCATCATCAGAGCCCCCGATCGCACCGCCTGTGTCAGAGGAGGAGGATGAGGAGGAGGAAGAGGAGGAGGAGGAGGAAGATGAGGATGATGATGACGAGCTGCCACCGGTCATCGCCCCTCGGCCCGAGCACACCAAATCTGTGAGTTTCTTTCTGATTAAAGTGCCGGTTATGCTGCAGCCGTGATCCAACCTGTGTATCTTTGATAATATCCTCCTGCAGATCTACACGCGCTCCGTCCTGGAACCAACGAAGCCGCCAACTCCTGTGAAAGAGGTGGTGACCCCACCAGAGTCGCAGGTCCAACCAGAAAACACGTCCAACACAATGTATCGCAACACCGACCGTCAGAGGAAGAAATCCAAAATGACAGACGAAGAGATTCTGGAGAGACTCCGTATGTGGCCGCAAAGCAACACATCATGTTGACGTCATGTTTATATTTGAGACATGCAAACAAATTCAACCAGTATAGCCCCACCACTCTCAGAAAATTACACCTGCAACCAAAACTGTGCATAAAATCCTTCTTCACACTTACAGGAATGGAAATTATTCCACTATCTTGGTGGTGTAGTTTATCTGTAGTAAAATGTACAGGTATACTTTTTTGAGTGCAAAGGTGATCAAAATCAGCTTAAAATAAAAAATGTACGCTAGATTTGAAGAGGTGAACTCTTGAGCTGAAACTTGAAGACTTTTATGTTAACCAACAGCTATTTTGATAATCAATTAATCAATTTTTAGTCCAAATTCTCTCGTTCCAGCTTCTCAAAATTTATTATTTTCTGGTTTCTTTGGTCTTCTATAATAGTTAACTGATGATTTTGGGTGTGGACTGTTGGTTTTAATGAAAATGTTTCAGTTGAGTCTTCAGATTTTGTAAACACTGATCAACATTTTACACCATTTTATGAACCAAACAACTAATCGATTAATCATTTCAACAGATTAATCAACTATCAAAATAGTTGTTAGTTGCAGCCCTAGTGGAAACTTTAAGGGAGATTTTTCTCTATTTTTTGACATTTTATGGAAAAAATGATTACCTAATGAATCAAATTTAGATTTACAACTATTTTGTTGATCAATCTTTTAATAACACATAAATATGTTATTTATTATGTTTTATCTCTGACTCAGGGAGTATTGTGAGCGTGGGGGATCCCAAAAAGAAGTATACACGCTTCGAGAAAATAGGACAAGGGTAAGTTTATCCAATGACCACGAACCAGTCATCACAGCTACTGAAATGGAGCAATTTCAGGAGCAGTCAGTCTCACCAGGAGAGATGGAGCCGTAGTAACTACTTTACAGAGCTAGGGTGAGGCTGAGGGACCGGGTGCAAACTAAGTCGACAGGAAATGAGAACGGTATCCCGAAATGGCCGAGGGCCAGATTAGCTCATCTCTCTACCTCCCTGCTCATCATTTGTTTTTTTTAAAGCTACTGCTTTTCTTTCTCTCTACCAAGTTAACTACACATCTGAAATTTAAAAAAAAAAAAAACTACTTGGTTGTTGTCGCTCCTGACATGCTGCTCACTATTTCCATATTTGATCAGGAAGGTCCTATATTTAACAGTAGATAACACACTATTTACTCTCTGCTGGGTTATGTTTAACTCCTAAGTACTGGGACCTGTGGTACATTATTCAGAGACTCTGACAGAATGCAGGTGTGACTAACAGTGGGAGAAAGAGAGAAAGAAGAGAAAGGAAGCTAAAGGTTTTTATTCGCATGAGTTACACCTCTAAATAAGGAGAGAATGCCTGCATAACATTCCTTTAAAAAACCATAAATGTCCTGTGGATGCGGTATTTGTGTTCATTGCCAAGGTTAATCAATATCAGTTAAGGTACCGTGATAAAATGAGCATGTACTGAGTAAAGATTTGTGGCCACTTTGCCATTTAAACTCACTAATTCCTTCATTTGACCTTTGACTAATATACCAGCAATCGAGTTGATACAATACATGAAAGATAGATAGAATTGGATTTGGATTTTAATTACTAATTGATTATAAGGTTTTTATATTTTATAAAAATTGTGTTTCAAAACTCTGAATCCACAAAGAAATGTTGTCATGTTAAGAAACATGAGCCATAAAATGAGTTGTCCAGACTTCTGTGAGGTTGTGATAATAAAACTATACAGTCACCACCCACCTCTCATTCATGGCCATTTATTATTATTGTTATTATTATTCAACAACTTGTTCTTTCTTGAGCTGCAGGGAGAAGCTTTAGACAGGAAAAGAGTCAAATTTGCGACTATCAAACAGATCTATACAGAAATAGATACTATTTAATCCATGTCCTTGCCTGACTGTTAGAAACAAGTAGCATGTAATTTTTTTCAAATGTTTAAATAAATTACCCAAACATTGTCGCATTTACCTATTGGAATTTAGACAAGATAGTGATAATATAATTTTGGTTAAAGCAGAGCTGTTGAAGTGTGAATTTGCTGGATTTTAGGAACCAAAAAGAGTTTTATGAGAGTTTTGTGATGATTATCTGTTTCTTTTAGTGATTGTGTGGAGTTTTAAAGTATTTTTCATGGTGTTTTTTGATCTTGTGTTTCTGCAGGGCATCTGGCACTGTCTACACCGCCATCGACATCGCGACCGGCCAAGAGGTGAATCAGATTGTAAAGCTGATTATACCACAGTCACCTACCATTTCCTTTTCCTCTTCGTGGCTCAGTGTTGTTGTAAACCATGAATCCTCTTGTGTTTTTTCCCTCAGGTGGCCATTAAGCAGATGAACCTGCAGCAGCAGCCCAAGAAAGAACTGATTATCAATGAGATCTTGGTGATGAGGGAAAACAAAAACTCTAATATAGTGAACTACCTGGACAGGTCGGTTTTCACAAGAACATGGATCTTACATCTGCTGCCAACAATAAAACCTATTTACTGTTATTTATGTTAGAATAAATAAATTCAATGACAAATCATTATCTTTTCTCTGCACAGATTTATGAGTCTATAGAATTTATGTTATAGAAATATAATTAATTTGAAAACCACATTAGAAGAATCATAATATTGTTTTGTGATCCGAACAGGTATGTCACAATTACACTTGCATTGCAATTTTCTCCCAGCCATAAAGTGGTGTAAAATGTCAATCACTATTTCTCAAAGCTGCCAACCCAGAGGGCCAAAGAATTTGAAATCGATTATCATAATAGTCAGCAAATGATCAACTAATCCACTATTTTTTACAGATCTTGTGTGAATGTATCTGATGCGAACTTGCCAATAGCAGCACTTCTTCTTCATTTTCCTGTTGAAGGGTGCACAGCATTTTTTATAAGATGCATTACTGCCACCTGCTGTTGTAAAAGGAGAGATGACTTTAACTCCACGATTCTTCACTTTCATAAATGAACAAAATCGAACATATGTGTGGTTCTTCACCTCTCAGATGTTAAACATCTGTTCTCTTCAGCCCAGATTTCATCGACACTGTGTTTCTGCCTTTCTCCCTTTTCCTCACATCTGGCAGCAACATACCTGAGCACTTACTACATGTGATAATCAACTGCATCATTAAACAAGCCATACATTTAAAATCCTCAAAGATACTTGATCATCTTGTTACTATGTGCTCATGTTTGCATGTGTGGACCTGGAATATTGATCCATATCTTTTTTCTCTTCAGTTACTTGGTCGGAGACGAGCTGTGGGTGGTGATGGAGTATTTGGCCGGTGGCTCATTGACAGATGTAGTGACTGAAACCTGCATGGACGAGGGCCAGATTGCGGCAGTCTGCAGAGAGGTAAGAAGCCAAGTTTACACATCAGCATTACTGACCACTCCTTCTGTAGTTGTGCAGCCCACCCATAAAGTCTTATTTTATTTTTTATATTTTTACAATTACAGACCATATAAATATGAAAATAGGATAAAGTACGGGAAATAAAAAATGAGTTTGAGGATTAGGATTTAGGTTAAATTATATTCTTCACGTCTTTGTTCTTCTTTAGAGTTCATACAGTTTTTAAATATACCAAATAAGACAAAAGTGCTTTAAATTCAACAATGTTTGGAGGCTCATATATAAAAGTTGGTCCAGTGAATACAAAATTTACCAAATATTAAAAGAAGGTTGATAATACATTTTTTCTGGATATAATTTTCTCATTTTATGACAGACTTAATAAAAGATGTTAGATGTTAATTTTACAAGAAGAGTTGATTGAGTTGTTAATAAAATTATTTGAATCAAACCAAAAACAGAGTAGTGGTTTTGTAGTAAAGAGTGATTTTGTCTATATTATGACTTTTTATAAACAAAATTAACTGATGAATCAAGTTTAGGGCTGTAGCAAACAACTATTTATAGTTAACTATATAGTTGATTAATCTACTGATTGATGAAACAATTAATAGATTTGTTTTTAAGTTCATGAAATGGTGTAAAATGCCAATCAGTGATTACTTTAACTTAATTTTACTTTTTGTCCAGATCAACAGTCCACAACCCAAAGATCATCAGTTTAAAAGTATAGAAGACTATAAAAATCTGAATATAATCAGATTTGAGAAGTTGGAATCAGAGAATGTCTCTGTTACTCAAAACTGCTACATGCCTATCACAATAGCCATTAGTTGCAGCCCTAGTATAACGTTTTATCTATTTTTGAGCTGTCTTTTTTGTTTCCTTTCTCTTTAGTGTCTTCAAGCTCTGGACTTCCTACACTCTAACCAGGTGATCCACAGAGACATTAAAAGTGACAACATCCTCTTGGGGATGGATGGGTCTGTCAAGCTCAGTAAGTCTAACATGAAAATTTGTACTTCATTTTTGTATAATTAAAGTAAGGTCAGAATTGCGTAGAATGTCATAAGATCAGTGGGATGAATTATAGCTAAATGAAAGGCATGAGTCTGTAAGAAATTAACACATCACTGCACTTTCTCTGCCTCCTTCTCCCTCTACAGCCGATTTTGGCTTCTGTGCCCAGATCACTCCAGAGCAGAACAAGCGCAGCACAATGGTAGGAACGCCCTACTGGATGGCGCCAGAGGTGGTGACTCGGAAGGCTTATGGCCCCAAAGTGGACATCTGGTCTCTGGGGATCATGGCGATAGAAATGGTAGAGGGAGAACCGCCCTACCTGAACGAGAATCCACTCAGGGTGAGACACAGAGTACAACCACAACGCACGACTCTGATGCTGCAGCCGTCGTCATACACTATGCATGGAGATGAAATATTCATATTTTTTTCCTGGCTGCCCTCATTTGACAGTGAGTTTGATCATGTGTCCCTGGTTGCAGGCACTGTACCTGATTGCTACCAACGGGACCCCGGAGCTGCAAAACCCAGAGAGACTGTCGTCTGTGTTCAGAGACTTTCTCAACCGCTGCCTGGAGATGGACGTGGACCGCCGAGGCTCCGCCAAGGAGCTGCTGCAGGTAATAGTCAGTGTCAGCAAATCACATACACAGTGTAAAAATGTTTTATCTTGCTCATATACATGGAGAAATATGCTAAAAACATGATATTGGACCAAATTGGGGTTAAAGTGACATTTAAACTGAATGTAGAAGTCGAATAAAGGAAGATTTGCAAATGTTACAAAATATTTGGAAACAAAAAATGATTTGCAAAAATAAACAAAGACTAAAGACACCAGAAAATAATCATGTTTGATAAGCTGGAACCAGAGAATTTGAAGATCTTCTTTTTAAAAATGACTAATTTCCATTAATCACTTATCAAAATAATCAATGATTAATGTAACAGTTGGCAACTAATTGTTAAATCGACTACTTGTTGTTGCCAATTAAACAAAGTTCCTATACAATAATTTTTTTATGTTTAAACCCATGCCTGTACCTGCTGAGCATCTTTTACATCTGCTTCCCCATCTTCTTAAGAGATTAATTGATTATCAGAGTAAGTGGCAATTAATGCAATAGTATAACCAATTGATTAGTTGACTATTGGTTGCAGCTGTGCTTGTCATAATTAATAGCTGAAGAAGTGAAGTATGATGGTTGAAGATATTGATCTATCTATTTTCTCCTATGATTACTTCATGTATAATGTTTTCTTAGTCTAAACCTTTACCTTAATTGATTTTTCTATTTAAATCCCCCCCCTCTTGTCGTCCTCAGCATTCCTTCCTCAAGCTGGCGAAGCCTCTATCCAGCCTGACGCCTCTGATTGTAGCTGCAAAGGAAGCCATAAAGAATAGCAGTCGCTAGGCCGCGGCCTCTGTCCGCACCCAGGGCTGGAGACCTGCCGCCGATATGTGTGTGTTCACGGCGGAGGGAGCTCGGGTATACGAGGAGGCGGGTGACAGTGACAGCACAAGTGTCGGGGGGGGGCTCTGTGGCTTTCAGTGACAGCACAAAGACAAAAAGACCTCCCCCCACGCCTCATAGTTTGTAGGACGGACATCTGGCCTCACAGCCTCTCGGCGCCACGCTGCTAAAAAGACCTTGCCTCCTCATTTACTTCTGCAGCACTCTGTACATGTAGAGCAGTCCATCACAAGTGTGTGTGTGTGTGTGTGTGTGTGTGTGTGTGTGGGGAAGTGTGTGTACACATCTCTTTGTGGCATATGTCTTGTTTGGTGGTGATGTGTGTGTGGGGGAGTGATCGTTCCGAACCAAAATAATAAAGTGAAAAAATTTAAGAAAATGAGCTCTTAAGGAGCGAAGAGGAGAAACAAAGGAGCATGCGATTCTTTCCCCACCGGCATCGGGCTTGGTTTTACCTTCCTCTGATCCTTCCATGGAGCACGATCAGGCCGTACCTGCACCTGCAGGACCAGCTGACTCCGCTACTCCGGGAACCCAAACTTTGCCTGCATGACTACGGCTCTTTGTAGAAACAATGCAGCAACTCCACAGGTCGTCACTTCCCAAGATGGCGTCCGTTTGTTTGTGTGTGAATGGTGCGAAAATGTGTGTCGAGGCGCCGCTACAGGGGGAAAAAAGGAATAATTTCACATGACCTAAACCAGCTTTAAACATCCTTCAATTCATCTGCTTCATTTAAGTGATTCTCGTACTTCATTTTTCAGACATTCAGTCTCACATTAGGGATAATTTGATAGAAATAATTGCAGATCACACATTCAAATATTTCATTTTAAATATGTAACAAATACTTTGTCTGGCATTTTTGTGATATGTATAAGTTGGACATTTAAATCCTGTATTACCATTTTATATTACCATTTGATTGAACTTAATAGACAAAAAATAGTACACATTCTGTCGGTTTCAAACATTTATTTGCAAGTTAGTCCAGTTATTATAGAATGCAAGTACACATAATCTATGCTAAACATTGTGTACAAGCATCACAAATTGCTATAACTATAAATATTCCATAAGTTTGGATTCTTTTTTTTATATAACAGAATTTGGTGGAATTCAACAGCTTTCCCAATTCATGTTAAGCCCTGTGTTGTATTATATCTGGTAATGAAGTATAACATAGGAGAAAAATGTAATTTACAGACATTTTTTATTACCGGTAGTAATTGTTTTTAATTAAATATATATACAGGAATACTAGAGGTGGGTTAAAGCTGAGATTCTCAGACCATTACTGACCAAACCAGACAGTAACCACCAAAATTATTATAGACTTGACCAAACCTGATTTCTATGTTTTCTTTATTGGTAAACTGATGACCTTTGTTGTGAACCAAATGAGTAATTGTTTCAATAATTTATAGATTAATCAACTATCAAAATTGTGATTAGTTGCAGCCCTATAGATCAGGCGCTCTTACAACATTTGGTTTAAGAAATGCAAATGCTACAGATAATTATGTATAAAGCACCACTACAAATGCTAATTATTAAGCTAATATCAACCACAGTGGGTTCATGTTTTAAGTTTAATCATGTCATAATAATTAAAACAATAACCAGCCGAATCAAAAGAGGATTGGTATTTCCTCTGTAATATCACAGCGTTATAAAGTATCCACATTCAAACGATTTTAATATATTTTTAAATGTCTTACCAATAATGTCAGAGGTCCAATGTCTCTTGTTGAAATCATCTTAAAGACACCAAACTGAAGACAACCATTATTATATAATATTCGCGCGTTTATCGCAAGTTTTAACTTCCCCGACGACAAATTCTACTATCCACAAATTTTAGTTAGTTAAGAAACGCAAACAAAGTTAAATAAATAAATAAACAAAAGAAACTTATTTGAAAAAAACGATTAAAATTTCCGGTAAGGGTCGGTTTTGGCGCCACTCGAAGCTTCACATTCACATTCAATTCTTCAACAGAGCGGAGCGGTTTTCGGCAATCTAGCCATCAATCACGTGACGCCAAAAGGCTGCGGTGTATTCAGGTGCCCTGAAGTAAATGGTAAAACGAAAACTCCAACAACAGCTGGATTATTATTTGTTAACTATTATTTTAACTCAAATTAAAGATATGTTGCCTTGAAAATAAATAATTAACATAAATAAATAAATACAATTCAATCCTGCTTTCGTTATATATAATTCTTAAAACATTTACTAAAAGCAAATTGAAGCTCCTTTGAATAAATCCCCTTTAAACAGGCAGTTAAACTAAACAAAAAATGATTTGTCCGGTGCCATCAAGATCCCACTTCTATCCTGCATTTAATCCTGAATCTAAATGCCTCAAACATCCATGTGTACTTTAATTTAAACAGAAATATCAAGATATCTGGTGAGCAAAAAAAAAAAAAAAAAGAAAGAAAATCAACATACTAAGATAAGATATAATGAAATATTCCTCTACCTTTTTAGAAGTATGAGGATGAGCCACTACCAATAAATCCTGCCTTACCTGTCCAAGACATTTATTTCCCTCCTTTCTGTATTTAAGATGCTGCTCATTCACACTTCAGTGTCCTTTTTTTGTCTTTTAAATGTGTCTTATGTGAATTTCTTTCATATGACCTGTGCTGTACATTTCATATAGTGTTTCTTGTGAATGTGTGGTGGGTTACAGAGGGAGTGTTTTCTACTAACAGCGTAGCAAGTGCCATCTTGTGATTGTACCTTGTTCTTGACGAGCTGATCTGAGAAACAGAGACTGTAGTAGAGGTCAACGTCATCCACTAACATTCCTTCCATAGCTGGTTAGTGTCCGAACTAATTCCTGTACAGAGGTAATCTGTGAACTACGCTGTGGTTGGTATTTGGTAGCTTCATCAAGCATTTCCCATGTAGCATCCCTCTGTGTGTGTGTGTGTATGTGTGTGTGTGTGTTTGTGTGTGTGTGTGTGTGTGTGCGTGTGTGTGTGTGTGTGTGTGTGTGTGTGTGTGTGTGTTAGGGGGCTACCTCAGAAGAAAACACCTCACCCATGTTGTCCACCTTGATTCTGAGGTGCAGGGTAGCTGCTTATAGTCATATTGCACCACACCTTCTGATGTACAGAAAACGAAGGAGTGATGTTAGACAGGAGGATGCAACCGATTTCATGCATGTAAAAACACACTATTACACTGTATTTCATCTCCACATAGGTTAAGATTGTTAGGATATGTATGTATGTATGTAAATATGGTGGGAAACCCCCTTTTTTCCAGAATTATGTAACTTAAAATGACAATATTTAGGTTGCTCTATGGCAGAGGCGTCGTTTGGGTACGACAAGGTGTGGCACTCGACTCGCCATACCCTGACTAGAGTAGACACATTTTGAATTATAATTAGGGCTTCACAGAAAACATTTCACATTAAAGTTGTATAGCTTGTAAAATGTGAATAATCGGTATTGATGTATATTATCCATCTATAGATTGAGCTACTCACCAACACATTAATCAAAGTTCCAAGTGTACCGTAAAGGAATTTTTAATATTTTTTTTTTTTGAGTCGACAAACATGCTTCAGGCTCTCTTTATGATTATTGGAACAATGAGAAATAGTCTCAATAAAATCAAACCTCAGTTCTGCTTTTAAAATGTTCAAAAAATTTGTTGAACACATTTCAAATAATCTTCAGTCAATTGACCTGTTAAATTTAACATATCCTGACTAATATAATATACTTACACAACCTAGTCACTCAAGTGTATTTCAAGGTACGGTCTCTCCATACTTTGACTATAGTAGACACATTTTTAATTTTAAATAGGCAGTTGAAGTTGAATTCATGTTAACAGCACCACTGCAGGAAAACATTAGGAGAAAACATCCAGATGTGTCCAGAGTCCTTGTTGTGTATCACTGCATTTACAAGTTGGACTCTATGTTGTCTGAGTAGGACTCATATTACTCAGGAAATGTTAAATTTAACAGATCAAGATGACTGAAGCTGGTTTGCTTTGTGTTCAACATATTTTTAAGCATTTTAGAAGCAGAACTGAGGTTTGATGTCATTTAGAATATTTATCATTGTTCCAATAATCTAAACTGACACTTGTCTGAAGCAGATTTGTCCACTGACATGTTAAACTTTTAAAAATATTTCTTTAAGGGGCATATATAAAAAATGTGACAAATTTTTGATTGGTGAGTAGTTCAATCTGAAGGCTGATATTATGTATTAATATTGATTATTACAGTTACTGGGAAGGGCAAAATACTCTCATAAATCCAGAAACCATCCAGAAAGGCAATGTATTGAATCAAGAAGTGAGCCTCTAATAAACTTTACAGCAGGAGAAGAAGTAAATGAGCAGCATGTTTGATTTTGCCACTAAAGTTAGTGGTGATGTTTTGCCTGTATTGTGGAAACCGTTTGAGCAGTTTAGTATGTACCTTTATGGTTTGTTTCTGGATTTCCAAAAGTGTTTTGCACTGTTTCTCTTCCCAGTAGGAACAGGCTTCGACAGCTTTGGCAATGCCAAAATCATGTGACCTTAAATCACAGTTTAAGCATTTTCTTCTTTTCAACTCAAATTAAACAAAAATAATATGTTGCCTTGGAAATAAGTAAATAATATTAAATGACATATGAACAAACATATGAAATCAAAATGAATCAACCAGCCGTCATTTTATAAAACGCTTGTAACATTTACTGCAAAAAGGTGGAGCTCCTTGAAATAAATCCCCTTTAAACAGGCATTTAAACTTAAAAAAGTTTGAAAATTACTGGGAATATTTATTCATCCTCTTGGAATTTCCAAAAATGTACTTTTTGAAATTATAAAATTTCCATGATGATTTGCAATTATTCTCAGTACTTCCAAGTTGGAATAAAATATTAAAGTCTTTTAACTTAAAGTAGTGAAGATCAGGGAGGCGGCATTACACATGTAAAATAGTTGATTTTTCACTTTTTGAGTATTCATCTAAAACGGTAGATTGTTCAGTCCTAGTTCCGTAGTTTAGTGATAGTCTATAACGCCTTGATTTTGCTGTCAAATCTTTCCAGATTGCTGCATTAATATCTACAATTTTCTAATTCTCCTAACCATGACCCCCCTTATAGGACAGCGTGTTCTATGCCATACCTTGCCTTAATCTAAAAATGACGTCACTGCTCTATGGTTATGTATCAATAAATGTTTTTGCACCCTGGAAAAAAAAAGAGCAAAAGGAAAAAAAAACACACACACACCGCTGTCTCTGCACTCCTGGAATCCAACGCTCTGTTTTTTTGGGGATCTATGGGACGCTCTGTGTGCGGGCCCACACAGTCCCGTCCTGGGTGTTAGTACATGTATGTGTGTGTGTACATGTCGGTGTAGGCGGCCTGTCGGGGGCCCGCGGACGCTCCTGAAGTTTCTGTCATCGATGTACAGGTCTGAACTATGAGCACAAAGGTGAATTTCGGGGACAAGAGACGCCGCTGACGTGGCCCTTTTCTGTGGTTGCTCCTGTACATTCCTTCCTTCTGAATGTGTAAAACCTGTACACGTAGTGTGTGAAAAATTCCTCTATTAATGTGTATCAAGAGAATGGAACAAAGACAAAAAAATCTTACTTTTTAAATTATTATCATTATTATTATTACTCTTATTCTTGTCTAGCTTTGTAAAAACTGCTGAACCATCGGGCGTTACCTCAGCAGGCCTTTCCCTCGTCTCTGAACACGGACAAAACGAGCGACACGACGGGGGAAACGAGGTTTTGGATAAACTATTTTTAATTGTGGTTGAAGCAATAGACCTTTTGAACTTTGAATTGTGCATGGCTGTGTCTTGAGTGTAAAAAAACAAAACAAAACAAAAAAAATGACGAAATACTGCAGTTTGGGACTGAAATAAAAACAGGAAGAAAACCAGAGTTGTGGCGATGATTGTTGTTCCGCTGGGATTCATGTTTATTCCAATATAGCCAAGTAAAAGGATTCAATGGAAAAGCATGAACAGACAAATGCTCTTTAAATAATAAAGTAAACAAACTTATTTCATCCCTCTGATATATTAATATTAATGTTACCATTATAACTTCTTACTTTCCACTTATGTTTTTTTGTGTTGATTTTAGTTTAATAATCATTACTATTCAGATACCAATATGATTATATGAACCAGCGGATTACAATAATACATGATACATAAATTTTGTGTCATTCATAAAGTGACAATACAGAACATTATGATGTATTTGCTAAGACTTGAATGACAAATTATTGTCATATCACTCATAGTATATATAGTAGTAACAACAACAAAAAAGGAATGTTCTTTACAAGCAATTTGTAAAATGTCACTATAAAAATATCATATATTGTAAGTTATACAAAAACAAAAGTAAATAAGGCACATTGGGATATAGGTAAATAATAAGAGTTGACATACCATAGCCCTAATAAAATAAAAGCCTAAGTCATGTTTTCAAGTTTTTGGAAACAAAAGAAACTATCAAAGTCAGAGAATGTTCTTCTAGTGAATCATGTGGACAGTGAACTACTGCGGAAACACATAGAACACTGTGCTACTGATGTAACATTAAATAAGAAAATGACTAAGGACAAATTTTAAACCTTCTAGTGTGACTTTAGTCGACGTTATACCTGTATTAACCTTTCACTTCATAGTCTGAACTCTAAACTTTCATTTTAATATTATATCTAATATATTACGTTAGGTCCCTTTTCATCACTTTCCCATGTCTTGTTTGACATTTTTTTATTGAACATATCTCATCTCACTTCATACATTCTGTTTTGACGACTTCTTGAAACCCAAGATGTGGCAATTTTTCGTTGAAGTGATATTGTAGACTGTTTAATGATTAATAGACTAAAGATTCTTGAACTTCCTTACTTTCTTTATATTTGGTTGCATATTTATTAAATGTGATGATGATATGCAAATCACTTTATATGAAATTATAAAATACAACTTGTGAGATTTAGAATAAGTTATTATAATACTACATAGCCTAAAGCCTTTGTCACTCATCATGTTTAGAGTTTCTTCTTGATTCTTGAAGCAGATGCCATCATAAAAGCTTTTTAAATTGGTATTTTATCCTGACTTGGGCAAAAAAATGTCTTAAGTAAAATGTGCGTTGTCCAATAGGACATAGAGTCTGATCCTTTGATTTCAGAATTAGGGTGAACTCACCTTCATCAAAAAATGTCTTACATCTATTATTTTAATAGGGCGATGATATTTGACATTCAGTTTGTCCACTAGTGTCTTCATTTTGGTTTTGATGAAGGAACTATGACATAGGTCAGTACCAGAAGGAGACAGTTTGGTTAGATATTTAAGATGTTTTCTGTCAGATATTTGTAACATTATAAGTCAGATTTTTTGCCAGGTATTTGTGATATTCTATGTCAGATATACTATTTTTCAGTCAGATGCCCGTGAGCTGGCTGGAAGTGATGATTCTCAGGCTGATGCTTCCCGGCATCTCGTCGGCCATCTGTCCTCCCTGTTTTCTCAGCTGCAGCTTCTGGGGTTCAGTGGAGTCCTTGACGGAGCCAGACAGCACCACCTGACCCATGAACTGGTCCTTGACTGTGTTGCTGTTCCACACCTGGGACACACAGGGGAGTCACTGCCACAGGTAACAACACGGCCAGGCTGACAGAAGGTCAGTGACCCTCATGGGATCATTATGAGAGATGATGTCCTCTGAATTACAGAGAATAACAAGCTGCCATTATATCTGTTTGTTCGTTTCATCTTCTGTAACCATCCTGAAATCGTACTTATTTTATAATGTTCTTAATGAGTCTTGATGTGAATGTGTGAATGTATTTGTGAAGGGACAAAAAATAAAGTTTCTTTTCTGTTCTATTCATTCTATTATATTTTTCCAGTTATTGTATTGGCTCGATTGTTTTTAATGAAAAAAACATTTAAAATTATAAATGATAAGAAATCAAACTTGGGATTAGGAAGAAAGGAGGTGGATGGTAATCATGTTAAAACAAAAGAGGTCATTAAACTGTACATTTGTATAGTGTGATTGTGTCTGACTTGCATTATATGATTAAAATTTATTTAAGAAAATTTAAAAAAAGGAATTAAACTTGCTCACTGTGAATAAACAGCCCCTTATTTTTTCTGAAAGGATATGAATAAATTTGCTTCGTCATTGAAACCACTAGTATTTATATTATAGTACAAGTTACAAGTTTTACTGAAAGAGCGTATGGAAGATAATTGGTGCCACTGAAGAAAAGTAACGGGTAATTTTTTAATTCATTCTAGGGGAAAAAAACAGAAAAAAGTAAGAATGGTGACAAAAAAAGTCAGAATTCTTACTTTTTTTCTGGATGAATAAATGAAGTTCCCCATTAAAAGTCTTTAACTTCCATCACATGAATAAAACATTTTTGTTCATATTTAATTTGGAAATGTTAATGATGAATACATTTGAATTCCTAAATCACAAATTTAAATAATGCATAAAATGTTAAATTAATTATGGAACTATATACAATTTTTAGGCTTTTATAGACTTATGTATATTTGATAAACATACAATACATTTCTGAATGTTGTGATTTTTCATTGTGTTTTTATGAGTCACATTAGAGACAAGTCACATCATTAGAAACAAAAACACTGTCTTACCGTCACTGTTATGGGTTTCCTCGGTTTCTTTCTGTAGAAAACACCACTTGTTGAAAACTCTGGCTGCAAAGTGTCTTTGTGTGTGGTGGATCTAACTGAATGACCCTCGCAGGAAATTATGATATAGGGGTCAGCACCTGCAGGAGAAAAAGGGTTCAGAAAACTGTTAGAATAAAGCCTTTTTTACACTGAAAAAAATGATTCTGACCCTTTATAAACATTAAATGTTTGCAGTTTGTTTAATAGATTTTATTGTCTTATTGAATCATACTTGTGTTTTTCATTAATTCTAAAATACATTGCCCTTTTGTAAAACAAAGTAAGATGTACAATTAAACTTCCATCTACTGCACATGTGCAGGAAAGTAAAATATTTGGTGTGGGTTATTGTGTTAATTTTTTAATTGACTGAAGGTTAAGATAGCTAAAAAAAAGAAAAGAAAAAATAGCTAAAAGTTTTATTTATATTGGATTTACCTTAAATATTTACCCTAAATATGTATTAAATTAAATATGTATTACATTGTATTACACTATTACATTGACTGAATCTGCATAATTCATTTTAGTAACAAAACTAAGAAGTAGAAGTAATATAAGTAGTATTCTCTTGCAAAAATAAGTAAATTCATCTCATTGTAAGTGATGAAAAACATACAAACAACTTAAACAATATAAGTAGAATCAACATCAGAATCAAAAAATACCTAGAGTTAGATATGTTAATTTTGTGCAACTGTTTGTCATAACAAAATTAGGTAAGTCCAACAAACATGTTCAAGTCTAAAGTGTATCAGCAGGTTGTGAGTGACGTCCTGGTACCTCCGGTACTGTCCTGGTTCTGCAGACCCTCAGCTGCATGGACGTAGATGTGAGTGACGGCTTGTGGGAAACCAAAGAAAACGCTCCAGCACTTCACCTTCGGCTTATCCTCGGTCAGCTCCCTGAGGGAATTAGAAGAATTAAAGAGATTACAGGCGTCCTGGTGTTGATCCTGCAGGAACCCGATGAGTCCAGAGCTAAAATCAGCACTGTGGAAGACCAGTAGAAGGATCTCATCCTCCTAAAGGGGTTTAGGGTTAGAAGAACACAGCTTTACTGTGAAACCTTACACTAAATAAACCTAGAGTCCAACTTGTAAATGCAGTGATCCACAACCAGGACTCTGACACATCTGGATGTTTTGTCCCCTGTGATAGTGCTGTAATATTAATTTATCTTGACACCTCTGCTTCTACGGAGTGATGATGCTGTGGGAGTAGGACTCATATTACTCAGTAAATGTTAAATTTAACAGGTCAAGATGACTGAAGCTGGTTTGGTTTGTGTTCAATGTATTTTTACGATAAAAATGTGATTAATTTGTGATTGGTAGCTCAATCTGAAGGCTGATATTGTCCATTATTAGTGATTATTGATAGTCTATAGCTTAACTCAAACCATCAAACTTACAATTTTAAGATCTTCCTAACCCCAACCCCAGACCCCCCAGGAGGGAGAGATAACGCAGCTGTGTAGAAGACACAGGAAATGATGTAATGTCTGGTTTTCTCAGACACAGGATTTGGTTCTGAATTCAGTTGTGCCAGCAAGAATTTTCTGAAACCCAACAGAAATCTGGCAAAACAAATCTGTTTGGCCAAGAAAAGCAGCAGCAGAAGGACGTTAATTTATTAGTGATTTAACAGGAACAAACCAACAGTAAATTAACTGCAAACAAGTCTACATTTTCCAAAACATTCATTACTGTGTGCTTTTCTTGGACATTTTTCGTTCCAACAGTCTTAAAAGATCATGTGAGAACAGCAGCGGGTTAAGTCAGGATGTTCTAATGATTATATAAATATTACAGCAACAGGAAAACAAAAGAAAATAAACTAATCAATCCTGTTTATTGTAATTTCAGGTTTAATCTGGACACATAACATCTGTTTCTTCTATATTTTCCCCATTAACCCATAAGAATCTGAACCCACTTCTCCTTATAGGAACATTCTGGGGGATATAAAACAGACCAAATGACCATTGATCCCATATGGAACATATGTTTGAAGCTGGTTTTGAAATACTAACTCCCAGTATCAGAGAACTGTGATGTCATATATACTGTATGTGAATCAGCAGCTTGTTATTCTCATTTTTCTTTAAGTGACATATACATGAGTTTTTCCATGAATACTTTAAGGTTAAAAGCCTGATGTGATGTATGTGTTCTAACTTGCACTGAAAAACTGAAATCTTAATGAAAATATGACTCCAATACTGAGTAGAATTATCTTGTTGCACTGGCAGATAAATATTATTTTTCTTCATTTCAATCAATTAAATCATGTTTTACTTTTCTAGTATTGTTGATATTTAAAAATAAGAGAAATACTCACAATTATTGGATAGAAATAAAACAAATTGTTACAATTCTTTTAAATGTAAAATAAAACTCAAAATATTAAATAAAAAACAACATTATAATAGATGGTTCTTTAATATCAATTTAATATAGTTTTATTTTTTATTATTTCTATAATTCAAAAATAAGAGGAAAAAGTCCAGATTATTAGATAAAAAGGCAAAAACTTGAGGATAAAAAACAAGACAAAATTAAACCAAATCAGGAAAAAATAAGTAAGAAAAAAACAAATAAATAAATTATCTGCCAGTGCAATACTACTCAATTTTGGACTAATTCTACCAAAACCAAGATATTTTAACTCGTTAAGATTTCAGTTTTTGCTGTGTGTTTTATAGCAGTTTATTGAAGAATTGTGATCAGACAGGTTAAATGTAATATAGGACATGTAATTAAACCATTAACATTAGCACCAGAAATCCAGCTGTTTGAAATGAGTCAGCCCTCTCACATCTGTACCACACTGTCACATGACCACACCAGGTTGTTCAGTATATGTCACTTAGAGCCTTCATCAGTTTAAGTTGAGATGAGGAATGTTCCAGAACATTTAAAGGGGCGGTGACGCTATTGTCACAGTGGCTTCTTATGGGTTAAATATTTATGTGAATGGAGGTTGCTGGAGTTCTGTTCAGACTGTAAAAGGCTCTCTGAGCAGCTGACCCTGACAGAACATGACAGTTGTACCTGCAGCCAGAGTCCACATCAGTGAACACACGGATCATGTAGTCTCCCAGGGTGTGAGGTCTGAAGGTGGTGGGAATGATGACGTATCGTCCCTGCTGCAGCGAACACCTCATGAAAACCGTCCGGGCATTGATGTATGTGGACGTCAGCAAACAAGGTTGGGTTAGGATGTCATGCATCCGATATTTCCTGTTTAGCTCCACCTGGAACAGAAAAAAACAAAAAAGTCACTTAGTTTACATTTATTAGTGACAAAGGACTGACTGAAAGTGATTCTAATGTGGAAACTGTATCATTTCTATATTATACACCAAATAGAAGAAAGAAAGATTTGACAGAAAAAGTCTCATGATGCTGGGATTGGCTCCAGCTGACCCCTGTGACCCTAGTGAGGAATATGCAGGTATAGAAAATGGATGGATGGATGGATAAATGGATTATTTGTTTATTATATTAATGGATCATTTAACAAAAAATATAGTTGCAATCAAAGTAGAGATTTGAAGAACAAAAATGTTAGGGTATTAAACCCAAACATTTTGTTTAAACATCTTTTTCACCCTTTTTTTGCTTATGTTTTTTTGGTTTGCAATTTTACACTTTGCTGCCTCCTGGTGGTGTAACAGACAATCAAACCATAATGCTTTATGCAGTAAATGTGTATTTTCTGTCAGTGATGCTAACACTTATACTTGTGCTGAATAGCCTCATCTTCAAGCTCCAGAAATATATCTAATTTGTTGTATTTTTATAAAAAGGTTCATAAACAGTGGAGAAAAGTAACATAAGTAGCAAAGTACATTTAACCAAGTATTGTACTGTTTAGTACAGTTTTGAGGTAGTTGAGGTACCACTACATTTTAACAACTTCACTTACTTTGTGATCAATATTTTATATAAAATCATATATTTAAATATAATTCATGTTTGATACTTAAAAAATAGGTATTATGTATGCAGTATATATTCAGTAATAATTTACAAAAATATAACAAAGTCTGCAAATATACATACATTTTGTTGGTAATATTTCTGTGCTTTCATTTAAGTAACATTTTGAATTCAGGACTTTTACTTGTAATATAGTATGGTTTGAGATAAAAAAGTATTTCTACTTTAACCTAAATGAAGGTTCTGGGTCTATTATCTACATGACACTAGCCAGTTCTGACTGGCTGATTTTACTTCTCAAACAGTGAAAAGTAAAGTGAGCCCACTGTCTGCAGTTTGTCACATGAAGCAGCAGCAAACATCACTTTCATCTTCCCTGTTGATGACAACTGTTAAATGTGACTTAGCGTCACACACTCGTTGGAGCTCAACAGGCACAAAGCAGCTTTTTACAACACATGCTGCAGTGTTTGGCAGCATTTCTGTCTGCATGATAAGAGCGTTAAAAGAGTGTGTGTGTGTGTGTGTGTGTGTGTGTGTGTGTGTGTGTGTGTGTGTGTGTGTGTGTGTGTGTCTTTGCCAGATCTCTGACATTTAAATCACATTACAGGAAAATGTGATGTCAATTCTGCCGCACACGTTTCCAAAAAATCATCTAAATGTGACAATCTAAGCCCAGTACAGCAGATAAGATCTAGATTGCTGCTTTTTCTGCTGCACTGATGTAATTTCATCAGTTACAAGTGAAACACTTTAGATGCTTTATGGTGCTTTGCTGCCATCATAAAGTTCATACTTGCCCTCAGTGGTGGGATAAATACTTTACTTAAATAAATACAGTTCTGAAAAAATATTACTTTACAAGGGAAAGTCTTGAATTAAAAATGATATTACGTATTATCAGCAAAATGTACTTAAAGTATCAAAAGTGAATGTGTTCATTATACAGACTATTATATTAATATAGTTTATTAACCTACTTGTTTAACTCACTAAATAAACATGACATCATTTTTAAGTGTATTTGTGAATTTTTATAAGATTACACTTATAAAATCTTATAATATAATATTATCAAAGGAACAACTACCAAACATATAGAATAATAGACTGGAAAATGCAAAGCAAATAGACAAGAAGTCATAATACAGTAAAGAAAGTAAAAAAGTTCAGAAAAATTGCTTAGAAAAGTTGCTTAGATTTTAATGTGGCATCAATGTTCAATGTTAGTAATAGTAAAAATACTGTATATAATGCTTTATTGTTATATTTAATACTAAAAATACACTATATTCATACCATTTTAACTCAAAATGCGTAATTATTAAAAAAACATTATTAATATATAATCATTTTATATGAAAAATAACTGGTAATTAAATCTTTCAGACAAATAAAGTGGGGGGAAAGTACAATATTTCCCTCTGAAATTTAGTAAAGTGAAGTATTAAGTAGCACCATATGGAAAATACAGATTAAAACTGCACTTACAAGTACTTGAGTAAATGTATTTACAGTAGTTACTTTCCACCACTTCCTACAGTCTTGTAAATGTAAAATTTTTCAATTTATTTCCCATGTCACCCACATACATCAGAAAACCTGCAGCTGAACTCTGCAGCTTAATAAGTTCTATAGAACTCGTCACTAAGGTCAATTTTTCAGCCTGAAACAATTAGCTAAAGTTTGAACATTCTTCGTGTTAAATCATGTATGATTTAGCCTCTGGTTGAAATGTTCTGTTTTGGTTCTGATAAATACATCATGGAATGTCTGCCTGTCATTTAAAAAACAGCCGACAACTGTTCACTGTTTGTTCAACAAATGAGCAGAAACGTTGAAGCCAAATTCTTTGAACAAAAAGAAGCCAGAATGTGATGAAACAACCCTCTTTTCCCACAAAATAAACTGACCTTTGTCTCATGTTCATATTCCAGACAAATGTAATTTCCTCTGCAATAAACTAAGCAGTGGTCAGACTCACCTTTGACCTTTGACCCTACACATCAACAAACATTAAGAGCTTTAACTGTTATATCTTCCTGCGTCCTGTAACACACAAAGTTCAGCTAAATTTTACCTTGAAGACACTGAATCCAATGGTTAAATTTTCTCCTTGACCATATTTCCTGTGGATCTTCATGTCTCTCTGCTGCAGCGAGATCAGAACCTCATCTTGCTCCTTAGTGACGTCAAACACATACTGAAACAGAAGTTAAAAAGACTGATTAGTCGATTAGTTGCCAACTAACACATACTTTGAGAATGTATTAATCAATTTGAGTCATTTTTAATCTGAATCAGGATCAGAATGAAAATAGGCTTTATTAAGTATGTTTGCAAAATTGAAGAATTTGATCTGAGTTTCAGGTGTGATAGAGACATTAGAACAAACATATCAAAAGTAGAATAAAAATAAAATAAGAATAATGAGAATAAAATAGAATTAAAATTGACAAAAGTATGTAATATTCAGGACAAGGAGGTTTATACAATTATAATGTATATAGATGAGGATTTGAGATTTATAGGCAAAAAAAATTTAAATTATCTTTTTGTGAAATCTGACAATTTTCTGGTTCCTGCTTCTCAAATCTGATTGTTGGTCTAAATAAAAAAAGACATTTTAGGTTAAATCCTCAGTTTTTGGAAACCTTGATCAACAATTTACACCATTTTATGAACCTAACAACAAATTGGATAATTGTTTCAATCAGAATAGTCGTTGCATTTTAGGTTGAATCTTCAGCTTTGGGAAACAATAATTGACACTTAACATCAATCTATGAACCATAGAAAAGATTAATCAACTATTAAAATAGTCATTGGTTGCAGCCCTAAACCTATTTTATATTATGCTACATTCATGCTATACAACACGTTTTCTACAAGAAACAGTTGATTTATCACTAATTTGCCTATTACATAAACTCCAATTATTATATATAATTGATTTAAGTCATTTTTAAAAAGAAAATTTCCAAATTCTCTGGTTCCAGCTTTTCTTCTCTGATTCTGGTTTCTTTATTCTTCTATGACAGTAAAGTGATGATCTTTGGGTTGTGGGCTGTCAGTACCTGTGGATTCTGCAGGAATGTGTCCTTGTGGTTGGCGCAGCCTCCACAGCGGTTTAAAAGTGGCTCTGCATGTTTGCTCCAGCTCCCAAAGTGCACGACCTCGCTCCAGGTCTTATGGATGCTGAGCAGTGATGTGTTGATCAGTCGGCAAACATCTGCATCTGTGAACAACTTGCACCAGTCCGTGAACGACATCCTGGAGGATGTAAAAAAAGACAAAAATCATTAGAGTCTGAAGAACAGCACGCAGAGGTTTTATAGAAGCTGCGTGATGTGGAACTCACCAGAACTCTCCATCGTCCTCCACTGTGATGCCAAGATTTCCTCGTTCTGTGTCTCCCACTTTCGACCACTCCTCAGAGCTGAGTGATTATACAAACAAATTATCAGTTAAAGATTATAAACATGTGGTGATGAAGATAATGACGATGATGAAAACTTAAGTAGAAAATTAAAACACTGCTGCTTTAAATGAAATGTTTTCATGCTAAATGAAAAAATACGAAGAAGAGCAATTGAAGTTTGGGTTATAAAATTCTAGAGGCCTGGATGAAATTGTTAAAATAATAAGAAAGAAAGATAATCAAGATGTAGCATGTGAATATTTACTATTGACAATATTATGTGTAATGTTATATATTGCTTCTGGTTGTTTTTCTTTTTAGTTCGTTTTCATTAAATTTCATTTTCAATTCTTAGTTTTAAAAAATAAATATATATATATATATATATATATAGAGATTCAGAATAATAATTATTATATAATTATATATTATATAAAAACGATTAAGTATTACATGTTATTTTCTATAATTATATATATAAAAAAGGGGGGTTCACAAACAAAAAAAATTGGCAAACAAATTTAAAAATCGAAAAAAGTTTTATTTTCAAATCCATGTTTTAATTGCAACCTATCCATCCATTCATCTATTTACTATACCTGTATTACTCATTAGGGTCTCAGGGGTCTGCTGGAGCCTATCCCAGCGCGTTACAAGTGAGAGGTTAGTCTATCATGGAGGACACACACCCTTCACTCACACTCATACCTACAGGCAATTTAGAGCCTTGGTTGCAACCCAATTTTTATTAAATAATGAAGCATAAAATTTACTGGACAAAGGAGCAAATACAAGTTTTTGTAGTTTCAATTAAAATTTTTCTATTTCCAATCTAATCAATCATTCATATCACTTCGCATGGAGGAAAAGCGTCATTCTTGTTTTCAGTCTTGATACCTTTGCTCTCAAATCTTTGCTTTACAATGCAAACCTGTAGTGTTTAAAACTTCTGTTCACTAGCTGGATGAGTTTCTCACATCTCACCTGTCGCTCCAGGCTCCGTTCCACTCTGTCTTTCCCCATGGGTTCCTCATGCGAATAAGAGGGATTGTTTCATTCTTGAAATACGCCAACAAACCGTGACCCAGCCGCACCCTCTTTACTGCCGTCACCGAGTAGGCGTGACCCTTCACCAGCCCGTTCCTCATCTTCATCTCGATTTCGTTAGGCTGCGCCTGAATGAAACACAAATAGGCAAATAAACACCAACCGGTTCCTGTGCTGCAGCAAAAAGGGATTAAGAAGTGAACATGTCAGACCTTAATGGAGCAGCTGATGATCCCGTCCCGGTCCCAGACCTTCAACAGGTCCTCGAAAAGCTGGTCTTGTTTCTTCTGGTCCTGGTAGTAGGCTCCTGCCTCCAGGTTGATGGCTTCAGCCACAGCGCCGCTGAAATCCACCACAGCATCACCAGTGTTTCCTCCCTCCAGAGATTCATAGCAGCCGGAGAGTCTGAGCAGAGGAAGCACATTTACATAAATCTGACAAACTCCAGACAATATATAGAAAATGGGCATTTTTATTACTATTGATAGAGGTCTATAAGCCTTTTGCCCCTAAATATGACCCAAAAAGCTTTCACAAGTCTAAACCTGCTGAAACATTTTATACTCAATGTTTTGCATTAATGGTTGTTGGTTAAATATGTAAATATACATATATATATACATATATATAATTACCCTTCAATTTACAAAACAGGACAGATGACAAAAGAAAAAATTATTATTTTTAAAAAGGGAAAAAAGGATCCATGATCTATGCTTGCAGTTTTAATTCTCTTTCATGTGTTTCCCTCTGTTTTTGACTTTTAGAAAAATAAGCAAATGTTGTCCCTATGTAAAAAAGAAACTGTCATATACAAACATGTTGCCGCAAATAGATGTAACAATGTGTTGTAAAATTCAGTGAATTTTTATTTCAAATATTTTTGAAGTAGTAGAACTAGTACTAGAAATAGCAGAAGTAGCAGTTTTTGGTCATTTACACACTATTTTAACATAATTAACCTATTCATTATATGTTATACATTACCGCACATTATTAGATATGTGGTAATGTGATTTTTTTTTTATTTAAATACCATCAGCTATATTTAACTCCTATAGAGTTGAAGGGTATTAATGAGAGTTGACTAACTTGGCGTAGGCTTTCTCCAGCAAAGCGTTCCAGAACTCATTGTTGGTCTTGGAGTGGCAGTAGATGAGTTCTCCGTTGATGGTAGGAAGCCGGTCGTCCACCACCACATCCACCCACTCCCCAAACACCCAGAACTGGAAGTGGAAGATTCCCGCATAGTTCTCCGGGTGTTTGGCATCCCACTCCTGCTCCTTCCAGTCAGGAATAACCTGGAAACGCACACACACATACACACAACACACACACACACACACACACACACACACACACACACACACATACAAAACATTTTTAAAGACACTATGAAAGATACCACCCCAGAATTGGCAGTTTGGGCATAAAATGGAATCTTCTCAGGTAAAAATGTCTTGTATCCAGTACAATTAGTCCAGTATTGACTAAAATTATACTATTCCATTAGCAGATAATTGTTTTTTTTTTAAGAAAATGTTAGTCTTGTTGTCTTAAAACAAGACCAAATTGACATAAATCAGTGGAAAAAAATTAAACTAGCTAAATTATCTGACAATAGAATCAGAATATTATATTCAATATCGGACAATTGCCACTTGTAAATATAAGTTTTTGCAGTGAAGGATTCAAATCTGCAGTAAAAGAAAATTACTACAAACAATACTGGAGGATCAGTGATATTACAGTAAAAAGCAGCAAAACATGTTGACAATAAATCAGATTAAACCATGAGCCTCATGTCATGGTACGCGCTACATGTCATACACTGGAAATCATTACAAATCAATACTGGAGGATCATTGTAATGATCATGTCAATGTGTTTCAGATACATGAAGGAATGAAGGAAAGGAGGCTTTATGTCTATAATACCATGAATTTTGTTATATTTTTAAAACAAAATTGCAATAAAAAGTTCAACACAAGTTTCATCTGTGAAAGAAACTTGAGTGAGTTCAGGTCAACATGAGGGAAACAGCCTCTTATAGTTGCTACTGTATTTTTGTATTCGTGCCTATGTTTTTATATTTAGTGAACACTAATCATCAGATTCTCGGTGGTGGACCGTATTTACTCACCTTCTTCCACAGATTTGGCTTCAGAGCCAAACAAGAGCAGGCGGCAACAAACCAGCAGTTTCCCACAAGCCCCTGGTTCAGGTCGTGGGAACTGACGCCTTCAACAAAGAGATGAGGATCACTGCAGATCTCCTGGAAAGTTGACCAGATAATTCTGACTATAATTTATGTAGTGTTAGCATTAACTGTGGCTTTTTCAGTTTTAGTTGTTACTACTTACTATAATTACTAAAACATGTAATTATATATATATATATATATATATATATATATATATATATATATATATATATATATATATATATATATATATATATATATATATATTAATATATTAGCAATTAGATTTCAGGTGATTATCTGGATTCTGTTATGTTGTATATATATACTCTAAAACTTTCAATTTTGTGTATAGGTTGATAAAAGTATATCATATACAAGTATGTCATATTCAATTCAAAAGTAAGAAACAAACAAACACAAAAAATGAAACAAAAATAATAAAAAATATATATTTTTTAAATTTAAAAAGAAAAGTAAAGATTACTACTACTACTAATAAAAACCAATAATAATAAAGCAAGAATAGAAACCATTCAAACATGATCAATCATCTTCCCCCTATCTTTTAATTCCTATTGACTCATGGTTAAGTTATTTTCTTTACACTAAAATAAATACATATTTTGGGATAAAGTAAAAAAGAAAGAGGAATAAAATTAATGAATGAATAAGAAAATTGTCATCAATGATTAACACTGAAATAGGTTCACTACCCAAAACATATTAAATTTATTGTGAAAAATAAAAAAACTACCAATAATAATACAAACAAAACATTCAAGCATGATCAGTTAAGATAATTTGATTGAAGGCAATGGTTTTAATTGTGCTTTGTTTGTTTGTTTGTTTTCTTGTATATTGTGTGTAAAATAGATAAATAAATAAAAAGTCATTTTAAAAATAAGTAAGTTTACAATAATAATAATAATAATTAAATAATAATAATAAAGAACAGAACATATAGGGATGGTTGATCAACTTTTTCCTAATTTTTAAAAAAATTGATTCTATGAGTCTTGTCCTCCATAATATATACAGTATATATTTTCTCGTATTTCTAGACACTTATTTAATTTAGACGACTCCATTTCCCCCCAATATTTAGTTAGTGTTGTTGTTTGTGTTGTTGTTTAATTTGATTCAATGTAATTCTCAAAAATCCCAAACAGACAGTGTAGGACAAATACCCAACAATAAATGAGACAGAGTTTGGATGATTTCCAGCTGTGTCGCTCACCCCTGGTCGTTTCCACTCCACAGACCCAGGCAGCGGTTTCCTGAAGTAGAGCGAGGCGTTGGTGGTTGGGAACTCAGGGTCCTGGAACAGCGTCTTGTCCTGGATGCAGTCCCTCTTCAGCTCAGCATAGTGCTGGTTCTTGTAGGGGACGGCGGAGCAGAACATGGTCCAAGAGGCTGAGGCCTCACAGCTGCAGATGGACGACACAGACACCGGACGTGTGTTATAGTGTGAGTGTGTTTTTTTTCTTTGGTGGGACGGCTCTCGCTCTAACCTCTGACATGACGCATTTTTTGGCAAAGCTTCCTCTAAACGTCTGTGCTACTTAATTCCCTGATCATCAGCAGACTGGCCAGTGAGCCAGAGTCCCAGTGGAACAGCCTGATGAGCTAAAGCTTCTGTGGTAAACTACAAAACCGCATCTTCCTGAAAATGGTAATGACATTTAACCAAGCTCCGTCATCTGATTTATATGATTTATATCCTCCTTTAAATTCCAAAGGTTCCCACCAATGCTAAAAACAGCCCTGATGGAAAAAAGAAGAACCACTTCAATCTGGTATTATACCCTTCAAGATTGACATAAGTTAACCCTCTCTCAGTCAGGATTTTTAATCAGCCAGTGCTTTTACACATATTGGGATGTAAAATGAGGTGTGAAAAAAATCCATCCTTTATTCTATTTAGATATGTTTATTTGTCCACTCATGCATTTTATACTGGAAAAAAATGTGATAGCATGATAGCATAGTAGTATAAATTAATCTTTCAAACAGCTGTACACTGTAATGACTTTAATGCATGAAAAGGTTTTATATATTTACCCATAATAACTCTGATATTGGTGTCACCAGTCCTTTAAATGTTAGCTTTATCCTTAACTTAACCTTATCATACATGGAGGTCACATGAAGCATGGAAAAATATTGTGGTGACGTGTATGTCACATATTTATATCTCCCAGAATACCTTTAAGGAGAAATGATTGGTTTCCTATGGGTTAACATCAGCTACCACAGTGTGTGTTTGCTGACCCTGAACTGTCAAGAAAAACAAAAATTTGATAAACAAACAAAATGACTGTGGCTGCAGCTCTGTAAATTTTATCATGACAAAGCTTGGAAAAACAAGTTTATTCCCCGGGTGGACAATGAGAGTTTAACTCTTGTCCTTTTTGTCCCTTTAAGGTTGACCCTCCCTGGCTTCGTTTGGACAACATGAGCCAAAATAATTCCATTCTGGATGCATTCTTGCCAGAAATAACAGTTTACAGTTCACACACAGTCACATTTACTGGCAGCAACCAGTTCATAAATGAGCTGTTGTTTTCTTTACATGAGGCCTAAAGTCATTTATTTCTACAACAGTCAAAATAGTGAAAGCAGAGAGGGATGGACCCTGGTATTTCAGCGACTGTCGGTGGCATTTTTTGCACCTTTTGCACGTTGGACATAAAATTCAGGTGACTTGCTGTATCCAATATGGGAAAACCCATTGATCACATGACAGGTTGCCAGGTTAACTTATGATTTGGAAACTTCAGAAGATTCAGACTGAATTTTAATTGATGTAATAAAATCCCTACAACTAGTTCCTGCAAATATGATGATCATTTTATTCAAATTCGCTGACTTCTTGATGTTAGAGTGTTTGGTCCGAGAGACTTTTTGATGCCAAAAACTTTTTATCTTGAAATGCTGAACATGTGCAGTGAATGACAACTTAGGGTAAGAGTTTCAGCAGAAGGTGATGTAAGAAGAATGTTCACAGATATCATTATTTCCCTGTCTGTCAGGGGTGTCCAACATGGGGCCTGGGGGCCAGAACCACCCACCGAAATGGTCCAATCTGGTCCATTGGATAACTATAGAAAGCATGAAAAAAAATAGACCAGTAACTATTTCTTCACAGAAATTCAATTTTTGCTCCTTGGAAACATCCATCCATCCATTTTCTATCCCGCTTATTCCCTTTCGGGGTCGCAGGGGTCTGCTGGAGCCTATCCCAGCGCATTTTATGGCGAGAGGCAGGGGGATACACCCCAGATGGTCGCCAGCCAATCGTGGGGCACACACACCATTCACACACCATTCACACACACACTCACACCTATGGGCAATTTAGATTTGCCAATTAACCTGAGCATGTTTTGTATTGTGGGAGGAAGCCGGAGTACCCGGTGAAAACCCACGCAGACACGGGGAGAACATGCAAACTCCACACAGAAAGGTCCCAGACCCAGGCCCCAAGGCGGGTCTTGAACCTGCGACCTTCTTGCTGTGAGGCAACAGTGCTACCCACTGCTACCCACTGAGGCATCATATCGTTGAGATTTCATCATGTTAGTATTCATACTGTATAAAACAAGGGGAAAGTTTCTAGCTTTTTTTTATTTATATGTTCATTTTTACTGATCTGACCCAGTTGAGATCAAATTACACTGAATGTGGCCCATAAACCAAATTGAGTTTGAGGCATCTTCCTATGGGTCAGTGACAAATCATATTTGGCAAGTTGAGAAAGTCAAAAATGTTTTAAAATACTGTTTTAAGAAGCATTCATCAGGTCTCTTAAAGTGTACATTTTGTGTTGATGTTTGTTGCTTGTCATTTCAAAGTCCATTTGTTTTAATGATTTTGGGGATTTTGACATAAAATGTCAAATGGTTTAACTGAAAAAAGTATGATAAATTTTAAATATTTAATCATCTAGAATATGAACTAGTGAACAGCGTGTAATGTAAAACATTTTTGAGAGTGAAGCGATCTGGTACCAAGTCGTAGGATTACACCACATTACAGTTTTGCCCATATATTGAATTCAATAAAAGGACTAAAAACGAAGGGAAATAAAAGACAAAAATAGCTCAGCGAAGCTCTCAGACAGTGACAGGACTGTTTCAGCTTCCTGATTCCACAATCAGGAAGTCTGCAGGTGTATTTGCTCAGATCACACTCACACACACACACATAGTTTGAACCACACCCAGTTTTCACCTACCTATTACCTGCAAGTCTTAATGTTTCAGTCCAGAAAGGACCAAATATTTCACTCAGTTTATTGAGATAATAAATGTTTATGTGTCTCCGGGTCGGCTGGGAGGCTGTGTGTGCATGTGTGTGTGTGTGTGTGTGTGTGTGTGTGTGTGTGTGTGTGTGTGTGTGTGTTATCGGAGGGTTCCTGGCTAATGTGGTCAGGCAGGTTATTTTTGGTTGGTTATTTGGTCTTGTTTAGTGGAGCACAAGTGCGCTGCTGCAGATCTGCACATGGTTCTGAGCCTTTTAAAGACATTTTATTTCTCTGTTTAAGCAGCATGAGGTGACAGCCACTCACATTCCAGACATTTCCGTCATGCATGTCGCAACATGGTTGTGCTAATATACCTTTCGGTGCTGTCAGTTTACATCAAGAAAACAAAAAAATCAGATCAGATAAGATGGGATATCGTCATGTTTAAAAATTTCACATATTTGTATGAAATTGTAAAAGACAGAAATAAAAGCAACTGCGGAGAAATGTGAAAACATTGCATGTTGACTCATTGACAAGTAAGCATGTGTCATTTATTAAGCAAGAAAGGAACTGAAGATATATTAAATGGTAGATATTCAAGTAAACATGTTAATTTAAACAAACCTTATCCAGTTATGGGTAAACGTGACATCGAGAAACAAAGTGTGAGCTGGTAGGAATGAAAAGCAGAACTCACCTGAGTGAACTGATTTATCCTTGAAGTGATGAGATCAAAGACTCTCAGTGTCCTGATAAAATCATGTGAAACATCTTTAGATTATTCCCGCGTGTGTCATAATGTTCCTTTTTTCCTAAAAACAGCAGCTGCTGCACTTCTCCCAGGATCAGATCCAGTCTCGTGAGTTTTTAGCTCGTCAGGAAACGGTTTCTTCAAACACAGCCTGAAAACTGGTCTGACGGGCAGCTCTCTGCAGCCAGAGGTGTTACACAAAGGCTGATATGGTGACTACAGGGAGGAGGGAAGGGGAGACTGAAACTGAAAACCTGCACTCCCACCACCCACTTACTCATAGGTGAAACAAGCAAAGACTTGTTACCTTTGGTACAACAAGAACAACAAAAAAACCACTATAAACATCTGGTTGTTATAAAATCAGCGGAAACTCAGCTTGTTTGTGGACACTTTTTCCTAATTGAAATGTGTTAAAACTCAGAAAACTCTTTTTCTATACGCGCTTATTCCTCACTAGAGTCACGGGGGTCTGCTGGAGCCAATCCCAGGACATTACAGGCGAGAAGCAGGATCCACCCAGACAGGTAGCAGCCTATCATGGAGCACACACACCATTCACACACACACTCACACTTATGGGCAAGAAAGTTTTTGGATTGTGGGAGGAAGGTGGAGAACCTGGAGAGAACCCACACAGACACAGAGAGAACAGGAAACTCCACACAGAAAGATACCAGACCAAGGACTTGAACCTGTGACCTTCTGTACCCACTGCTGCAAAACTTTTTCAATTCCATGTTGTTGAAGTATTGAATCGTGTAACTTAGGTTAAATGTGTTTCATTCTGTACTCAAGACTTGATATTTAAAGTTGTTCATTTTTTCCATTAGTTTTACTGGTCAATTTGCCTCAGGAGCAAATTCATGTAAAAACAAAAATGTCCATGAACAAACTAAGGGCATCATTTTTAAGAAAAAAAACTTACTGCATAACATTTTTCAACCAACATCAGTTCTTTTCATTAGTATAAAATGTCATCTATTCCATTTTAGGATTTTAACTCTGAGGATGCTGGTTTGTTTGCACAATGTTGAAAAAACTTCAAAATTCAACTCATATGCATTAACACAGCTAAAATGTTTTTTTAAAAAAGAAAGACAAGTGGCCATAAACAACAGAATAGAGGCCGCAGAGGTAACTGTAGAATAAACTCTGGGTTTTGTTTTGCTTCTCTAATGAAAGAAATAAAATGAGACGGATCGCAATTAACAAAACGGCATGTGCTGACTTCACACTGTAAATGAACTGTGGTAAGAGACAAACTGGCTGAGAACAAGAGGCTCTTTGACTCTGTCAGGCTGATAAAAATCTTTGTGGATCATCCAGGGCTAAAACTGAAGGCAGAGGAGGAAGCTGCGGAAGAATGTTTGTAAGGAGCCAAGTGCAATTAGGTTGGATGCAGGAGTAAAATCAAGGAGTCTGAAGAGAAAAGGAACAATTACATGTTCAAGCTTTAAATATGAGTGAAGAGTATTTCAGCGAGAAGAAGAAAAAATCTCAATAAAATGTGTAAAGAAAACAAAGGCCCTGTAAAGTAATGTAAGAAAGTAAAAAGGAAATGTAAAAATGTCACAGAAATGTAAACATTTCATCTTTATGGGAGTGTGAGTGTGCTCTGAAACTCAAAAACAGCAGGTAGCCACATATACAGTATGTGCACGGATATTGTTTCTTGTTTTTTTCTGCAATCCAGTCCACTATATCTTATAAATAATAAGATATAAATAAAACCCCAAACCCTGCTTTCTGTGCAGATATATATTTAACAGTCTGAGGCTTCATCAGTCTGAGTTAATTAAATCAAGCAGATATCTACCATGTTTACAGTCTTTTCTAAAAAAAAATCCCTGAGAAAGACTTTAACAGTAAAAGAAATTCTTGTTAAAGTTGATTAAATCAGACTTTTGAAGCTTTTTAGATGAACTGTGGATTTGCTCCTTATCATAAAACAGGATCGGTGGTTTTAAAGCATAACATTTTACAGGGGAATTTTTTGAACTTGCTCTTTATATAATGATATAGGGGTTTGTGTTGCCATTAGAGTTGTAGCTAAAGACTATTCTGATAGACTAATCGATTATCTATTGATTATTGAACAATTATTCATTTAGATGTTTAATTCAGAAAATGGTCTAAAATGGCGATCAGTGTTTCCTAAAATGTCTTTTTTTGTCCAGACCAACAGTCCACAGCCCAAAGGTCATCAGTTTACTATAATACAAGACTGAGGAAGCCTCGAGTTCATGAATTGATCATCAAAAATAATTGTCAATTACTGTATTAATAGAATAATTTACTTTTATTTGCAGCTGAAGTTGGTTTTATGATGTTAATGCAGGTTTGTGTGCAAAACTACTTGATTTTATTCCCTTTTTTGGTTGGATTTTACTCTGAGATCTATTTCATGTTTCATGTCCTTGAATGTTGTAAATTTGAAGTTGTCATAATTTAACTGTGTAATAACTCATTAATAAGATATTTTTAAACAGCTAGTATAAACAAGATGAATAATTATACAAAGAAAAGTTGTGTAAATGGTCAGCTGATCCTTTAACCCACTGAACCACATCATCTTCTGTTTCCTGCTGAGTTTTAATTACATGACTCATCGCCCCCTCCATTAGTTTGCTGTTATCTCTGCTGTCAGCAAACTAATGGAGACTTTGAAATAAATTGGACCTAACCCTGAATTTCTACCTCAAATAATGAATCAATAAATGATCAAATTGTTCAGTTGTGAATTCTGTCTCCTCATATTTAGTGCTTTCCCACAAAGCAGATAAAGTTTATTACCTCATTCTGAAGGGTGTGGAAAATAATAATAATGATGTCAGTTATTTGTTCTGTCCACTCTCAGACTTTATTTAAAAAAGGTGCGATAAAAACATTTTTTCAGCAACCAATTTCACAGACAATAAGACATATATATAAAATGCATATGAATATATCATCTACAACCAGATGTTCCAGCTCCTTGAGGCTTTAGGGACGGAATGTAAAATAAATTCTTGGCAGTGGAGACAATAACTTTTCTGGATGATGTAGATCTGTAGATGAGATGGAAGCAGACCAAGAAAAACCTTGTAAATAAGGAGATTATCCTGTGGACATATAAAAATGTTACCAGAAGATTTACGATCATTCACAGAGCATATTCATGGTCCCCGGAGGGTGAAGCTTTTCATTTATGATACACATGCTATTTCAATTCAAATTTAAACAACCTATTCCTTTAATGACACTCAGAGGACAAACTTCACATTTTAGATCCCAGAGCTAATAAAAAAAATCAAAAAACAAAACACATCTAATGTGTCACTCTGTTGAAGCATATGTCCAACACTTTCATTTTGTGAGAAATAGGAAGTGCTGTAAACGTGAAAGGCTCTCGATCCTATGAGCTGAGATTCAGAATTTTTATTGTGTTGCCTCCAAAGCGGGTTTTTACCTCTGCATTTAACATAACCTATGTGTGTAGAGTTCAACGATTTCTTTTATTTGTCAATGAGCGTTCTGCAGCTGTCAACAAGTATTTTGGCCCACTCCTCATGAGCAAACTGCTCCGGTTGTCTCAGGTTTGATGGGTGTCTTCTCCAAATGGCATGTTTCAGCTCCTTCCACAGATGTTCAATGGGATTCAGATCTGGGCTCATGGAAGGCCACTTTAGAATAGTCCAACACTTTTCTCTCAGCCATTCTTGGGTGTTTTTGGCTGTGTGTTTTGGATTGTTGTCCTGTTGGAAGACCCATGACTTGCGACTGAGACCAAGCTTTCTGACACTAGGCAGCACATTTCTCTCCAGAATGGTCTTCAGGTAGTCTTCAGATTTCATTTTACCTTGCACACATTCAAGACACCCTGTGCCAGATGCAGCAAAACAGCCCCAAAACATTACTGAGCCTCCTCCATGTTTCACCGTAGGGACAGTGTTCTTTTCTTCGTATGCTTTGTTTTCGAGTCTATGAACATAGAGTTGATGTGCCTTACCAAAAAGCTACAGTTTGGTCTCATCTGTCCAAAGGACATTCTCCCAGAAGGTTTGTGGCTTGTCAACATGCATTTTTGCAAATTCCAGTCTCGCTTTTTTAGGATTTTTTTCAGCAGTGGTATCCTCCTGGTCGTCTCCAAGTCCACTTTGGCTCAAACGACGACGAATAGTGCGATCTGACACTGATGTACCTTGGCCTTGGAGTTCACCTTTAATTTATTTGGAGGTTGTTCTGGGCTCTTTGGATACAATTCGAACGATCCGTCTCTTTAATTTGTCATAAATTTTCCTCTTGCGGCCACGTCCAGGGAGGTTGGCTACTGTCCCCGTGGGCCTTGAACTTCTGAATAATATGAGCCACTGTTGTCACAGGAACTTCAAGCTGTTTAGAGATGGTCTTATAGCCCTTAGCTTTAAGACGTTTGTCTATGATTTTTTTTCAGATGTCCTGGGACAATTCTCTCCTTCGCTTTCTGTTGTCCATGTACAGTGTGGTACACACCTTTTCACCAAACAGCAGTGTGACTCCTTGTCTCTCTTTAAATAGGCAAAATGACTAACTATGACCATGGAAACACCTGTAATGTCAATTAAAGGACACACCTGAGTTAATAATGTCACTCTGGTCAAATAATTTTCAATCTTTTATAGAGGTACTATCATTTTTGTCCAGGCCTGTTTCATTAGTTTGTTTTGTTAAATAATTGTGTTAATCAACAATTCAAAAGTAATGGCTGATTTTGTTTATTTAATTTTCAATACATTTTTATTTATTGTTACTTTTGTAAGTGTTACATGATTTCAGTGAGAATTGTGGATTTTTGCTTCTTTAACTGAGGGGTACCAACAATTTAAAGGAAACAACTTTATATATTACTTTATATTATGTATATGTGTATGTATCTAAAGTTATTTAATATACAATAAACATTTATTGAAACATGTTAATTTGCAGCACCTGAACTCTGAGAAAATAAAGTTGTGTTGTATTGTTATTTTTTAAGTGTTGCAGAGTTGCTGCTGACAATAAAAAAAAACTTCATTGAGCATTTTTTTTTATTGTATTAAATAGCTTATTTTTTATCACAGATAAACTAGAATTTGAGCAATTTGTGTGGCATTTTGGGGCCCAATATGTTAAGAAAGTATCCTAAAAAAATTTTCAAATCATATAGGTTAAGCTGTGCTAAGAAAACAAAAAGGAACAAAACACATGTTTAATAAACACATTTTATGTAAATGTACATAAGATAGTCCCTAACAGTATTATGATTTTCAACCCTGACATGTATATATATGTATTTATCCTTTGAGTCTCTAGAATAACTTAAATGTGTGCAAGTGTCAAGTATAAATGTTATTATTATTATGTCTTCAAAGCAGAGAATAAAATGGAAAAAATAGTGTAGACACATGACAGATATTGACTCAACTAATTTTATGCATCAGAATTTAGCAGAAGTTGGGCTTTAATGGGGTAGTAGTGTTTGTGACTCATGAAACAACTTACGAGAAACATCAGACAGTGACGACAGCATCTTAATCATAAACTTCCAGAGAAACAAATGTAGATTGATTCCAGAAAATAGTTGGAATAAGAGGGAATTTCTCTTATCAACAAAGACCTAAAAGGGGAAAATGCTAGTAATGTCAAACAAGCTTTTGTTTGTTTTGTCATCATAATGTCATATTTTGGATTTTCAGACATACATGTCCACAAATATCGTTTCAGTCTGCACTTGACCTCAAGAATCACTGAAATTCTTGAGTATTTCTACACAGTTTAGAGGTTTTCTTCTTCAGAAAACACTTCACCTTATGTTAAAAGAACAAGTGGCCACATGTCTCATAAATGATTGACTCACCAATAAACTACACACCTGCCTTATTCTATAATATTTATTATTTCAGTCTACCTGAAATAAATCACTGCGTATAATTCTGTCCAGTAAATAAAAGCTGCTTTCAGACAGAGAATTTCTAGTTGAATTCCCAGCTGAGGTAATAAAGTCCAGATGCAACCAGCTCATCTTTCAGAGCTGGTTGCTCAGAAAACCATGCCAATTACAGAGAGAGATGCAGATGTTTTATACATTTAAAAATAGACTTATGACTTTACATGGACTGGGACTGTTGCAGAAATTCACTTCTCCATTTCCTTGTTAAATATCTAATTTCATTCCCAAATTTGTAAACAAAACATTAGTTTTGGGGAAAAAATAAAAAGATTTTAATTCTAATTTCTGGAATAAATCCGCTCATTTTGATGCAGCAATAGACACATAAACAATGTTCCAGTGTTTCTAGTGCAATAGCCAAAATACCAAAAATACTTTTTTGGGGGAAAATATGTGACTTTCTGAGTTTCCCTGTGTGTTTTTCTTGTCTGCCGGCTCCTTGTGTGTGCTCCTCCCTTCCCTGTGTTTTCAGGTAAGGCGGGGCTCAGTGGTGGAGTACTGGCACATCTGACAATAATCTACTCGCTATCTGCAGCATTTAAACACCAGGTCTCCTCGCCAGAAAGTTCCATGTTACTTACTCCTTGCTACTACTCCTTGAAAAACTATGCTCACTGTGACCACCTCATTGCCTGTTCCTGTGATACTCTGTGTAAGCTGCTTCTCCTCTCACTGCTCCAGTTCCGCTTGCTCCACCAGATTGTGCCCTGCCTTTACCTCCCCGACCCCAGTGACCCAGCTCTCTCTCTTCCCCTGTGCACATCTGTCTGCGCCAAACCCAGTCTCCCGACTCGGCTCCCTGTTGTCATTTGCCAACCCACAACCTCATCAGATCCCATCTCACATCCCAGCATCTTCCACTCACTCACCAAGAGGCAAAAAAGACACTTTTTTCCACCTACTCCTGTCTCTGTGTCTGTGTCTGTGTCTGCTCTGAATTGTGTCATAATAAACTTTTTCAGTGTTTGATTCTGAATTTTCCCTTCTTGTCTTTGTTATATCATACAGATATAGTCTTCTCAATGAATAAGCATAGGTGTTCAAAACACTGCATTCTGTCCGAAGGCGGTAAAGATTCAAATAAAAAAACAAACATAATTTGTTATTGTAATTAGCAATAATTAGTTGGGACTGAGAATGCTCTGCCCAGTGCATTAAAAATCATCTATCTATCTGCACTATATTGCCAAAAGTATTATTCCACCAATCCAAATGATCAGAATCAGGTGTCCTAATTTGGCATTAGGGCAAAGAAGTTGCAGACTTTTTTCACAGCCAGTTGCTACAGAGCTCCAAACTTCATGCGACCATCAAATTAGCCCACGTACAGTACGCAGAGAGCATCAATGAATGGGTTTCCATGGCCGAGCAACTGCATCTAAGCCATACAGTGGAGTGATGAATGACACTTCCATTTTGCCAATCTGATGGACAAGTCTGGGTTTGGAGTATGCCAGGAGAAAAGTACATTTCGCACGGCATTGTGAAGAATGTGAAATTTGGTGGAGGAGGAATTATGGTGTGGGGTTGTTTTTCAGGACTTGGCCTCTTAGTTCCATTAAAAGGACCACAATTATAACTGCACATCAATTGTTTTATTTCAAAACATAGACACGGCCAACCCAATTGTTTTATATGAGTCTGAGGCTGTGACTGCCTGAGGGTTTCTGGTTCCGGTTTCCAGTTCTAGAAACCTGCAACCAACTCCAATGTTTCCTGGGCTCCACTAATTTCTACCAGCGCTTCATCTGGGTGTCCCAGCTGAGGCTGTGCTCTGCAACATACTAAGCTACGTGGTGGTTACCATGGTGACATGGACACCATTTCAGTGAGAATTCATTTCTAAGGAGAATGGCTGCAGCCACAGCTTGGTGGCTGAGCTGATTGCTCCATCAGGCTGAAAGCTGATTGGTTTTTCATCAATAACTTTGGATCTAAAGGTTTCTCATCAAACCAATTCTATTATCTTGGGGCCAAGCCTCCATAAAGCAGATTGGCTCTTGAGTTTTTTTCAATAACTTTTGAGTGAAAGCTCCCACACTCACCAAACTTGTTTAGAGTGATAAAGAAGACCCCACGATCCCATTAGTGATATCACAGTTCTTGTATGACACCACAGCATCGAGCCCAACAGGGACTGCGAATTGTCTAGTATTTCTATTGTGATTTGAAATGGAAGTTGATTCTAGCATTAGAGATGCTAGATGCTGAGGTAAAATAAGATAAATTGCACTGTTTTCTTCATTTAATCAGAAAGGTATTCCTACATTTGCGAAAGAAACATACCACATTTTTGGGGAAAATCTGTGACTAAACCATCAAATCTGATGAAGGTTAATTCCGGGGATCACAAAAGTAAAGTCATTTTAATCCTATTTCCTGCAATAAATTGTCTCATTTTGATACAACAATAGAAGTAGGATATATAGATAGAATAGGCGTAAAGCAGCATCCTATAGTGACGCCCATGTTTTTGGAAAATAGGTTAACAAAATGTAAAACACCTTAAATGATATTGACTTTTCAGTATTTGTCTCTTTATTTTTGCTTCCTTTTTTTATGTATTGTAAGGTGTCCTCGACCTCAGCTCTGATATGAGGTGCCAAAACTAATATGGACATATTATAGCCAGCAGATAATAGGAAAAGTGTGTGTGTGTGTGTGTGTGTGTGTGTGTGTGTGTGTGTGTGTCCGTACTCGAGCAGCAGATGTCGCCAGAGCTGCAGCATCAAGTTTAAACCAAAGTTTCAGTCTCATGTTACAGACTTCATTCTGTTCACAATAAAATGTGAAGTCTTGATGCTCAATGAAAAGAACAATCACAAAGATTTAGTTGATCTGATGACATCAGATACTAGGATACAATACTAGGAATAAACTCAGATCTTAGGACTGTGAAGCATTTTATCTCTACAAAAATTATTATACAGTAGGCATGATACATGTTTTTTTAATTTAGAATATTGTAAAAAGGTTGGGGTTTTATCTGTAAGACTACCTCTGTAAATATTAAATTATAAGAAATAAAGCCTTGAAATATTTCCCTCAATGTGTAATAAATCTATACATGTTAATTTCTGAATTTAATTTGTGAAATTGACACAAAAATATTTTTTATGTATTCTAATAATTTGACATGTACCTGCAAATGTGAAAATGTGATTTTATAAATGTATGTTCAGATTATTGAATAACAGACTGGAACATGTGATCTATATATATAGTATTTTATCAATTATTAAAATTAAGGTCACTGGTATTTAGTTCATCATGCATCTCATTACTATTGTTAATATTGATTTAACAATCTTGTTAATTGCCATTAATCTGGAATAAAGGACATTGCTATATTTTAACATAATCAAATATATCTTTAAAGCCACCAGTTTGTGTTGATTCACTGTGTCTGACAGTTGTTTGGTCACCACTGAACATGCGGGAGACAGATTCTGTTACCATGGCGACAGTCTTTTTAGTGATCCCACACAGGAACAAAATTCTATTTTTACCTGAGGAATCTTTTATCTATTTATACTCCTCTCGATACATTTCTAGCATTGGTCAGTGTTTTTGCATCTGCTGGAAACGTTATTCAAGATTATTGGATCAGTAAAACTCTGAAATACATCTTTAAGTGGTTGTTATATTCTCTTAATGCACTTCACTAAATTGTGTTCAGAGCAGTGAGTGACTGGTCTATATATTAAGATAAGATTTTAAAGGTCATTATTCATACAGAAATTAGTTTTTTGGAATGTTTAGCTCTGTAGTAAATGAATTGAGTTTTACTGCAATTTATCCCTTTGTAATATTTAAATATAACTTTTAAAAGAAAGAAACAAAGAAACTTAATAAGTCCAAAAAGCAGAGTTGAAATACAACCGTTTTAATTGCAAAAAGGATACCAGTTAATACATTGAATGAAGCACTGAAACAAGCCACTGTGACATTGCAAAATACCACTAAAAAAAGAGGACATTGTAAATTTTTAAGAAAAGAAGAAAAAAAGTCATTCATTCTATTAGAAAGTTGTATGAAAGAGAACAGGAAGGAGCTTATTTACACCACGATAACGTGTCCTGTAACTCTACAAAACAAAGTATGTTGGGAGCCATTTAAAAATCTTACAAACAGCTGTTAAGAACAAAGCCTTTACATGTCCCGTTTAATCTTTTATTTATCAAAAGACAATAAATCTAAAAAAAAAGAAGGAAAAAACAAAGGCACCACTGTAGGTGATGAATTAATGGCAGCAGGTTTCTCACAAGACAACCAAACATTTCCTGTCAATGTTTTTCTGCACTGCAGCACTGAAAGAAGAAGCTGTAGTTAAAAAAAAAAAAAAAAAAAAAAGATTATTATTAGCATGTAGGATTATTATAATAGAACAGACGTTTCAGAAAAATGGGATTTTTGTACAAAACGGTGGTTTTGGGTGGAGCATCCCTGCTGTTTTATAAGATTTTATATATATCTCAGCAGCTGCTTCTGCAGGTGTGATGGTAGGAGACTCCGCCCACCCCACCCACACACAAGTAACCCCGCCCCCTTACAGGAGACTCCACCCACCTGCAGGAGACCACAAACTTGTTTACAGCACCGGAGAGTTCGGAAAAGTTCAGAAAAAAGCTGCTTTTAAACAGTTTTTATTTTGTTTGTTTTTTTTTAAATGTACCAAAGGACAAAACCAGGTCTAAGACATAAAACTTTCACATCATCACAATGGAAAACAATCGGTTTTATTTCTTACTACTGAGTATGAAAGGCTGTTCTCTACAGAAAAATAAAAATAAATAAACTAAAAAAATTAAGCGGATTTTTTTTTTTTTTTACAACTACCCTTGAATCGAAATGCATAGATGTTAATTTAAAGGATGCCACACCAGCACCTTTTTTGTTGTTTCTTCAATGTGTTGTAAGATTAATTGTGGTCACGCGTTGAAATGCTGGCGAGTCGACAATAAAGTGACTGAACAGTAAGTAGCTCCCTGCTTTGTGCTTCAGTGTCGTCCAATTTCAGAGATTCTCAGGCCTGATTCCCTGCAAAAAATCTGAGAAAACTCCTTTTTCAGTAGATTTGTAAGACACGTGACGCAAAACATAATTAAAAAAAAAAAAAAAAGGCAATAGAAGCTGCACACAGAGGCTTGAAAAACGTGTTTATAGCAAGTTAAAACTTGAAAAAACTCCTAGACAAGTACCCTTGATATAAATTAATAGACTTTATAAAAATTTAAAACCCACACATAGATTTAGACAACCGTTAACTTTTTATATCCCCTGTTTCTGAGAATTAATGCTGAGCCATGCAGAAATATGAAAAATCCCACTATAACTATTTTGCGTCCTGATAAAATCTTACTAAAATTTGCATCAGATGAGTGACATTCGATTATTTTTTCGATGCACTAAAAGCAACATGCATAACCGGTTTGAAGAATTTTCAAACTCAAAGTCACATATTTCCCCCTTTGTTTTCTAGAATTCCTGGTCTAAAACAAACTTTGGCTTTGAGACCTTTGAATTTCACTCACTGAACCGTAACAAACAAAAAAAGTGACAAAGTGGCTTAAAGAGGAAAATTATAACGGTAAAGTTGCTAAGCTTGGCCTAATTTTTCTTTTTTTTTTTTTTACTTTGGTTGCTCTTATGCACCATTAGGTCCTTTAAAATCAGCTTCTTCTCTTTTTTTTTTTTTTTTTTTTTTTTAAACTTGTCCCAAGTCTTTATAACCAGTCATCAATATCATGCACTGTGGTTTGTGGAAAAATCTAAAACACGTTGGGTATATACCATGTATAGCTACTGTCTACGTATTGGCTCAAAATAGAGGAAACACCAACCTAAAGAGTTTCCCTGAGGGCAAATGTGGGATGTTTTTTTTGCTTGTCTCTGATTGGACAAAATTATTGCAAAGAATGAGAATTTAGTTTTTTTTTATTATTTCTTATATATTTATACAGTCATAGTAGAGGAGTTAAGTGACATTTTACTGCAGATTCTGACACAAACATCTGCTTTGGTGTCAAAGTACCCAAGGGCAATAACTAGGAATAAATTAATCAAAAAGACAAAAGTTCAGATCCATCTTTGTTTTACAGATCTACATTTTTTTTTTCAAAATACCTGCCCCTAAAGCCACTAAAGCCTCCATCTTTGCTTCTTCTGTTATAATTATAATAAAGTTGGTGTGTAACTGTACATTAAGATCAAAGAATCCAAAAAGGATGATGATTTCTTTATGCTATAAACAGTATCTATAACAAGATTTTTAGCAGAAAATTATGCACATTTTTATTCCAAGCAACTTTTTAAAGGCTTAGTTTTTACGAAAAGAACTAAATGTGCAATATGGAAAGTCTTTTAGATTCATACATTTTAGAGTCTTGACTGATGAGAGAATCTTCACAACATATTTACAGTAAGGACAAAAAGTTTAATTATTAAAACAAATTATTCTGATCAATAGTTTTTTAGATATTCATCTACACGTGAAAAGTTCTGAGGTTTAGTGTTTATAGTGAATTATAGATTGGTGATATGACTTAAATTTATTCCTATGATCCTAAGATACTTTTACAACAAATCAGCCATTTGTGTCAGAAATTACAATAAAAACCCATTTTTGTCTCTTCACCTCTATCATTTGAGAATGTGACGGTCAATAATCCTGCATCCACACATCCTGGCCCTCTGGCGGGACTTTATTTCAGTTCCTTTCTTCTACTTTGACTCATACCCTGTTTTACGTTGAGCGAAATGTTAGACGTTGTGGTGATGTTATGGAAGCACAGCTACAGACATCGGGCAGCGCTGCTATACACAGTATTTACAGGGTTAGAAAGACTTGACGTGGACGAGCAGACGCCCTTCGACCTGGGGGGGCGGGGGAGGGGGAGGGCGGGGGGCACGCCTTTTCACAACTTTGAAGGACACGGAGGAAATTCACGAATACAAGTGATACAAAAGTGGAGCCATTTTCTGACTGAACACCCTTTAGAATCACCATTTGCTGCTTGGAATTTCGTGACTTGAAACATCAAAGTCAGAGTGAATCCTATAAGAAGACCAAAAGTGAGATGGGGTTTTTTCCCCTTACACCGTGAAAAGCTGCTGGTCAGTGATTTGTGTCTAGCGATAAAGTGAGCTGGTTGTTACCACAGTTTATCCGCCTTGAAAAAAAATAAAAATAAAAAGAGAATAGTGTTTTGTGCAATTCTCAAGCAGCAAATGGTGTTGTGGCCGTGGTGGCCAAGGCCTTTTACAAAGAGACGGATTTCAGGTTTCTCCTGGACAACAGATGGCACTGGGAGTGAAGGTGGAAAGAGCAGCAGAGGTATAAAAACTTCTGTGTTTCAGGCCAAGAGGGGGCGGGCTGAGTCTACATTGACTCGCCTTGGGAATCATCATCATCCAGAGATAAAGGCAGGTACAGGTCCTTAAAACACAGAGACGAAAACATGTTAATCAATGCACAGAATATCTGGTTTTGGTGAATAATCAGCAGGAACTCCTGTGGCTAATTGAAACCCATTAAAACTGCAATTTATAATTCCATGTTATTGATGCAATCAAAATCATGTAATTTAAATGTTTCATTCTAAACTCAACATTTTAAAGTTTAGCCTCTGGTGAAAATTCATGTAAATTACAAAGCTGTACAACATGAGTTCTTATACATATTCAATGTAACTTTTTAGGATTTTAACCCTGCAGACACCAGTTTTGACTTCTCTTTATCTGTCAAATGCATGTTTGTGCTGCAGTTTACACACATGCACTTCAAAAAATATAATAAAAAATTATTATTATATAATTATATTAATGCATACCCAAACAAATATTTCAGTCATTTGCTTGTGCCTCACTAGGGTCACATGGTCAGCTGGAGCCAATCCCAGCACATTACAGGTGAAAGGCAGAATACACATCAGACACACACACACACACACACACACACACACACACACACACAGCTTTAATTTCTGATCATGTGACTAAACATCCTGGTACCTTCTGCTTGTTGTTGAGGCCTGGGCTGGTGGGGGTGGAGGTGGGGGAATGTTTGGAGATTGGGGTGGAGAGCTGGCTGCTGGAGCCCGTCCCATTGGCTGAGAGGGGGGAGCAGGAGTAAAAAGAGGTAAACAGAGTCATGCAGATTAGAAAATGTGTTTTTAAAAAAAACAACAAAAAAAAGCAGCCATTCCTCCCCTTGTTTGTGGAGTAGAAGTCAGCGTTTGTTTCTTTCTCTGGTTGCTACGGTTCCTCAACGTCTGGAACATGGCGTTTAGGCCTCAGAGCAAAGCCAGGTGACGTAGTTGTGTGTGTGTCAAGTGGTTTAAAAACAGAGAGACTTTTTTTGTCCATAAGAGATGAAAAGAGTTGAGAGAGTATAATAAAGCAGATGGCTGCTGCAGGTCTGAGCCAGAGAGAGTTTTTAAAGCTGCTCCGTTCACCATGGATTCATTCAAATAAAGAGACTCACAAATACACATTAAAAAACACTAATACACATTAGACTTACAACCAAAACTTGTAATGTTTAAAGCTTGGACTCAACACAGCAGCTGTTTCATTTAGAATCAGACATCCAGCAACAATTTCTCTATAGGTGCTGTGCTTTTTCTCCGGTTTAATGTACTGAAGATTTATTTATTTCTCCTCTGTGTTAAAACTAAATGTTTAATTGAAGCTTTGTTCTCCATCTCCCTCTCCGACCATTTATGGGCTTTGATGCCAACTCGGAGCAACGTATTGGACTCATTAAACCCAACGGCCCCTTGTAATACACAAGGTGTTTGTCTTTTCCTCCGAGAGGCTGAAACTGAAGAATGTGCTGTTAAAGTCATCTTTAACTATAATATTTATACTTTATACCCGGCTGAAACATTAAATTGAATGTGAGTCAGTGATCTTCCATAAATGGAAGAGGGATACAGTCTTATAGAGAGATATCGTAACATTGTCATGTTCAATTATCATTTCATGAATGGTGTCAGATACTAAAGCTGCAACGATTAATTTTTGCACCCAATCTGCACTTTGCTGCTATTATTATGAATTTATGATCTGTGCATGTTGCTGTGAACTTTATATCATGAAATTATGTCTTATAGATGCAACCAACGACTACTCTGATAGTTGATTAATCTCTTGATTATTGAATCAATTAACCGATTAGTTGTTTGGTTTCTAACATTGTGTTGTGTGTTTTCCAAGGCTGAAGATTCAATCTATAATGTCTTTTTATCCAATCACAACCTAAAGATAATCAGTTTATAATTACAGAAGACTCATGTAACCAGAAAATAATCTGTTTTGAAAAGCTGGAACCTAGAAATTTTGACAGTTTCTTCTTATAAAATGACTCTAAATTAATCGATTATCAAAATACATGGTGATTATTGTAAAAGTTGACTACTTTTTACTATTTATTGCAGCTTTAGGGTTAATGTTCAACATTTCCCCGCCTCCCAACCATCTGTTACTTTAAAAGCTAATTAGTGATCAATAAAATATTCAACAGCATAAAAGACCGGGTGCACCTGCAGAGTCAAAGACCACAAACACTTATTTTAAATTCCTGCACCTGATGATTCCGATGGATTCAATAATTGTGTATGAATAATATTTTAAATATGTAACCTGCATCCTAAGAGAAACACAGACTCTTCTCCAGACTAAAAACTGAACATAAAAGATTCAAGCACCAGTGTTTTTATCATGTTCCATCGCCTCCTGGTTATTATGAATTATTAAATGTTAAAATCCCTGACTGTCAAACAGCTGAGAGCCGTTTATACTGTTTACTTTGCATCTTTTATTCATAGTGTTTTTAAAGAACGTGCAACACACACACACACACACACACACACACACACACACACACACACACACACACACACACACACACACACACACACACACACACACACACACACACACACACACACACACACACACACACACACACACACACACACACACAATAGCTATATTGTTACTGTAACCCTATTCTCAAAAGGGTTGATATGATTCCAGCTTCTCAAATCTGATTATTTTCTGTTTTCTTTAAATGAAATTATGTTCCATGTACTAATCCTTATTATTTACTGTTAAACAGATGCGTAGTTTTTAGACTAAATTGAAGACTAGAGTTTGTTAACGAAGGTTTATTGAAATCAGTCGGAAATTTGAACTTGAAAAAAAGGTTAAGTAAGAAACATCTAAGATCTAACTTTTAGTTTTCTAATAGAAATTTACAATCACATAACACATTTGTTTGAATTATTTTCAGTTAGGAGGACATTAAAGTGATTTCCTTTAAATGATAATAGTAAAAAGTAGTGTGGACTGTTTGTTTGGACAAAAAAATACTTTTTTTTTTTTAGGTTTTATGAACTAAAATAAAAATAGTTGATTAATCGTTTCAATAATCAATAGATAGATTTGAGTCCCAGAATGATTTGGATAGCAGAAGCACTTACTGGATTCAGCAGGAGATTTGCAGCGTCTGATTGGTCCAGGGCTCTTTGCTGAACGTTGGGCTTTGGTTCCCTTCATCACTCTGCATTCTGCAATGAAACAAAACAACAAGTTAGGACATTATGCATTTTCGCCCAGAATGTGGAACCTTTTGTATGGATGAAAGAATTAAAACAAATTACTTAAATTAACATTTTTTGTCTATTATTTCCATTTTCACATTAATTTATTACATTTACAATGTTATATATGAAACGCATGGAGGGGGTGAATATACAAAGACATACATTTAAAAATAAATGAAATGGAAAAAAAAAAACACAAATGGGGCTTTCATGCGTAAAGGGGCAATAATAAATAAACACTTTCACTACTTTACTGAGTTTCCTGATCTTTCGGTTATGAAACATCTAAAAGCAAAAAATCGAATCAGATGGGATTGGTGGTCTAGTTTTTGAGCTATTTTTACTTTAGTAAAAGTAGAAATATGGTCACCTAAAAATACCTAGTTAAAAGTAAACTTCCGGAATTCAATATGCTACTTAAAAGTAATTAATAATTATACAGTGTTACTTTTTGTTTTTATCCTAGCATTTTAATGTTGTCTTGGAAGCAATTTTAGATACTTCTGTTTGATTATTAGTAAAATATGTTAGATTATACAGTATATAAGTTTAGGACATTTTACACTTTATACAGCAGCCTTAAAGTAAAGACACAGTAAGAATATTAAAAGTGTTATTATGTTATGAATTTAAGATATTACTTAGGAAAAACACAAAAGTATTATCAAAAAAATGCAATTCAAGTATAAAAGTATAAGTACTTATATGGTGCCATTTTAGTATATTATATTTGTTTTTGGTGTTATTTTCCACTAAAAAACGGCAATTACTGTTGTATTGGAGTAAGCGGAGATACTTAGGGTGGATTACTGTAACACATATACACGTATACTTTATAGCTTTAAACACAAAAAATGAATGAATGAAATAAAATAAAAAACAGAACGCTAATATATATATATATATATATATATATATATATATATATATATATATTTATTAAGACTTTATAACATAACATAAACATAAACCTCACTGTAGTCACTGTCACTTTTTCACTGGTCACTTTTTCTCTTCACACACACCCTGCACCTTAAGTGTGCATTAGCTATGTATGTGTACATGTGGGTATGTGCGTGGATATGTATGTCCATAAATATATATGCAAATATGTGTGTATGTGTATGTATGTAGGTATGTACGTGTATGTATGTATGTATATATGCCATGCTTATGCATACTCTTTTCTTACTATTTATTAGCATTTTCTCTCCATTCTATGTCCATAATGCAAACTGTGTATGCGGATCAACAAATTCTGCGAATTTGTACATTGTGTTGTGTTTTTTTTTTATTTTTATTTTTTTTAAATATTTTTTTTATCTTCTTCAGCTTTATTTTCTTCTCTTTATTTGTAACGCTGCAGTAACAGACAAATTAAAAAAAATTGGGATCAATAAAGTTTTATCTTATCTTATCTATATATATATATATATATATATATATTATGTAAAATTTTCATGAAAAAAAAAAAAAAACTAAAGCTTCAGATACATTTAGAGTAGCAAAGTATATTTCCCTCTGAAATATAGAGACAGGGGAATCTAAAAAGTCATCAAATGATAAATATTAAAGGTACAAGCACCTAAAACTGTACTTGAGTAAATGTACTTTGTTAATTTCACCACTGGTTTGAAGCTCTTTTATGTGAATCTGAGAACCACTTGGATTGGAATATTTTAAAGGTTGCTGGCGTGTTGGGAGATAATTTCTCTGTAGAACGTATCGGTGTATTCTGGGTCATTGTTAAAATGAGGGTGGACAGCCTTCAGACGGTAGCGCTCCTCCCTCTGTTTGTTCCCTTCCTGCCTCTAGTCATTTCCTCCTCCTCTCCCACCGCTAAACGCTAATTATACGACCCGTCCTCCCTCCGCCCCCTGGGATCCCAACACGTCTGTTTCGTCTCTCCTCAACCTTCACACCCTGCAGCAGGGCCTGAAACTCTGTTTCGTCCTGGGCCGCATCAGTGTTACGGTTTCCCTCAAACATAGGGATAACATATATATATATATATATATATCTCGTATAAATCTACTCTATTACATAATCACCACTCCATTCATAGTGGTGGCTAAATATTTATATCTAGTAATTAGTTGCTGGTGACACTTTGTCTTTAATAGAATTTAAAAATAAGGATGTAGGGAATAATACTAAACGGTTTTTGATTTCACATTTTATTAAAAATGCTGCAGCAAAACTTGAAAAGTCAGTCTAGAGGTTTATAGAAGAATATGCTGATAACCAATATCAACTATTATTTATTCTATGGATTTTCAAAGATTGTAATCTATGGTTTTGTGTCTCTATGTTAATATTTTAATATAGACTCTTGGAAATATTTTTTGAAAAAATAATATGCTTTTGACTAAACAGCGTTTGATTATTGATTTGAAATTGAGTTTGATTATATCTATCTATCTATCTATAGGCCCATATTTGGGCTGTGGGCCTTGGGTTTGACACACATACTCTACTGGATACAGATACATGTTTATACATATTTTTCTTCACAAAAGGTGTTTGCTCGCCATCGCCATGACACCTTTGACGCTGCTTCAGCCTGACAGCTGTTTTCTTAAAATATCTCCAGTGGATTCAGACTCCTGCTCAGCAACGTCTGATGATGATGTCGCCGCCGCATAAACTGAGCTGCAGGTAAACATGTGGGGACTTAAAACACCAGGGATTTAAAACTATGTTTGGAAACTGCCAAACAAACATATTTAGAATATTTTTAGGAGACATGCATTGTCTCCACCAATAAAAACATGTATGGATGAAGAAAAAAGGGGGACTTTTATTTTAAAAAATAAAAAAAAATTGATAGTGCTATATGTGCAGTATGGAGAGTATAGGGTGAGGAAAGTTGATCTACAGGAGAATAACTGTGAAATCTTGTTGCATTGCAACTGTTACACAAATAAAGATATGCATCATAAATTGATGATTAGCAGGATGCAGGAAATCAAGTCTATTTTTAACAGGTTAACCACAATGACCTCCTGGTGCAGGTGTTACAGCCACATTATTAGAAATAAACATTTATTTAGCTTTCAGCTTTTTAATTTGTTAAATAGAAATATTTCTCAGTAGCAGCTGTATAATTCAGTTGATTAATTAGTGGACAACGACCACATAAAGCAACAACGTTTTGATAATCATTTGATCAATCTAACATTTTTAAGAAGAAAATGTCATAATTCTCTGTCTTCTATAATAGTAAAACACACACACACACAGGGTTCACTGAGGCCAACTCAGATGTTTTTAGCTTTGCCCTAAGGGTTTTTTTATACACTGAATGAAACAATTTAGCTTTGGTTTCATGTGGGGAATATTCTTTAAAAAAAAAAAAAAAAAAAGGAAAGGACATCCCAGATCATTATAACTGAAGCAGCATCTCCATCCCGAAACATGAAGAGTAGCCGAGAGGAATAAAACAAGCCAGTCTGTATCTTCCTGCTTCGCTGGAAGTGGGTTTGTTATAAATAGGGATTTCAGGTCTGCAGGGAGCAGAGAGAATCTCAGTTGCTCTCCTGGACTCCTCAGCAGCATCAGAACCAGCATCATGTGGCCCCAACCAGTCACTGCTCAGATTAATGTTGCTGCTCCTCCACCTTCCCCCCGCTCCCTGCTGCTGATAAACAGCCTGGCTTCCGTTTCGGCCTCGTTGTCGCGCATCGTTTTTCAAGCTTCGTACTATGTGTAAAACCTCCAACAAGACACTGTTAAATTCAACACGACACCACAGGATCTATTAGCTGATAACTCTAAAAGACATTAATTCTCCTGCTCCACTTAAACTAGGTCTAAATCTAGGAGACCATTTTATATCTTTAATTATTCTCTAGTTAACCCTCTGGTGTATTTTCTGCCATTTGTGGCCACTTCACTCTCTTTTTTAAAACCATTTTAATTGTGTTAACCCATATGAAAAAGTAACTTAAAGTACCAATTTAATTCATTTATTCCCCACCCCAACCAGTCCAGAATTCTGCCATGTTCTACCATTTAAGGCCACTTAGTTTTGGGTTTTGTTATGTTAATGATTTACTTTAATATGTTTTGGCCTATTGAAACCCATTCAACTTTTAGTTTTACTGGTTAATTTTTGTCCTATGGATAAAATTCCTTTAATTTTCTTAGTTTCCACTCAGCTGCTTGAGGCTTCTGCCTCCAATGAAGACACAATTTTGTGTATGTACAATGTTAAGGACCAGATCATTTCTTTTTTAAAGTGCATGTGTGTGCAGTTCAAAGATGTATTTGTAGGAAAAAAGTGAAATCAATTACAAGGTTACTGTAACTTTGGGTAAAAGTTGAATTTGAGGGTTTATTTGAACAGTGTTCAAATAAACCTGCATCTGAAGGGTTAAATTCCTAATTTAATTTAAAGTATTAATGGAGATTTTACATATGTGATGCGATTGAAAAGGTTGTGCAGTAAAAGACGTAAAAACAATAAATTCAAAGAATACAGCCTCTTCTGTTTGTTTTTGTACGGTTTTCTCCTGATGCCAAAAACTGACCAGTACAACTAATAAAAAGCAATAAAAACTATAAATTTCAAGTGTTGAGATCAGACTGAAACATTTTACCTAAATTTAATGCATCAATGACAAGGAATTTAAATATTTTAATTGTCCAAAAGTTGCAGTGGTGGATGTTCACAGCAAAAAAAAAAAAAAAAACCTAACCCAAAATAGGAAAATTACAGCCTCCGTTAATTTCTGATGATTTTTAGTTATGATTCATTCTCACCGTTCTCATCCAGTGAAAAGTCGTCCTGGGCGTAGCGGAATTTCTCTGGTCCACATGCGATGAAAACATCGTCATCGCCGAAGAAATCCTGGAGGCAGGTGACCTGAGGAGAGAAAACGGAAGAAATGAGAAACAACCTATGGTAAAAATGCCTTTCCTGCACTTAGAGATTTACTGAAACCACCAGTGTGTCACCAGGTGAGGATCATCTGTTCATCTAAATTTAGAATTTAACAGAATTTAAAAAGCACCAACACTGATTGGACAGACATTCAATGACATGAATAAAAGGTCTGATTACATTTTATTTTAGATCTACTCCTGTCATGTTTTAAAACGTATATGAAATAAAATTTGTGAAATGTTATTTCAGTAAAATTCAACCATTTTCTTTTAAACATTTGTTCTTAGGACATGAACATTCTTCGTCCTCCGAAGTGGAGTCAAGACAGAAAACATCTGAGAAGTACTGACACAGATGTGAAAACAGATTTAACTGTACAAAGATCAGCCTGCAGGGTCAAGCTCAAACATCCGACAGTAGAACAAGAAGAGAAGTGGATTTTGATTGAAGGAGACTTAAATAGCTGCAGACTGGCTGCCACACACACAAACCCAATTTCACTCAGTAATGAGGTCACTGGGATAGAGATCACATCACTGCTGCTTCCTTGTTTATTTAAATACTAGGGTTTTTTTTTTTTTTTTTTTAAACTTAACTTGCTGTTAGTGCTGCAGCCAACGACTATTCTGATAGTTAACGAACCTATCGACTATTGAAACAGTTGATCGATTAGTTATTGAGTTTATAAAATGTCAATCACTGTTTCCCAAAGCTGAAGGTTCGACTTAAAACTTTTTTTTGTCCAGACCAACAGTCCACAACCCAAAGATCATCAGTTTACTATTATAGAAGAATAAAGAAACCAGAAAATAATCAGATTTGAGAAGCTGGAACCAGAGTATGCTAAAATAAACATTTTCTTCTGAAAAATGACAAAAATAGAGGGAAAAATGCAGGTTTAATTAAAAATATTTACATTATTCCATATGGCAAATTTTCACAGGCAAGAAAAATACAAAATTTGGTTACGAAGAAGACTTAAAGTGCTAAATTGAAATAATGATTTATATTATAGATGGCAACAAATCAACCACTCATGTCTAATCATTTCTTGCCTTATCTCCATGAGTATTGCATAATTGAAGGAACTGAACATAAAGCTTTATTGATTAATTGATTGGCTGATTGATCCATGTGCTGCTGCATGTTAACAAAAGGTTAATTCAAACCCTGGTGTTTTACTTGTTAAAATGCCTCTAGGAACAGCACACACGGCAAAGAATAAAGGCCAACAGCTCAGAGTCTAATGTTTCACCTTTGCTGTGATGTTTAAATGATTCAGCTTGGTCCTCAGGGACGTCTCAGCAGCTGCTCAGACAATAGGTCCTTTAGTGGACAGATGTCTCCTCATTAGTAAAAGAAGAGGGTAAAAACTAGGATTCTTTTCTTTAGGTGGAGCAGATGAGTTTTATCACAACGCATCAGTGTCATTCACAGTTTCCCCGAAGATTCAACCTAAAATATCTTTTTCTGTCGAGACCAACAGTCCACAACCCATAGATCAACAGTTTACTATTATAAAAGACTAAAGAATCCAGAAAATAATCTGACTTCAAAAGCTAGAACCAGAATTTGGACACTTTCTTCTTAAAAAATGACTCAAATCCAACAGTCGATTGTCATAAACTATTATTAATAGTAGGTGATTAATGCACAAGTTGGCAACTAATCAATCAATCAACTAATTGCTGCAGCTCTGCTACAGACAAAGTATGGCATGTATGTACGTACATATAGATGCAAGTACATGCAACTTTTTCCTGTATTGCATCACAATACCCAGAATGAAATAAAATATAATTCAATTCAACTTTTTCCTGTATAATAAATTGAAAACTGAAGATGCGGTTGATTCATAATTTGGATGTTTATTCAAAGGGAAGATGATTGAAATTTGTCAAATGGTTGTTGGTTGAATTTTTTTGTTAAATTATTCTTCTGAAATGACATCCTTTTGATTTTTTTAGGCACTATTTTATCATTTTTATGCATTCTTATTTAGGTATTGATTAGGTTTCGATCTGAAAAGATTGTTGTTTTTTTTAGTAATGAAGAGTCATCACAAACAATCATATCTTCAATCTTTTAATTTTGGTTACTATAGCTTTCTTCTATTATTGTAGGATTTGTGCTGTTTTTGCATCATGTTAAAATAACCAGAACTAAATAAATAAATTCAATTTACTATGAGCCAAGTGATTTACAGACTGTGACTTTGTGTTGAAGCTTAAGGTCTAATTCACTAAAGAATCTTCTTCCGAGGCCTTTGTGGTTGCAGGTTTGGGACGTTTGCCAAGAAAAACGGGAGACGCGCCGCGGCCTCCTTCATGATACACATCCAAACTATGAGCCGCAGATAATTCTGGAAGCACCGCACCCTGCCAGCTGCCATGTTGGTTTCTGGGCCCTGCTGGACGTGCTAAAAAAGTGGTGACTCGCTGGCGTGGAATCCAACAGCTGTAGCCCCCAGATTCCTGCTGGATCCTCCCGGAGGTTCGTCTCCATGGATCACAACCTAATTGCTTTTTCCAGCCCATTCTCCGGCTGCATAAAAGTATGTTTTGGTGATAATTATCAGGAGATTAGATCTATGATACTTTCATTAGGTTAAACGGCCGCGTGGCAACAGGACACCTGACAGTTAATCAGGAGATGGACGCATTAGGAGGATCTGACCCCCCCCCCCTAGAGGAAATAGAATAAAATGAGCTGGAGGGTATGAAGGAGAGTCAATGTTTTAATAGCTTTAAGTACAGAACTGATTAATGGGATAAAAGTGATTATCGAAGAGGCTGCTGCCCTAATCTCTATTTTCAAAACAAAGATTCCGTCCTCATTGCAGGAATCAGTTTGTCTTTCAACTCATTGACCTGAAAAGGAGTTTACAATAAATACTGAAGGAGAAAGATCTGCACATGGTCTTATCCCACTCTGTAGAGAGTGTAAGGCTACTAATGACCAGTTTTATTAAAATGAATAATCAATTAGTTATTTGGTTCATAAAATGGTGTAAAATGCTAAGGATTTAACCTAAAATGTCTTTTTGTCCAGACCAATAGTCCACAACCCAAAGATCATCAGTTTACCATTATATAAGAAAGTATAATAAACCAGACAAAAAATTAGAGAAGAGAAGCTGGAACAAGAACATTTTGGACATTTTCTTTGTTGATTGAAATTGCAAATATTCTGACACTGGGAGATTGATGTCATAGTTGATACCTACCAATCAAATATTTGTTGCAGCTATAATAGAGTTTTTATTATACCACATTTCTGCAAATTACCTTCAAGTACAATGTAATACTTTATACAAGTACAATATAAAACTACTTTGGGTTCATCCCCATGTGTAAAAAAAACACCCACTAAAGTCCACAACAAAAACACTTAATCCTTGTAATCATGCTCCCAGAAGGGATCACTTATGATCTGGCTCATCTGCACAGTAGTTACGCTTCAGATCTTTACTCAAGTGTATAAATAATGGATGTACAGTAAAAGTCAAACATCCTGCACATCAGTCACACACACTGCTCACACGTGCTGGACTTCCTGGTTGCCCATTCTGACCAGGGGTTTTCCCCCAAAAATCTGAACTCTTATCAACAGTTCTGTTCTGCAGCCACATTAGAGATGGGAGATCTGTCCTAAAACCCATATTGTGGTAATACATTTCAGCCTGTTGTGATAAAAAAAAAAAAAAAAAAAAAAAAAGATATAATGTAAATATTATAATAGAACCATTTCAAAAACGTGTACCATAGACCTCAAGGAGCCAAATTCCAAAATTTGTGTATTTTTTAAACAAGAGATAGATGAATAACATTGGGACAAAGGATTAAAACTGAAATAAAAGATGCTAATCTCTGCTGATGTTTAGTTATATTATTCATATATTCACTTCTATCAGTGATGTTTTTAACACAAACCAGGGAAAATGTAAGTTACATACAGGGATAGTTCATCTGAAGTTGGTTCAATGCAGCCATTTAGTCCATAAAAATATATAGTAATATAAATAAAGACAAGAAAATTTACTAAAACATCACTGCTAATATCATTTTTCACATTCAGTCATGTTTAAAAATGTTTTACAGCATGTGATTCTACTGTAGCAGGTCAGATTGAATCGCTATGCATTATAATTAAAATCTTATTGTAGTCTGCATGCTTTAAAAATCACCCTTTACCAAGTTGCATCAAATTACCCTTTAAAACATGGCTGCTGAGCAAAAAAGTAGCAGCCTGGCAACATTTAGTTCATCTGTAGTTGGACCAATGCAGCCATTTTGGAAAAATGTGTGTCATTGACACAGGAAAAGTTGCTAAAAGCATCACTGTTAATATTTTCCTCTTTTAGTCATTTTTAATCACGATACAGCATGTGGTTCTACTGTAGCAGGTCACAGTGTATTGTATTATCACAAAAGAGATTTTGCACTTGATTTATTGCACTTTTTTTTTTTTTTTTTTTTTTTTTTTTAAAAAGGTATAAATCAATTGCTGAGTCGCATCAAATTTTCCCTTTGAAACATGGCCGCTGTGAGAAAAAGAAGCAGCCTGGGAAAATTTTGGAAATGATCTTCTCTCAATTTGAAAAGGTCAAACGGGCCGAGTGGAGCGGTCCCACCTGGCAGGACACGGGGACGCGACATGATGCCAGTTTGCATCTTCAGACATGTGCAGCGTGGGTCAGCATGGCCCTGTCCATCGGAGGAAGGTGGGGGGGGGGGGGGGGGGGGGGGGAGGGGCTCCTTCCAGATCCCAGGTGCCCCCACCCCTACCCCAACCCCCCCTTCTGTCGCATCGAGCCTATCCCTAATCTCTGCCTCACCAGCTGTCAGGACCACATGACCCCCCCCCCCCCCGACAAGCAGCACCGCCACCAGCCGTTACACAGCAACTACAACAACTGAATTATTCAGAGGCTGACCAGTCCACACAGGACACAACCGTGTTGGTGCTGATAACAGCCAAGTCCTGCAGGGACAGGAACTGTGGCATTTAGCAGCGGTTCCTCATAGATTTGGGCCACAAATGACTCAATTCTCTACGGTTATGTTCTGTGGTGCTTTGAAAACGGCCTATATTTTCATTTCAATATATGTTCTGTAAAACAGCAAACGGGATTTACTCAGCAAATAATGAAGGGAATAAGCTTTGAGTAAAAAGTCAACATATCACACTGTGACTGTAAAGTAATATTTGGTAGAGAGATTTAAAACAACCAAACTTAATGAACTATAAAGTGGTCTAAATAACATCAGCTGGCCTAAAAGAGATAATTTACAGCACACACACACACACACACACACACAAAACTGACAAACTATAGTACTATTATCTGACTTTTGAAAAGTGTTTTACTGTTACACTGATGTAATAACAGAAATGGTGTAAATTACCATATTTTTCCAGTTTTGCTACACAAGATTGGTATCAGGAAGGAATAAAACTCCTGGTCTCGAATAAACAACCTCATCTGCTAAGTGATAGAAACAAAGAAGCCAGCTGTTATTTTTACGGTACACATTTTGCTGACTTAACGTTGGCTGTAAACCTTCAACAGTTGGTCAGATAAATGCTGATTATAAACCACACGGAATCTAAATGGCCTCATGCAACTTGAAAAGCTTTTCTGCAGACAGACGCTACACCATTAAATATTAGAATTAGCAAAAATCATTGGAAATTGTCAAGAAATATCATAGACTGTTCCTGTCTGGGGTGTATCCTGCCTCTCACCTGTAATGTGCTGGGATTGGCTCCAGCTGACCATGTGACCCTAGTGAGGCACAAGCAAATGACTGAAATATTTGTTTGGGTAACTTTGAAACATAAAAAAAGAAATGTCGAAATCCTCTGCTTCCAGCTTCTCAAATCTGACTATTTTCTGGTTTCTTTAGTCTTAGATAATTAGGAACTCATTAAAACCTTCATTTAAAAACTGGAGTGCAAATAACATCTTTGATATGGAACTAACAAACCAAGAATGTGACTGTATGGAACAATTGAACAAATGGACTGAGTTTCTGAATCATATTACAGAAAAAATGAGAAGGGTTCATCTAAATTTTTTGTTTAATGCATCTATAAGTATGAATTGCAACATTTAAATTTAGATTAATTAATAAACTTTTACATTAACCACCAACTATTTGGATAAACGATGATGGTAATCATTTTAGTCATCTTTAAGAATAGAATGTCCAAATTCTCTGGTTCAAGGTTAAAGACAAAGACATTTTTGGAAGAATCTTCAGCTGTGGGAAACTCTGATCAACATTGTCTGAACCCAACAACTAATTAATTTGATTGTTTCAACAACTCATATCAAAATAATTGTTAGCTGAAGCTGTATTTCTCAGTTTTAATCTTCTGTCAATTTTTCATTTATTTCTTAAAAAAACCGTACATTTTGCAGTTTGGCTCCTTGGGGTCTATGGACCTAGGAAGTAGGAATTGTCTAAAACCATCATTCAATGACTGGAAGACAATGGAAAGGAAAACTTCTATATGGAAAAAATAAGTCAAGAACATAACTGTATAGAACAATGGACCAAATGGAATGAATTGATGAATCATTGATTCAGAGTTAAATGAGCTTAGCGACGCAGAGGAAAACGTTCTGACAAATGGGCGCGGCCCCAACAGCAAAGCTCCTCAACAACAAGTGAGCGTGAAATAAAAACCCTGAAGCTACATCAGTCACTCCAATTTGGGGGGGGGGAACATGCTTTCTCCGGTGGTCGGGGGAGGGGCGGCGGCATTTAAATCCACATCAGGCAGCAGCTGGTGCCCGTGACACTGCAGATATCCCTGACTCATCCCCGTGTTCCAGAAGCATCCGGCACTGCAGGTTCAGCAGCGAGGTCACGCGTGGGTCAGGAAGGCGACTGGCCAATAAAAAGTGTCTTAATTCAATCCACAGGATTTGATTTAATTGTCTTCACTTGCTGCAGCGGTTCTTTCTGAAAACAGACAACCTGTTTTTTTTTTGTTTTTTTTAATCTGCGATTGTGCATGTGTGTTTTTTTTTTTTTAGGTTCTTCACTGCAGGTTTTATACACCGATGTGTATAAAATGGAGTCAATGCATTTTGGTGTAATATTCCACTCACTGCAGGGTTATTGATCAGGGCTGAGTGGGCGTCTGTGCTTCTGTTTCAGCCTTTACTGCAGGTTTGTTAGGCAACATAACACAGCATTTAATCAAAGATAATTTATGCACAATGAGATTTTTTTTTCCATCCCTGAGCCTCAGTTTAAACGCTCTGATGTTTCTCCACAGTCATATTCTCTGCAGGCATAAAAGCTGCAGTTCGCACCTTCCGTTTTTTAAGGATTAATTTAGTTTCAGAGTGAAGTTGCATTTCCAACTTGGTGATATGAGATTATTCTGCACCAGGATCCTTCAGCTCAGGGTCAAGGAGTGTCGTTAGTTTACTGACTCGTTAGAGTTGGCTGCAAACCTTAGTTTGTCAGCTTTTCTTCTGTGTGTGTGTGTGTGTGTGTGTGTGTGTGTGTTGTGGCTGGAATGAACCGCCCTGACAGCTGAGGATCAGGCAGGTAAGGCCCGACATAAAGAGCACACTCAGCGTATTACAGCCATTGTCACAAACCGAACCCATCACAGCAGAGCTTATCGCCATGACAACTGCTTCCGCAGCACGGTGGAGAGCAGACGGGGCGGCGAGCGCTCTGATAAACGGGGGGGGGGAGAGCAGCCTCCCTTTCCTTATTACCTGATGTATTCCTGTCCTTAAGAAGCCAGAATCCCTCCACTGTTCACAGAATCGTTTCTCCCAGCAACTTATTAACTTCTGCAGCAAAGTCTTTTGTTCTCCCCCACAATAACAGTGTGACCTTGTGCCTGAAGCATCCCCGAAGCAGCCGCTTCTTTTCTTCCGCAGCTCTTTGTTGACAAATCAATTTAGTGGAAAAAGAGATGACTTTATATTGTAAAGTGGGTCGCGGTAATGGGCAGAGGAATCTGTCGGGGGGGCGGGGGCTTCGGCAGCATCGAGGATCATTCGCGAGGACAAAAATCACACAATGCATCTTTAAAAGATCTCGAAAACATATAAAACCTTCAGATGAACCGCTGCACTCTGCAGGAACGTCGATCAAAACGCAGCCAATACAAGCGGCTGCCGGCAATTAGAGAAACACTTGATTTAATGTGGTCTTTAGAAGCAATGGGCGCAAATCAGGGAATGCATTTATTATTCTGAATTATTCTGAATAATTACCCCCCCATCAGCGAAAAATAAAATGATCCTGATTTTCTCTGAGAAGGGGGAAAAAAAAAAATGTCTGAAGGGCCCCGCCCTTCCCCTGAAGTGAAAAGTGCCGCCGTTGGAGGGGAAAAATGGGAGGGTTTTTTTTTTTCCACAAGAGGAGAAAAGGCTGTCTAGAGCAGGCTGCACAGCACAATAAAAAAATAAAGAAAAGAATAGGACAAAAAAAGAGAGAAAAGTCAACCTTAAATCCTCACAAACTCCTATAGAAGCAGGGTTGACAGTAATGGAATGTATACAGGTGAACAGTAAAACACATGAACATTAAAACACTCGCTGATAGTGGAACCTCTCACACCCACTACAGGATGTGGTGTCTGACAGACCGGTCCACACCAGCTGGGGCTCTCTCTTTTGTGCCTGGGATGTGGTCGCCTAGCAACCGGTCCTAGCAGCTACCGCTAATGGAATGGGAAGAGGAGGATCGGTGCAGAGCCGGGGGGAGGGAGGGAGGGGCGGGCGAGCACTGCATCAATATCTCCGCTACCAGATCACCTCACCACCACCGTCGCGGCTGCAGACGCTGCACACAAAGACACGCAGCAACATCTACAGCCCTGGATGGAAAATTAATTATTAAATAGTCGATTTAATCCGATATCTGCAACGATGACAACACGATCGATGCCAACAGACTTGAGTAGCTGCCGTATGGCGGCTGTTAAGTTAATCACATCTGAACCAAGACTGGAAAACTGGAGATGCCATTTTTCATATGCGACATCGTCACAAGTGTTTCTCTAGGAGAATTTAAAAAGAGAATTGGGTGACACTGGCAGACTGCACCCAGGGGAGAGAACGTTAGGATGAAATTCTCCCATCGATCATTACGGAGCGAATCCCCTCCTCCAAGATGCTGCTGTGATTGCAGACTTGTATTAAAAAAAAAAGAAAAAAAAAAAAAAGGAAAGACATAGGATATGTAAAAGGCTCAACAGGACATGATCCCTGGTCTGTCTGAAATGAATAAAATAGGGGGGAAAAAAAAAAAAGTCCCTGCACAAGGGTTAGTGAACATAAAGGGAATCAGAGGAACAGATGTTCTCGATCATGTCTGCACGCGCTGCATCTGTTAATTAACTGAATCTAAACACCCGGGAAGCACAAAGCAAACGTATTTGATCTGTGGTGAAATACAGGTGTGACGAGGCAGAATCTGGATCCATATGAAACACTAAGAACTACAAAAGAGAAAAAAGGATGGAAATCTGTGCATTAGTCTGCAGGAATTTAGTCCTATATGCCTTTAGAGTCAAAATATCATAGGAAAAAAAAAATGTGACAGTCTCTTCTTAAAAATTGATTGATTATCAAAATAGTTGGCAACAGTTCAACAGTTAAATGTATTTGTGGTTGGTCTTTTTCTGTTTTAAGGGTAAAACAAACGTCTCCTGCTGCTTCATGGTGGCAGTCGACCATTCCAACTGCTCCAAAAAAAACATGAATAAAATATTGTGTCCTTGAAAGATTAGTCCTTGTGTTGAGAAAACACTGGTCTCAGGGTGTGACCAAGGCGTGGGGAGTGTGTGGGGGTGTGTGTTTCATACAGATCTTTTATTACTCTCGCTATTCTTGCACTTTATTTCATCTAAAAATTAGCCTGACTGTGTTCAGTTTTCTACATAAAACAGATGCACTTTATTCCTGATCATTTTCATACACTAACTGCATTAATGCTGCAGCTTTCCTGGAACTAGGAAACAGAAGGTTAAAACTGAACTGAAATCTGCATCTTCCCTTCCTAAAATGTGGAAACAGTTACGAAATCAAGACCTTTTCGAAATCTCCAAACCTCGAGCTGCAACAATGAGCTGATCGATCAATGAGTTGCCAACTGTTACATTAAACGATTTTGATTTGAGTCATGTTTAAGAGGAAAATGTTTAAATCCTCTGTCCAGAAGACATTTTAGGTTAAATCTTCAGCTTTGGGATACAATGATTGACATCTTACACCTTTTTGAACCAAGCAATAATTGATCATTTGAATCAATTTATTATTGAAAGACCCATTATAAAATAATAAAATTCTGTCATGGCAGCTGTTTCCTGACATTCTTCATCAATATAAATTAAATATCTTTGGTTTTCCTGGTAACATTGTGGGCTCTGGTTATTTCGCATATATTTCATAGTGTTTAATAATAGATTTTTTGGGGGAAAAAAAGACAATCAGCAGATTGACCAATAATGCAAATAAGAGTATCTGAGCCCTACTCTCATCTAGTGGGTGGTTCCTGCCCACAGCCAGCGGTACAGGGTCTTCCTGTGGGATTCCCTGTGCCCTGATTCCTGTTCCAGAGGATCCTAGGACTGGGAACCACCAGAGAACAGTGAAGGTCACCCAGGACGTGTTGCCCCTGATTCCGTCACATCAATCCACATATAGGCAGATGTGGTTTCCAACCTTCGCGTGTGGGTAAAGCACCGTCTCAGTTTGGGAATAAAAGCAGAGACGCAGACTGAGGTTTCAGCCTCGGTTTGATCTCATTAAAATCTTTATGTGCAAAACAACGTTAAGATGCTGCAGACTGAAAGGATCAGTACAAGCTTCAGTTTCCTGGTTATTAAAGGCTTTGATAGTCATTTAAACTATCAGTTATTAAAAAGATTCATCAATGACAATAAAGATATTCTAAATGTAATACAGATGGAGTAACTAACATTTTAATAGTCAATTAATCTAGTTTACTGAAACAATAGATTTGGTTCATAAAACAATGTACTGGTATAATATCGATCATGGTTTTAACTAATCAATCATTGCAGCTCTAAACAGGATATCACTGAGTTAAAGTCTATTTATTGTACATTAGGGATTCAACTAATAACTATTTTGATATACATTGATTAATTTGCGGATTATTGAAAAGACTAATTGATTAGTTGTTTGGCTCATAAAATGGTGTAAAATGTTGAGTGTTTCCCAAAACTGAAGATTGAGCCTAAAATGTCTTTTTTTGTCCAGACCAACAGACCACAACCCAAAGCTCACCAGTTTACTACTATAGAAGAATAAAAAAACAGAAAATAATCAGAGAAGAGAAGCTGGAACCAGAGAATTTGGACATTTTCCATCCATCCATCCATCCATCCATTGTCTTCCGCTTATCCGGAGCCGGGTCGCGGGGGCAGCAGTCTAAGCAGGGACTCCCAGACTTCCCTCACCCCGGACACGTCCTCCAGCTCCTCCGGTGGGACCCCAAGGCGTTCCCAGGCCAGCCGAGAGACATAGTCCCTCCAGCGTGTCCTGGGTCTTCCCCGGGGCCTCCTCCCGGTGGGACATGCCCAGAACACCTCCCTAGGGAGGCGTCCAGGAGGCATCCTGAGCAGATGCCCGAGCCACCTCAGCTGGTTCCTCTCAACGTGTAGGAGCAGCGGCTCTACTCCGAGCTCCTCCCGTGTGACCGAGCTCCTCACCCTATCCCTAAGGGTGCGCCCGGCCACTCTGCGGAGGAAGCCCATTTCAGCCACTTGTATACGCGATCTTGTCCTTTCGGTCATTACCCAAAGCTCATGACCATAGGTGAGGGTAGGAACGTAGATTGACCGGTAAATCGAGAGCTTCGCCTTCCGGCTCAGCTCCTTCTTCACCACAACGGACCGATACAGCGACCGCATCACTGCAGACGCTGCACCGATCCGCCTGTCAATCTCACGCTCCATCCTTCCCTCACTCGTGAACAAGACCCTGAGATACTTGAACTCCTCCACTTGGGGCAGAGACTCACCACCCACCCGGAGAGAGCAAACCACCTTTTTCCGGTCGAGAACCATGGCCTCGGATTTGGAGGAGCTGATTCTCATCCCAGCCGCTTCACACTCGGCTGCAAACCGCCCCAGTGCCTGCTGCAGGTCCTGGCTCGAAGAAGCCATCAGGACAACATCATCTGCAAACAGCAGAGATGAAATCCTGTGGTTCCCAAACCAGGCCCCCTCCGGCCCCTGGCTGCACCTAGAAATTCTGTCCATAAATATAATGAACAGAACCGGTGACAAAGGGCAGCCCTGGCGGAGTCCAACATGCACTGGGAACAGGTCTGACTTACTGCCGGCAATGCGAACACAGCTCCTGCTCCGGTCATACAGGGACCGGACAGCCCTTAGCAAAGAGCCCCGGACCCCATACTCCCAGAGCACCCCCCAAAGGACACCACGAGGTACACGGTCGAATGCCTTCTCCAGATCCACAAAACACATGTGGACTGGTTGGGCATACTCCCATGAGCCCTCGAGGACCCGATGGAGAGTATAGAGCTGGTCCAGTGTTCCACGACCGGGACGAAAACCACACTGCTCCTCCTGAATCCGAGGTTCGACTATCGGTCGGATTCTCCTCTCCAGCACCCTGGAATAGACCTTACCGGGAAGGCTGAGGAGTGTGATTCCCCTGTGATTGGAACATACCCTCCGGTCCCCCTTCTTATACAGAGGGACCACCACCCCGGTCTGCCATTCCACAGGTACTGTCCCCGACCGCCACGCGATGTTGCAGAGACGTGTCAGCCAAGACAGTCCCACAACATCCAGAGACTTGAGGTACTCAGGACGGATCTCATCCACCCCCGGAGCCTTGCCACCGAGGAGCTTGCCAACCACCTCAGTGACTTCAGCCAGGGTGATGGACGAGTCCGCCCCTGGGTCCCCAGTCTCTGCTTCCTCCTCGGAGGACGTGACAGTGGGATTGAGGAGATCCTCAAAGTACTCCTTCCACCGCCCGACAACATCCCCAGTCGAGGTCAGCAGCTCTCCACCCGCACTGTAAACAGTGTTGGTGAAGCACTGCTTTCCCCTCCTGAGGCGCCGGACGGTTTGCCAGAATCTCTTTGAGGCCGTCCGATAGTCCTCCTCCATGGCCTCCCCGAACTCCTCCAAAACCCGAGTTTTTGCCTCTGCGACCACCCGAGCCGCGGCACGCTTGGCGGTACTCATCAGCTGCCTCAGGAGTCCCACGAGCCAACAAGGCTCGATAGGACTCCTTCTTCAGCTTGACGGCATCCCTTACTTCCGGTGTCCACCACCGGGTTCGGGGATTGCCGCCGCGACAAGCACCACGGACCTTACGACCACAGCTACGAGCAGCCGCATCAACAATAGAGGTGGAGAACATGGCCCACTCGGAGTCCATGTCTCCAACCTCCCCCGGGATCAGGGAGAAGCTCTCCCGGAGGTGGGAGTTGAAGACCCCCCTGACAGAGGGCTCCGCCAGACGTTCCCAGCAGACCCTCACAATACGCTTGGGCCTGCCAGGTCTGTCCTCCTCCGCCAGCGGATCCAACTCACCACCAGGTGGTGATCAGTTGACAGCTCAGCCCCTCTCTTCACCCGAGTGTCCAAGACACGCGGTCGGAGGTCAGATGACACGACGACAAAGTCGATCATCGACCTCCGGCCTAGAGTGTCCTGGTGCCATGTGCACCGATGGACATTTTCTTTGTAAAATTTACTTCAATCAATTAATAGATTATCAAAATTGGTGAGTAATCAAATTGTTGCAGCTCTAGTAGAAGGAGGTTCATTTACAATAATTTCTGCTAATTTTTAACATTTAAACCCAAACAATGTCTTTATTTCCACCTGGTAGGTCTTTAACAGCAACATTATATACATCTTAAGAGAGTGATTCACTATCAAAATTGTTGATTAATGTTAAATAGTTGGCAACTAACCCAATAATCATTACAGCTCTATCATAGTTTCGCTGAAACAGCAGCGATCACCTGAACCAGGACAGGTGAACAACATTTTAGCCTTTTTAAAAGCACCGACTGCATCCAATTTGAATGTTGAAACCACAGAGGATGTTAGTTTGGTCTTTTTTTTGCATCTCTAAGCAAATAAGGTGGAATGTGGTCGAGGTATGACTTCCTCAAACCTGAGGACACTTTTCCTTATATACTGAACTGTACTGCTTTTATTCCAGTTGGAGAGCTAACCAAATGTGATGCAGAGCAGGAGATAAAAGAGCTTAGATCAGAAACTTCTCAGAAATGTGAAGTCTGCGAGAATCTTTCAGCGATTAAGAGATAAAATATGTACAGTTTTGATAAGTAAATGTTTTTAGGGCAGGACATAACTTCACCTGCTGCTGAAAATACAGTACATTTGCGAATTGAAGTGATCATATAGATGAAATTACACTTTTTTCCCCCCCTCGCATCATCTCTCATGTTTTTGTAAATTGAGTATATAATTAGTAGTTTGTGCAATATAGTCTTTGCTACAGGTCTCATTAAATATAGGTCTGCAGTGTGGCTGCATTTAGTGACCTATGATGATGGAGGGAACCAAGTTGGTGACTAAAGTGTTACAGTGTGCAGTTCTATGATTAAAGCACTGGATCCGTGATATAAAATCCCTCCCCTATAAACACTTCAGCAACATAGTAATTCATGCACTGTAGTAAGAGACAGGAGGAAGATAACTTTGTTTGACAAATGAATGAAACACATGTTGGAACTATTAAGGTCTCCTCGTGCAGCCAGAATCTCATCTACTTTTGACCTCAGATCCAAACATGGACTTTGTGAACCATCCCACCCTTGATATTTTCAAATTACCCACTTCATACATAATGTGTTTTTCTTAATATGTACCACCAAATGATACTGTGTATAATGACAATAAAATAAAGGCTTTGAATTCTATTTTACTTAAGGAGGGGAAATGTAAAGTTTGTTTTTTCTGTCTCAGATTAAAGATTAAAATTGTACTGAATGTGGCCTGTGAACTAATTTGAGTTCAACACCTCTGGTTCAACGTATTTGGACTTTAAGTATTCGTACCTGCTTCCCGTCCAGCGTGTAGATCCTCTTGACGACGCCACTCTCCAGCTTGATGGCCTCGGTGATGTCGGTGAGCACCTGCTCGAAGGAGTGCGCCGTCTTCTTGTTGAGCAGGATGCGCACGGCCTTGCGCGGCTTCACGCCGCTGCGCATCACCGTCACCAGCTTGGGTCGGATAAAGTCCTTGCCCTCGCGGGGCTCGCTGGTGGCCTTTGCGGCGAGCGACTGCATGTTCTTCTGGCTGGCTGATGCCTTCACATTCACGGACCAGTTGGGGTTGACGTTCTTGGTGTAGTCCACCTTCTTGTAGAAGTTCTCCGAGGCACAGACGTAGCTTTCCCCTAAAGGAGGCAGACAGAGTCCAGGGGTTTTCATGTTTAGTCTAAAAATGTCATTTCACTTTTAGGAAAATATTACAAACTGCAGAAGATCATGCGAGCCTGAAAATTTGGAACTGAAAACTTGTTTTAAGCAATCAGCTGCTACTGTTGAGTGCTTCCAAATTCTGATCCTTTGAGGACCACAAATAAAATATTCAGTTTATTTCCATGGAATTACAGCAGCAGGCCCTACAGAATCTGATCTGTTGCTGGAGGGAAACTTTTTGTTTTGCATAGAGTGAGTGCATCTCCAGAATGAATTCATGTGAAATAATGGAACAGACAGCAGGTTATTGTCTTTTTGATTATTTATGATGTAGGCCATAGTTTTAGAGCTACAACAATTAGTAGACTGTTGGTTTGGACATAAAAAAAAGGAGTCTATTAATAAAAGGTGTAAAATGTCTATAACTGTTCCCAAAGCTGGTAGATTCAACCTATTCTTCTGGTCCAGAATAACAGTCTACAACTGTGTAATGTATAAAAAGTTTAGAATTTATACAGTTTCTTCCTAAGAACTGACTCAAGTCAATTGTTTCTGATTAATGTAGATGTTGGCAAATATAGACTAATCGTTGCAGCTCTATTAAAGTGTTCTACAGCCTTATTGTTCATCTGAAAATGTCCAATCTATCCTTCAATACTCTAATTAACCATCTATTCATCACATTCCAGTGTTTCTACTCTGACAGGGAGCGCTAATTGTAGAAAAAAAAATCCACACAAGGCAGCAGGGGAGGGAAAAAAAGGGAACGTGAAATTTTGACAGGAAGGAGAGAATCCAGAAGGCAACGATTAGGCCAAATGTGCAGAAATGTAGCAAAGACAAAAGCCACAAAACAGGATTACACAGTGAAGAGGAGATTGAGCGATTAATTATATCCCACAAGAGGAAGCACAATGAAAACACACACACACACACACACACACACACACACACACACACACACACACACACACACACACACACACACACACACACACACACACACACACACACACACACACACACACACACACACACAGAATTTAAAAAAAATAAGAAAACTCACTTTATCCACATCACATTAACACCTCAAATTAAAAGCTTTATGTTGCTGCATGTGGGGAAAGGGTTTTTCTACCAAAACAGGCTTTCCTTAAAAAAAGACCTAAAGCGTGGATCAACCTTTCGGTATCATTCAGATTCTGATTCATCTTTGGTGACTTCCAGGACATTAAGGTGCGAGTGTATAAATCTGTTCTTGATTTCTGATGAGGCTGCTGAGGACAAATTTAGACAACAACAGTCACCAGCAGCCATGACGGCAGCTGCTCATAGAGCAGTGTGTCATGTTTTATACGCCATCTATTTGTCAGGCTAAATATATTTTACTGCTTATTAGGATGTTCCATTTAGTGTAAGTGCAGAATTTGGAGATTACTTAGTTGTTTGGAGACATTTTACACCATTTTATGAACCAAAGATTTAACCTAAAATTGTCTTTTTTGTGTAAACCAAATGTCTACAACCCAAAGATCAGTTTACTACAGCAGACAATTATGTAGCAGCGCATAGTTCTATAGCAGATTGCATCAACATGTATTATCATTATGGTGTAATCAAAATCATTCATGAATCTCTATCAAAGTCAGATTCCTTTTCTTTTATATTGCATATTACTAGGTCACATAAAAAGCATCCGGGGAAAATTTGGTTCAATTTTAATTAGACCAATGCAGCCATTTTGGAAAAATATGGGTCAATGAGGCAGGACAATTTGCTAAAACATTACTGTTATTTACTTTCAGCCATATTTTATTCTGTTGCATATGGTTCTACTACAGCAGGTTGTGGATTACATCACCAACTTGTAGTATTATAATAATATGATAACAAAATCCATCAATTAGATCAACTTTTACTAATTAACAGCTCCCGTTTAAATCCACTTACCTTCCTCTAGCTCGTCCAGGGAGGAGATCTTGGTTAACCCGTCGATGCTGAAGATGAAGCGGACGCCCTGTGGCAGGTTGATGTGGTCGGAGAGCGAGCGTGTGAGGTCGGCCAAGAGCGCGTCGAAGGTGCGAAAGCGGTCGCTGGCCACCGCGTACACGATGCCCTTGAAGTAGCGGTCACCGTTGCGGTAGAAGCGCACCTTCTTGGCCTTCTTCTCGTTGGTGAGCGCCTGCAGGGTGCGCGTGCGGTAGAAGCTGCAGTGGGCGCTGTGGGTAGGGCTGGGCAGGCCGTTCATGCGCCCGCCCCGCGGGGTGCGGGACGCCTTGTCCCGCTCGTCAAAATGTCCAAAGTCAAGCTCCATGATGACGCCTGAGAGCTGTGATGGTTGTGATGGATGTGTGGAGGTGGTGACTCGCCCCAGAAAGACTAAGGGGGGAAAAAAAAAATCAAAAAAATAAGGAAAAATGTCAAAGTTGGTTTATTCTAGAAAAAATAAAATAAAAAAAAGGGCAGATGACAATTTAAAACGTGCATCAGCTGCTGGTAAAGTGAATATTTATTTGATTTTAGTAACTGATCATTTTTGCTGTCTCTTCACTTCAAAGTCAACTATACTCACACCTTGGCAGCAGTAAATTAGGCTCCATTTACTACTAACCTACAACTCTAAGAAGATTTTGATTTAAAAAGCAGAAGACTCAAACTCATGTGATTTGGCCTTATATGAATCTATAATTTTGCCACGATGCTCATGGTGTCATCTGCAAACAGGCAGAGAACAAAATGTTTCCTCACAAAGTGCAGATGACAAGTGCTGCATCTATTGATTAGTAGTCTGATTGATATGATGCAACATGTCAATTGGGTTTCCCAAAAGCTAAAGATTCATACTTTTTCTTCCAGACCAACAGTCCACAACCTGAGGACCATCAATTTTCTATTATAGAAGACTAAAGAAACCAGAAAATGATCATATTTGAGAAGCTGGAATCAGAATTTACGCATATTCTTTTTAAAAATGACTCAAATACAAATTCTACATCTATCTACATATTTATATAGTACTATAGTATTTCAATGTCATATAGTATTTCAATGTCATGTCACTTTATACTTCCATTTCTCATTGGATTTTATACTTTTCTTTAAACGTACCATTAATGTGTACTATAGAAACTAAAAACTTTTCTGATAAAAATCCAGGTTACTCTTAGCTCTCAGTTGAATTCTGCAGTCATTGAGTTTAAGATGGCTGACATTTTTTTAGGTTTCTCATTGGATGTTTTACAAATTTAAATGAGGTATGGCTATAACCACCAGATGAAAAGAAAAATGCCCAGTTCAGCAATAAAAGGTGGAATTTTTTTGCCAAGTTATGTCCAGTACTTCATCTGCTTTATGGTTTTACTGTATATCTGTCTCCTCTTCCACATTCAGCCCACATGCTCCTGAACATTAACCTTGTTCTCCCTGAATAGTGCATATCTGCTACATGGCTAAGTAGTAGAGTTACAATCATTCATCTATTAGCTGCCAACTATCACATTAATCACCAATCATTTAGATAATACATTAAACCATGGTCAATTTTAAGACGAAAATGTCTTCTCTGGTCCCAGCTTCTCTCCATTTTCTGATTTCTTTAATTCTTTATTAGTAAACTGATGATCTAACATTTTAGAATCATCAGCTTTAGTAAACAGTTATCAACATTTTACACTATTTTAAGAACCAATGGTTAAGTCATCAATAGATTGATTATCAAAATAGTTTGTTGCAGCTCTACCAACCTGTTGATTGCTGGTTTAAACATCTCAATTGAACTACTGTTTTTAAGACAAACCTGTGTCTCCTACTGTAAGACTTTTTATTTTTTTTATTTTCAACTATTAGTTTTTGCATTTCAACAATTTTGTCAGGTTTCGCCAGATTGGATACATTTGGTTTAAAAAAAAAAAGGTCCAAAAAAAAAAAAATCCCAAAATATACAGGATATTTAAATGTTACAGAAAATGCTGTCCTTCCTGCTTCTTAGAAACTATGCAAATGATGCATCTGTTCTGCCAATACACAATAACCCACTTATACTGTGAGATGAACTGTCCAAAGACCAGAGCTGCTCTTCTATTTAAAGCTTCTTCCTCTCAACCTCCCACCTGATGCCAATAACTTGCTCAGTGGCCACAAAAACTCTCTGAACCATAACTTTTTGAACGGATGCCCATTAAAACATCTAAAATAAAGGGGTTATTGATAAAGCCTGATTTGGGCCCCATTGGTGTCTCCTTATTGCCAAGTGTTATTTAAAACGTTTACACAAATTCAGACAGTAAGATGACCCAGACAGTAAGATGACCTGGGTATCACTAGTTTCTCCTAAAAGACCATAAAAAAAAAAAAAAAAAAAAAAAAACTTTCTGAACTTTTTTAACTGGGCTCTGAACACAACTCAGCTCTGTGTATACATGTCCTCTGTTTTCCTAGATGATGTTCAAAAGCTGACGAGATATTATTGAAGTTGAATCTGGCACCACTTTGTTTCAGTTTCCTACCAAATTGTAGGAAGATTTTAGGAAACATACCATCATGATTATTTATCAACCTGCAGTTTGAGAAGCTGGAATCAGGACATTTTCTTCTTAAAAATGAGTGAAACCAATTAACAAATCGGTTGGTGATTAGTGTAGTCAACAAAAGGACTAAACGTTGCAGCTCTACTACTTGGCCATGTACCAGATACTGACTCATCAGAGCAAGTGAGGTAACTGTTCAGATACATGTGGGCTGAATGTAGAAGAAGAGACAGCTATATAGTAGAAGGCCCATAAAGCAGATGGAATTCTGGACTTAGCTCAGCAAGAAAAATCCACCTTAATTGCTGAACTGGGCATTTAGCTTCACTTCAGTGTTATTTACAGCTATACATTATTTAAACCTGTTAAACATCCAATCTATTTCGAAGGGAAGCTTTAAAAAAGTGTTTCACATGCCACTTTAAACTCAACCCTGTTTACTAGAGCTACAACGATTAATCAACCAATCCATTAGTTGCTAACTATTTTGATAAAATATCAGGTTTAGACATTTGGTTCCAGCTTTTCTTCTCTGATTATTTTCTGGTTTCTTTATTCTTCTATAACAGTAAACTAATGATCTTTGGGTTATGGACTTTTGGAAACAGTGATAATTCATACCATTTTATGAATCAAACAACTAATTGATCGTTTCAATAATCAGAACAACATCATTATCAATCACATTGTTAGTTGCAACTAGTAAGTTAGTACAACTACTTTGATTATAATTTAATTTGAGTCATTTTTGAGAAGAAACATCCACAATCTCAAATAAGCAGAGAATAATCAGATGCAAGAAGCCAGAACCTGAGAATTTGGACATTTTCTTCTAAAGAAATGACTCAAAACCATTAAATCGATTATCAAAATAGTTGCAAATTGATCGACTAATCGTTGCAGCTCTCCTACTTGGCCATGTACCAGATACTGACTCATCAGGGCACATGAGGTAACTGTTCACATACATGTGGGCTGTAGCCATCTTAACATCTAACACTCACCCCTGTGTACAAGAGCTGCAACAATTAATCGATCAATCAATTAGTTGGCAAATGTCACATTAATTACCAGCTATTCGGATAATTGATTAATCAATTTGAGTCATTTTTACAAAGGAAAATGACAAAATTCTCGAAAGAAACCAGAAAATAATCAGATCTGTAAAGCAGGAACCAGAGAATCTGGACATTTTCTTCTTAAAATGACTCAAATGATTTATCAGGATACTTGGCGATCCCTCAGCCACAGCCCGTAGAACATGTGGCTTCTCCTCCGATCCCCCCGCTCACCCCTGGCTGCTGCTGACTGGGGTTTTATGACAGCAGGGGTGGGACTAGTGTGGAATGGTTGCTCCTCAGCTGACAAAGGCCAGGTCTGAGCCCATCTGCTGCACTAATGGGCAGAAAGAACACTGACCCGTCCCCAGCCTGGGACTAACTAGGACAGCCCATTGTTTCTAACGGTGGATCCTGCCTTCACCGTGACATCACCGGCACAAGTCCACAAAAAGTGCGTCTTCTAGCTGGAATAAGCTGCTTAGTGGTAAACTGAAGGATTTATGTGGTTAATTGATGCTACGGGAATTAATAAATAGCTGGGGGAAAAACACAGTAAATCCAGTCCTGAGCATTTGAGCAGCACTGCAGCAGCATTGTGAGGTGTCATTGGTATTTCTGTCTGGTTCTGTGTTTCTGACTGAGCCGCCCACACACACACACACACACACACACACACACACACGCACACGCACACGCACACACACACACACACAACCAGTGATGACTGACACTCCTGACTAACCAGCACCACATTCAGGTATCACAGTTGCAGTTTTAAAAGACACAAATAAAATCACAAAGATAAAAAGGGAGGAAAAAAAAAAAAGTTCCATGACACTCATTCCCATTTATGACTGGAGCCACCAAGTTTATCACCTTGTTATTTCAAAAATAAAAAAGAAAAAAGGAGGAGGGGGTTGGGTTGGGTGTGAACACATGAACACACACTCACCTCTATTCCTCAGCACCCACCTGCTCAAACACACACCTCCACACCTTCAAATCCCTGATTCCACCCTCTAATTAAGTCCAAGGACCCAGAGTGAGCAGCCGGGTCTGGACCACCTGACATCTGTCCCGTTTCACCCAGTAAAGTGTGCGATAATCCAGCCAGGGGCGTACTCACCTGCGTCGCTGCTTGCGGAGTGGAGGCAGAGCGCGTGTGTGTGAGGCTGTGAGTGTGTGTGTGTGTGAGTGTGTGTCGATGCTGCTGCTGCTGCTGCTGCAGGATAGCGGCACGCCGTCTCTCCCTTCGCCTTTGTCTGCTCCAGTCTGCTGCCGGGGAGCCGCTGGGTCCTAGAGACGCCGATCCCAGACCCGCCCACTGGGGGAGAGACAACAGGGGCTGCGGGAGGAGCTGCACCATGCACGGGGAAATAAAATATATAATAATAAAAAAAAAAAAAAACCTGGTCTCTGTCCTGACATTTATGCACACGTATTTAAAAATAAAAAAAAACATTTTCTTAACATCATCTAACATCCTGCATGATGATAAGATAAGATAAGATAAAACTTACAATCCCACAACAGGGAAATTTGTGTGTTACTGCAGCGTTACAGAATAAAGAGAAGAAAATAAAGCTGAAGATAAAAAACTATAAAAAAAAAAAATAAAAAACACACAACACAATGTACAAATTTGCAGAATTTGTTGATCTGCATACACAGTATGCATTATGGACATCGAATGGAGAGGAAAAAAACTAATAAATAGTAAGAAAAGAGTATGCATAAGCAAGGCATATATACATACATACATGGACGTACATACCTACATACATACACATACACACATATTTGCACATATATATATGGACATACATATCCACTCACATACACACATGTACACATACATAGCCAATGCACACTTAAGGTGCAGGATGTGTGTGAAGAGAAAAAGTGACCAGTGATGATGATGATGGAACACAACTTGATGTCACTTCACTACAGAGACATTTATAATTTTAAATCTCAGGGTATTTTCTCCCTAATGTCAGTGATTTAACAACACAGAATAGAGATGACAGTCGTGCATGCGTTTTTCCCCAAAAGCAACAAACCATCTCTGGATCTATTGTGTCATTCAGGCACATTATAAGAAGACAGAAAAAGTGTTTTCTATTCAATATACTATCAGCCACTTCTAAACAGACTGTGGAATAAAATGTTTATTTATTATTTTTTGTTCTGGCATTGCACAGATTTTCTTGTATTGAAAGCTGATTTGTTGTAGAATTTGTTTTTTAAAGTTATTTTTTCATTGAAATCCATCAAAATCTTGTTGATTCAGAGAATTCAAACTCATTTTATAGAGCTCCCATTGTTAAAGGGTTATTCAGTGGAGCTGCAATAGTTACTCCAACAATCAATCAGTTGCCAACTATTTTAATAATCGTCATTCATGGATTTGAGTAATTTTTACGAACATGTCCATTCTCTGGTTCCAGCTTCTCTTCTTTGATTGTTCTCTGCTTTCTTTATTCTTCTATTATAGTAAATCTATATAGTGATCTTTAGGTTGTGGACCCCAAAAAAATATATTTTAGGTTGATCAATTACAAAAAAAATTGATTATGTAAAGTTGGCCATTAATGGATTAATTGGATGTTGCAGCTCTAGTCAGGCTTTCCACATGATGCTTGAAAAATATTGTCTGTGAAGGTAAAACCTACTGCTGCTGCTTAATATTATGTCTTGTTAAATATCGCGCAAATATGGCGTATATTACAGTACCAACAATTAGTCTATTAATCAATTAGTTACCTACTGTCACAATAATCACCACCTATTTTGATAATCACTTAATTGATTAGAGTCATTTTTAAGAAGAAAATGTCCAAATTCACCAACAATTTTTAAAGTCAATCTCTTCAGAGATATATGCCATTGCTGTAAAGGCCCAAACCAGGTGGAATATGAATACCTCAAAAACAGACATTGCTCCGGTTTAAACATTAAATGTTAGCACTAGAGCTGCAATGATTACTTGATTAATCGACAACAATTTCAATTAATCTGTAAATTGATTTGAGTACATTTTAAGAAGAAGTTCTCTGGTTCCAGATTTTCAAATCTTTTCTGGTTTCTTTAGTCTTCAATGATAGTAAGTAAACTGATGATCTTTGGGTTATGGACTGTTAGTCTGGACGATTTTACACCATTTCATGAATCAAACAACTAAACGATTAATCCTTGATATTCATTCACTACACCACCAAAAAAGAGCAGAAACACAGGAAAAACCTGCATGCATTAACCCCATGGTTCCAGTTTTGACATTAGTGGCTTTTATTAAATCTATTCTAGATTTTAATGCAAGTAAAACAAAATTTTCTGATTTTATTCCAGATTTATTATCAGCCTTATAACTTCAAATACAAGAATAATCTGCTGTAAACATTCAACTCTGCAACTTTTGGCTAATTGAAACCCATTAAATCTTTTTCTGCATTACATCATGTTATTTAAGTAAATGAGTTTTATTCTGAAGTCAACATCACAAACAAGCTGAGTCTCGGTCGATTTTCAATAAAACCAGATGTTTTATTACTGTTACTTACAGACCGAAGATGAGGTGATTTCTTGATCATTTAAGGCACTCAAACGTGTTCCTGGTTTAAATGTTCTGACCCAACAATATTCAGAGTGTGTCTGTGTGTAATCAGCTGAATGTTTTCACCTTGGAGACAAACCACACAGTTTCCTTCTATGTTGGGATGAGCAAAAACTTGCCTTTTTGGTTCCGTTACAGGATATGCTTCATGTAAGTATATTAATCCTGGAAGCTGTGTATACAGTGGGAGGTCATATAATAGCTCAACACATTCAGTCCATTTTCTTACTTCTCACAGCTATAAAGAAAGAAAATTCCAGAAAACTGAAATAACTAACTTATCTGCGAAATAAAGGATCACTTTAGATGATTTGGCAAAAAAAATAATTTGGAAATTTTGTTAAAAACATGCTAACAAAAGAGGCTCTGTAGTAGTTTGGCACAAAAAAAGAAACGTAGCCTGAGGTGCAACTTGGTACAAAAAGACTTTATAGATTTAGAAGAAATGAGAAGTGAACTGAACCACATTCTAACAGAAGCTAAAGAGAACTTTTATATCAGCAAAGTAGAATCTAACTTTTTATTTCAACCATAATAAAAATTAAAACTTACTTCAGGCAAAAAAATTAATTTCAGACAACAAATCTTTAACAGAAGCTCTTTCTAAATAGTGAGAACTTCTAATTGAACTATTTGTACCCTCTATTACCTAGCTCCTTCATTTAACTTCCTAATATAGATGAGATAACATATACTATAAAGAATTCTAATTAACAAATAACAGTACAACTTGTATAGTAAAGCACCTGTAGACTTTATTTTAACATGATATTAACAATATATCTTATACACATGGCACATTGGGGCTGCAAATATTGACCATTTTGATAGATTAATAGTTGTTTGGTTATATATATATATATATATATATATATATATATATATATATATATATATATATATATATATATATATATATATATATATATATATATATATATATATATATATATAATTGTGTAAAATGTCAATCAGAGTTTCCCACAGCTCAGATCACAAGAAGCTAGAACCAGAGAATTTGGACATTTTCTTCTTAAAAATGACTCAAAACTATTAATTGATAATCAATTAATAGTTGGCAGATTAACCAATAATCACTATTGGTTAGTTTGCCACTAACCAATAATCAACTAATCGTTGCAGCTGCAATACAAATCAAGTAACATACCAACTATAATTCTCTGTATACTTTCAATAATAAATTATCGTTATCATAATATTAATGTAAAATATTACTTTATTATGTTTGGTAGTTTAACTGTTATGAAATCTTAAGAAATGCTACAAAATCATAATATATTTTTCATGTGTTTGGATACAGTTTCTCCTCCTCTAGCACCATATTGCTATAAAGACAAACTGGTTGGTATTAAATTACCTGCTTGTAAACCTTTTTCATCCTCTTGGCTGTAACCTGCTTTAATAAATAGGTTGTGTTGTTAGTGATTGTGAAGTATTGATTTCACCACCAGCTCTGTGTTAGCGGCATCATTCACAGAGGAAAGAGGAGACTCCAGAAGGTCACATGATACGTCCATCAGGCTGAAATGTGTCAGGAAAAACACTAATGTAACATGAGGCCAAAACATCTTCAACAAATGAGCTGCCTTGTTGTGAAATTCCTGGACCAGGAATGACTTCTGGACCTCGAAACTACAGCTACAATACCGACGTATTAGGTTCCGAGGAGTTCATCTTCAGGCCTTAGCGTCACAGATTGAGGACAAACTCTGTGTTTTCTCTCAAAACTAACAAACCATCCCTGGATCTATTGTGTCATTCATGTACATTTACAACCCGGACTGAAGACTAGAGGCAACTTTTAAACATTCTACAAAATGATATATTTATATATTCTTTTTTTTGTCAGGATGATACTTTTGGCAGATTTCTTGTATGAAAGTTGTAGATTTTACCTTTTAGAACCCAAGTTGCTTTCTTCTTAAACTCTGTTAAAAAGTTGTTTATTTAAGGAATTCCAAATACTTTCTTAGAGCTCCTATTGTGAAAGGTTTTAGAGTAGAGCTACAATGATTAGTCAAATAGTCATTTAGTTGTCAACTGTTTTGATAATCGATTAATGAATTTGAATGATTTTAAGAAGAAAAATGTCCAATTTCTTTGGTTGCAGCTTCTAAAATCTGATTATTTTCTGGGTTCTTTAGTTGGTGATTGTCATTTTACATCATTTTATGACCTAAACTAGTCATTGGTTATTCATTTTAAAAATGTTTAGTTAAAATCAATATGTTCTGAATACTAATCTATACAATAACTGTAAAACAGATACATGGTTTCTGTTTTAGAGGGAAAGTAAACTATACGTTTATTTGAATAAAAATAAGAAAAGCAAATACTCCCCATTTGGCAACACTAATAACACTGTCTGCTAGTTAATATCTAAGATTTGACACAAATCAACATTTTACAACATTTCAGAAACCAAATAACTTAAGTGACAATCGACAGCCATTTGAAAAAATAAAAACATGTCTACTTCTCAAAAGCTGATCTGACTTGTATCTATGCATGATTCTTTCCTATTTATGGCCAGGTACTTTTACACCAAAACAGACATTTGTGTACCTCTACTGTGTTTATTGTGTTATTAAGATGTTTTTCCTTCGACTGAAGTTAACAAGTAATGTTGTCACTTAATATTTTATATAGGATATCATCTATGCATTTGCTGGCCAATATCTGCATGAACACACTTCTAAGGAAGAAGGACTATGTTCTTTATATACAAAAACCTCACAGTAGACGGAAGAATTATGTGACCAGATTTGAAAAGTCGCTGAGTCCATGTCTACTTTTGGCCGTAGTCTCCATGTGACACAGCACCCAGCTGAGAGCCAAATAGCCAAATCTGTTCTTCTTCTTCGTCCCATATATGCCCCCAGACTAATAAACCACCTCCTGCCTTCGCCCCCCTCCAGACCGCAGGCAGCGGACAGCAGCTCTCAGAGGGAGGTGTGATCAGGCTGAATTAGAGTTATGTGTGACATGCAGAGGAGAGGCTGCAGAATGTGACAACAGCTGAGTTTAAAAGTGAAGCTTTTCCGCCTGAAGGGAGAGGAACAGACGACAAAGGCAGAGCAGCCTGCTGCTGAGACAAGACTCTACGGCTGCTTCTGTTGGCTCCTTTACAATAGGAACCTGTCCTCTGGTTTCTGTTTATTTATTACCACTTTATATATTACCGGTTTATTTATACCTGCTTTATTTATTACCACTTTATTTATTACCAGTAAAAAGTTGTGGAATAAATTCATTGCAGAACTCAACTAAAGTCCAAATATCAACCAGTTCCAGAAAATGTAAAAAAACATCTTTAATGATTTTATTTCTTACTAATTGTATATCTTAGCTGACATTTTTAGTTCGGGCTGGTGCAGCCAGGCCAACTCTCGGCACAGTGCACAGGGTGCATTTTAGTAAAACATTGAATTTCTAACCTGCTCCTGTGCCAACATTTTTCAAGCTAAGGAAATAAAAGATATATCACCACGACCAGGAGACCCTCAGCTTTCAGGAAATATGGAGGGAAAGCAGGAAACATTTTGTGATTATGAATTAGGGTTTGAGTTATGAGCAGTTGTTCAGGGCATGTGAAACAGCTTTTGATGCTGTGTGTGTGAGTAACCGTAGCTACGGCCCAGCTCCACCAAAGAGATTAAAAAGTAAACAGCTACAGTTCAGCATCACTACTTTGTCAGAATTGCATTTTTTGAATGTGACATCAAATCTCATGTGATGACCTGTGATGTCAGAGAAAGTCAAAGAATCTCAGCCTATATAAGGCCAGCACTCAGCAAGCTGTAGCACACAGACGAGTGACAGACCCTGGTGATTACCAAGCAAAGTATAAGGCAGCAGATAATGGAAGTCAACATGCATCCCTCATCCCAGAAGGTCATCAGGAAACACTAGAGACGGTGGAGATCAATCCAACAAGGTTACATTTCTGGTATTGATAGGAAATAATATCTTATATTTATTCCTGTGGGCGGCACGGTGGAGCAGTGGGTAGCGCTGTTGCCTCACAGCAAGAAGGTCGCAGGTTCAAGACCTCCTTGGTCCTGGGTCTGGGACCTTTCTGTGTGGAGTTTGCATGTTCTCCCCGTGTCTGCGTGGGTTTTCACCGGGTACTCCGGCTTCCTCCCACAGTCCAAAAACATGCTCAGGTTAATTGGCAAATCTAAATTGCCCATAGGTGTGAGTGTGAGAGTGAATGGTGTGTGAATGGTGTGTGTGCCCCACGATTGGCTGGCGACCATCTGGGGTGTATCCCTGCCTCTCGCCGTAACGCGCTGGGATAGGCTCCAGCAGACCCCTGCGACCCTAATGAGGAATAAGCAGGTATAGAAAATGGATGGATGGATGGATTTATTCCTGTTTGATTTGTCCCATGAGCTGCACATATGATGTTGTAAAACTGTTAAAAAAGAAAATGGAAAGTCTTATACCTGACATCAGCACCGCGATAGAGCTGAGCTCCAAGAAAAGTTGGACATTCTGGATCATGACTATAGATGCTTCATGGTTCACGATAAGTTAAAGATTGCATCAATTGTGCCAGGATGAGTTCATGGCCAAGCTTTAGATGGAGAAGGACAGAAACAACATACAAAAGTATGGATTTTAGCTCCTCTAAAATACACATGAGGATAAATCCACATTTGACCTCTGGTGGAAAGAGATCAAATTCTCACAGAAGAAAGAATTTCAGAAGTTTCAAGTTTCACATTTAGAGTTAAAAATTGCTCATAAAATGAGACAAGATGAGTTCACCACTGACCTCTAGGAAGAGAAGAACACAAGCCTTAAAGAACAAAGAATTTTAAAAGCTTCAGTTTTTACACGAATAGTTAAAGATTGCTCTATGATTAAGCCACAAATTATTCACCATTGACCTCCAGGATGGAGAGAGACACAAAAGTCTTGAAAAGGCTGTAGAAGCTTACATTTTTATATGAAAAGTTCAAGATTGCTCTATAAACGGGCCACGAACTTGTCATCATTGGCCTCCAGACGGAGAGACACAAACATCTTACAAAGAGTTTCAGAAGCTTACATTTTATATGAAAAGTTCAAGATTGCTCTATAAACGGGCCACGAACTTTTACCCTCCAGATGGAGAGACACATATAAAAATGTAAACTTCTGAAGTCTTTTTAAGATGAGAAAAGTTCAAGATTGCTCTATAAACGGGCTACGAACTTTTCTCCTCCAGATGGAGAGAGACACATATAAAAATGTAAACTTCTAAAGCCTTTTTAAGACAAGAAAAGTTCAAGATTGCTCTATAAACGGGCCACGAACTTTTCTCCTCCAGATGGAGAGACACAAACATCTTACTAAGAGTTTCAGAAGCTTACATTCTATATGAAAAGTTCAAGATTGCTCTATAAACGGGCCACGAACTTTTCTCCTCCAGATGGAGAGACACAAACATCTTACAAAAAGTTTCAGAAGCTTACATTCTATATGAAAAGTTCAAGATTGCTCTATAAACGGGCCACGAATTTTTCCCTCCAGACGGAGAGACACAAACATCTTACAAAGAGTTTCAGAAGCTTACATTCTATATGAAAAGTTCAAGATTGCTCTATAAACGGGCCACGAACTTTTCCCCTCCAGATGGAGAGACACATATAAAAATGTAAACTTCTGAAGTCTTTTTAAGATGAGAAAAGTTCAAGATTGCTCTATAAACGGGCCACGAATTTTTCCCTCCAGATGGAGAGACACAAACATCTTACAAAAAGTTTCAGAAGCTTACATTCTATATGAAAAGTTCAAGATTGCTCTATAAACGGGCCACGAATTTTTCACCACAGACCTCCAGATGGAGAAAAAAAACATAAAAATGTAAGCTTCTGAAACTCTTTGTACGACATTTGTGTCTCTCTCCATCCTGGAGGTCAATGGTGAATAATTTGTGGCTTGATTTATAGAGCAATCTTTAACTCTTCATGTTAAAATTAAAGCTTTTAAAATTCTTTGTCCTTTAAGGCATATGTGTTCGCCTCTTCCTAGAGGTCAGTGGTTAGCTCATCTTGTCTCATTTTATGAGCAATTTTTACCTCTAAATGTGAAACTTGAAACTTCCGAAATTCTTTCTTCTGTGAGAATTTTATCTCTTTCCACTAGGGGTCAAATGTGGATTTATCCTCATGTGTATTTTAGAAGATCTAAAATCCATACTTCTGTATGTTGTTTTTGTCCTTCTCCATCTAAAGCTTGGTCATGAATTCATCCTGGCACAATTGATGCAATCTTTAACTTATCGTGAACCATGAGGCATCTATAGTCATGATCCAGAATGTCCAACTTTTCTTGGAGCTCAGCTCTATCGCAGTGCTGATGTCAGGTATAAGACTCCCATTTTCTTTTTTTACAGTTGTACATCATATGTGCAGCTCATGGGACAAATCAAACAGGAATAATTATAAGATATTATTTCCTTTCCAACACTTTTTTCATCGATTTTTTCATACCAGAAATGTAACCTTGTTGCAGCTTTCATTAACCTTAAATTCTCTCGCGGTTGCTCGTTTCCCATGTACCTCTGCGTAGCTGATTACCTTCAGTTTAAACTTATAAGCGTGTCTCTTTGCGATTTTCAGGGTAGTTAAAACAACTATGTTCTGCATAACGCACATCCCCGTTCTTTTATATACAATCCACGAAAATATAAGGCCTTTATGTGTGCCTTGTCATCGTGAAAATAAGGTATATAAAAAAAAAATCAAAATGCTCTCTGGTACTGTTCAGGGGGCCGGACCAAACCTAGAGGCGGTATCTGCCTATCTGTCTATCTGGTCCGCGGGCCGTAGTTTGGGGACCAGTGATCTATAGTCATGATCCAGGATGTCCAAATTTTTTGGAGCTCAACATCAAGTTGTTGCTGCTCAGCTGTGAATGAACAACTTCACCTTTAAATCCTGGTATACATGTGTTATGAACGGCATATGCTGTTTAAACTGTTTAGGTGTATGACTTTAAAAATATGTAATCAGCAAGACAGACCAGAGAGTTGCATTAGAACTGTGACATTAGAACTTCCCAGTGCTGACGTCACATATGAGACTGTCCGGTCCCTTTCTCCTATTTTTCTTCTCCCTGTGCTGTTACCTTGACGTGGTGGAGAAGCTTGAGTGCTTCTAGGACCCTGAGAGCTTTGCTGGGGGTTTAACCTCCCCAGACTGCTCTCAGATTAGAAGCAGGACTAAAGCCAGCACAACCCACAAAAATACTGTTACACAAACTAGAATGAGCAACTTATTGACATCAGGCCCATAGTGGACCCCAACCACCCAGACTGAACTGGACTAAACTAAACTAGATCATTAGAATTCTATCTTATATCAATGTTCAAAGAATCTTTGAATGTTCTGGTGCAAGGGTCTGATTCCTGTTTTCACCTCTTCTTGTTTTTGTTCACGTTAAAAAAAAATAATAATAATAACTTACAAACATGTGCGACAAATAAATAGAATAAATCGATGTCAACTTAATGTACCTGCAGTTTTAGATCAATTAAAAAGATACAAACAATATTTAGTTAATGTAGTTAACACCATTATTACATCAACTCCTTGAGTAATGTTTATAACTAAAATCTGTTTATTTTTTTATATTATTTATTATATTTCACTGTCTTTCACATATGACAGATAAAGATCAACTGCAGTCTGTCATTGAAACTGCAATTCAGGAAAAGTACAGAACTAGTGTGTACTTAAAGTGACAAAAGGTCACATACTCTCCTATAATTGTATTTTTATTGTCATAATTAACAATATATCTCCAGAATTTAATATTTACTTGTCAGCAGTTCATAGCCTAAGCAGAAATTGATTGAGGTGGTGGTGGTGGTAAGCATTTTTGTTACTCTTTAAAACAAATGCTATCAATTCGTTAAATGAAAAGTCCTTTAATATTTTTTTCATTTGATTTTATTATTTATTACTAATAAATAAAGGTATGGCGAGTGCCATACCCGAACGACACCACTGTTTTCTGCCCAGCAGTCTAATAACTACCAGGAGAAAACCTAAAAACCCACAGAAGTCAATGTGATTTGACACCTTTGATCAAATCACATTCATTGTTTAGATTTCTTTGTTGCTCTACAACAGCTTTTCTTTTTGTTTCTCCCATTATCTGAAGGTGATTATTTCCACTAAAAGCAGACATGGCCGTTCTGCTTGGCCTTGATGGTACTATACTCTGATTCATGGTGTCAGTCAGTCAGGGGCAGACTTTCATGGAGATTTTTCCTTTTTGTATGATGAATAGTGATAAATAACATCACTATGAAAATATCATGCCACAGTAGAGTCCCAACACCCAACGGCCCAGCCCGAACCCTCACAATTGCTGCAGGAATTGTCTAGTTCCTACTGCAATTCTCAATGTAAAGGTTCAGTTGCCATAGATGCACAGTGGAGCTGCAAACTAACAACTTTAATCTATGGATTTTTTAAAATTATGAATTCAGTATTTGTTTTTATTTCATAAAAATTGTGTAAAATGTCAGTATTTCCTGAAGCAGATGATTCAATTCAATAGATTCAATAGTCCACAACCCAAAGATGATTAGTTTATTACTATAGAAGACTAAAAAAAACCCAGAAAATAATCAGATTGACTCAAATCCATGAATCAATTAGCAAAATAGTTTGTCTTAAATGTAATTGTAGGTAAGGTATGCATGGAGCGTTTTTCCACATAATTTAATGATGCATAAAATAAAAAGTGGATATTACTACATTAGGTGATAAGAACCGGCTAAAATATCTACTACTTTTATTTCCTCAGTACAAGATGTGTGCTGAAATAATAACCTCACCATGTTTTTTCCTGCCTCACCACTGTCAAATAAAAAACACAGAATACGAATTCTGTATCTTAGATCTTGTAACATGATGCTTTACAGTTTAGATCAGTTTTCTTTCCTATTTTAAAGGCGACTGTACACGTTAGGTTGGCTGAGCTCAATCTAAACATGGCCTGCAGCTTTATGATGACGCTGAGTTCAGGTCAGGTCAGCAACAGTTTCCACGGCAACAGGCTCATGATATAAAAACTCATTCATTCACTTGAATGTAAAAGTGTCTCCAAACCAGTTTTTTTTACAGTGGAAATCTAATCTACTATCAGAATAGCCGTTATTATACACACTGAACATTGACTGAATCTACATAAATCAGATTTCGAATTAGTTCAATCCTACTGTATTTAAGTAGAAATCTCTTGGAAAATACAAGAAAATTATACCTAAAAAATATATCTACAGTTCAATAAGTTAATTTCTGCAACCACTTGACATAATAAAATTCAGTAATTTACACAAAACATTATTTCAGTACATTCAATTGTATATTATTGCTGAAATACTCTATAATCACAACATGGAACATTAGCTGACACTTTCAATGCTATATGATATATTACTAATAATCAACGTAAAGGTTCCGTTGCCATGGATGCACAGTAGAGCAGTAGAACATCTATTCTGACAGTTGATTAATGTATTGATTACAGGTCAGCAACAGTTTTCACGGCAAAAGGCTCACGATGCAAATCCTCATTCATTCACCTGAATGTGAAAGCGTCTCCAAACCTTTTCACTGCTATCTGTAGCAGCTCCGTTTTTTTCTACATATTGAAATCAGATTTGAATTCGTCACCTGTCATATAAAGCGTACATTGTGTGTATGTAAACTGATACGATGGCTTTATTCAAAATGCATTTGCTTATTTAAATAATCTTCCAGTTTGTTTTGTGTGAACCTGAATGGACACAAACCAAACTTCAGTGTGATATTTAAATCCTGAACACACAGTAAAACAGCACAGTTGTTTACGCATGAGACAAAAATGGAAGGAGAAACAACCTAACATTACATACTCTATGTTAGTTTATAGCAGTTTCAATCAGAGTATTGTTTATTTTATTTAGTTGCCAACTAACAAATCATTCATCAACTATTTTGATAATTATAATAATATATTATATATTATCTAATAATAATTGATTTAGGTCACTTCTTAAGACAAGAAATTCTCTGGTTCCAGGTTCTCATATCTGATCATTTCCTGGTTTCTTAAGTTTTCTATAATACTGATGATTTTTGGGAAAAAAAGGCGGGAAAGTCATAAACTTTTTAAAATACAGTTTTAAAAGCATTCATCAGGTCTCTCAAAATATACATGATTTGACACAAAATGTCAAATAGATAACGCAAAAAAGAATGATAAATTAAATGTTTAATTCACCTCTGCCGTAAAACTTGTTTATAGCATATTAAAGAGACCTAAGCTATCTGGTACCAATTTTTTTTGTCACTAAATGACATTTCTGACATCACCCCTTTTAAATATTTAAAGAAATCATGTACATTTTTGTGAAGCTTGTAAAGTCTCGATTTGAGGAAAACCACAAATGAAATCACAATATCCACCCATGAAAAATCACACTTCAGTTCATTCAATTGAAACGATTTATTCTGAAGGACGTACCCGTCGTATGACTCGACCTTTGTGCTAATATGACCAGACATGACCGGCTCATTCAACACTACATTTGCCTATCAGCATAATCATCTGGAGCTGGTTTGTTTTTTATTTAAATCCTGAACACACAGTCACAATCCGGGACAAAGTGCTGTGCTGTCGATGTGGACGGCAGCAGGATCAGCATAAGTGGTTCACAGCTGGTGTCTGGGGGGGAAACACGAGAGAGGAGGGGCGGGTGTGTGTGTGTGTGTGTGTGTGTGTGTGTGTGTGTATGGTGGGGGGGTCGCAGCCATGGCGACTGATGGAGGAGGAAGTAAACAGATGTCCACAGGCTGGCAGACAGGAGCGGTGGAGCTGCAGAGAGACAGGTGGACGTCCAGGGAAACAGTGTGAGGCCACGCAGTCACATACACAGGACAAAACACCAGAGACCCAATAAATTCATCTGTCATCAACTTATTTTATTACGACAAAACCAGACCTGTGTTTGGCTTGTTTGGGTTGGACGTCGCGCTGAGGAGAAGTTTCACAATCACTGTGGCTCCATGAATCCATTAACAGAAAAAAAACATAGAATTTTTTATATAATATAATATATAAAGAATTTATATAATATAATTTACTGATAAAGTGGCTAAACAATGCTGCAAAACATAATCTCACCAGGTGTGTTGTTTAGGTAGAATTAGTCCATTATATCGAATTATCTTATTTCACTGGCAGATATATTATCTTATTTCAAGCTTTTTTTCCTGGTTTGGGTCATATTGGTTTTGTTTTAAGAAAAAACAACATTTTCCTAAAATACTTAAGTAAAATAAAATGAAGAGAAAAAATATAATATTTCTATTCAATATTGGACTAATTGTACCAAAAACAAAATATTTTTACCTGTTGAGATTTCATTTTTTTTTTTGCAGTGAACATCTTAATCTTAATCATTCTCAAATATTTTTTTTTCTGGTTTCTTTATTCTTCTAATAGTAAACTGATTTTTCGATGGGTTGTGGACGGTTGTTCTGGACAAAAAAGACATTTTAGGTTGAATTTTCAGCTTTTGGAAACACTAATCAACATTTTACACCATTTTATGAATCAAACAACTAACTAATTAATTATTCCAATAATCAATAGGTCTGACTATTAAAAAAAACATCGTAATCATGATACAAACTGTCATCTTGTCACTTTCATCGCAATCTCAAATCGTAAATTGATGACAAAGTGAGAAAAAACCCTTCAACTTCTCAGTCTGAATGAATTTGGAATGAATGGATGCTGAAATATGTGATAAATCAGAATGATATGGCTTGTGTGGGTGAGTGGGATTAAATATTAACATACTTCCTCCTACTCATTAAAAAAACAGCAATACTTTGTATTATATCTTGATAATATTGCTATAGTTACTATTATTGATTTTAGGGAATATTAGGTATTATGGTAATATTACTGGTTTGAATGAACATTACATTATTTAATTAGAATATTGTTATGAGTAATAAAGGAATAAATACGTTTATTTAAGTTTTTTTTCCCTTTGAACCTTTTTCTCTCTATCTTTTTGTTGTTACATTTAGTTTTACATGTTCAAAATTATTCCAATAGAGGGATATTTTTATCTTATTAACATTGCACAATGCTTGTTTTTTGTGTTTGTTTTAACAAGTGTTTTACATGTGTGTAATAAATTCTTCTGCAGCAGCAGTCACTTCTAGAAGGTGAAACTGGAAAACGGCATCAGTTTTAATCCCTGAGTGCAGGAAGTAAAGCAGACACTCTGTCGCCTTCTACAACTATAACTGTCAACGTGTCCCTGAGCAAGGCACTTTACACCCAGCTGCTGCCACAGCGTTTATACACTGGAACTGACTGGGAGCCAGTCATAAAACGCTCCATGTCAAACAAGTGACAGATAATACCTCAACAGGTGGAGAAGTAAGGTTATTTTTTAAAAATAAAAGTAATCAGTAAATTTTCTCAAAAGGTAACTAAACTCTATTTACTGATTTACAAATTAATATAGCAACTGGTTATTTTGGAAAGTAACTATTGTGGTACTTTCAACTACATTTTTTAACGCTCAAAGAATTTTGACCCCACCTCCTCTATCTTTAATGTATTTTAGTAGGTTAGGTTAAATGTATAAGACACAGTATTTACACTCTCTATATGCAGCATTATTTGGAGACTTAAGCATAAATGCATTATTTCCGCTTGCATAAGAAAATGCTTTTTTTCCATTCCCCAGGAAATCAATATTTTTGACATAACCAAAGGCTCTAATCACGACCAAATTACCATACTTCACCACTTATTGTATGGAAAATAATATGTTTGTGTGTGTGTGGGGGGGGGGGTGCAAAAAATAATGAAATAATAATATTAAATAATGCAATGCAAGTAGCACTGAAGTGGCCCTGCTCATCAGCATGTCGAGGTGTGCTTGGCCATGGTCTGTTTGGTGCGGATCAGAATCAACACGTTTCTATTTGATGGCGACATTCCCAGGGATTGCTACCTGTTGCCATAAGGAGTGTGTGCGTGTGTTCACGGCTGCATGAGAAATCTGGTGTGGATAGGACAAAGTATGGTGAATTCATAACAACCTGCTGTTTGATGGCGATGGATGAAGAATGCACCAACATGGCCGCACAGGTGTGCTCGAGCGGGACTCTCATGAACTATGAGACATTTGGTGCACATAGAACAAAGAAAATTGAAGTTAAACTATGCGTGTCCTTGATGGTGAGGGATCAGAATTGTCACTGTTTTGAAAGCATTTCATCACAAAGCTCTTGACATGCCACAGACAAAGTTGAAGTAAAAGTGAGGACTTTTTTAGAAGTTCAGTAAATATGAAAACTGTGACTTCCTGTTGCAAGCAGGTGGCACACAATGGTGTATGATGGTTGTTATCATACACCATTCATTTCAGTTTGGATGTTGTTTGTTAAGGAAATCACAACTCCCATTTTCATGGCAACACATTAGGGGTTGCTAAACTGTAAACCCACCATTTTCATAACTTTTCATCACCAAAATCTGAAGATGGCACAGACAAAATTTTAAGTCGTTCTAGGCAAATCCCTAGGACTAGTTTGTCAAAGTACGATACCTACAAGTGGCAAATTCTCCAACATTCTATTCAAGATGGCTGACTTCCTGTTGGACTGGTATGGGTTCAAGAGGCTTTTCTGTCTGTTTTCACCTGACAAGTGTGTGTGCCGAATTTTGTTCTTCTTCTACGTGAAACAATGTGGTAACATGTTCTTTTAAAAATCAGGTGGCATTATAAAGCCATTTTGTCATGCCTATATTCAAAGCCTATAAAATATGTACATTTTCACCAGTGTAAATATGCATGTCAGATTTTGGGAGAGTTTTGTTTTTTTTAGGCCCTCAACAAGGTTATAAATGACACCGAAAACAAATGTAAAGAATCTTTTGAATAACAATACAGCCTTCACTGGCCTGTGGCTGCTGGACTATAAAACCAGATAAAAGTTCATTTAAAAGGTTAAAATCCTAAAGATTGAATGAAAAAAGAAAAAAATGTTTCAAGATTCGATTGAAAATATCAAAATCATAATATTGATGTATTATGATTTTACAGCAGTTTGTTTGTGCATGGACATTTTATCCCAAAGTTGTTAAAAGGGCAACATTTTCTCAGAGAGTTTAAATTAAATCAAGTTCAAGTTTCTGCTAAATTTCATGTTGTAAGCTGTAACACAGCCAACATAATCAGCACATCAAAAAAAAAACGTGTCCAAAAATGTCCCAGGAGGCAATGGGGGTTAAATGCGTAAGAGTATTTACATCTTAATTAAAAAGGATAAACATGCTGTGTTAATTTGGAGAATTTATCGAAAGCACCTTATTCCTGGCCTGTCGCCTGTAATGTGCTGGGATCGGCTCCAGCAGACCCCCCCAACCCTAGTGAGGAATAAGTGGGTAGAAATGACTTCCTTAGTTGCAAAAGGAAATCCTTTTATTTTGAAGTCCCCCAGCTTGTTTTTTGTCACAAGTGTGTGTACAGGGTGTCTCTTTGTGACTTGCATCATTTTTGAGAAAAATATATAAATAAATAAAAATGTTGAGATGAAGCATCACTATGTAAATGAAAAACTCCTTCACAGTAACACATGTTTCTTTAGAATTCTGAGATTTAAAAAAAATCATAATTACAACTGTTTTCCTGGGCATTCTGAGATTATTTATTTATTTATTTATTTTACTGTGGCCCAAATAAAAATAGTAGAAATGGACTAATTGATGAAAGTAATGAAGTAATTGGAGAGAAACATTCCACAACATTATGAATAATGTATGAATGAATGAATGAATAAATGAAACTGAAATAGTCCCATGCCTTGCCCCTCCTGGTCCAGTATCAGTGTTACATGTAAAACTGTGACTCAGTGTGACTCATGGTGACTGCTGAGTTACGGTAAAGACAGCGATGAGCTGTGACCTCTGCAGTAACGACAGCCTTGTTATAAAGTGAGGCTTCATTGGTTGCCGCGGAAACCGACTCACTGCCTTGAGCTGCTTATTCACAGCATAATCGGTTACAGCCACTGCGGGAAAAACCATGATAGAAGATGACATCATGTGATGAGTCGTGTGCGAAGCTTGCTCTTCCTTTATAGATTCTGCTGAATCACATGTGTTTTACATTTTCAACCTCTTTTCCCCACTCTTTATCCATGGCCTCCTTCTCCTTTAGATGATTTGTTATCTCTACCTCAGAGAAAATACAGTGTGCTGTCATGCGGGTGTGAATTATATTATTAGCATATTTAAAACATGGTTTATTAAGATGAACAGGAAGGTGGGTGGCTCACTGGGGGGAAAACAGAATTAAGAAGAGAGGATCCAGAGAAATAAAAAAACATGACCTGGATTTTCCTTTCTGCTCTTTTTAAAATCACCATGTGGGGGAGTCACTATTGTGCCGTCTCAAGTAGCTTTGTCTGTGCAGCGGATTTTCTAATGAGGGGCTTTTGGAGGAGGATGACAGAGCCTGTTCTGCCAGGGAGGAGGGGCACTCAGAAAGGAAATGAGCAACGCAGCGTCCGCGGATTCGACTAATACTAGATCCCCCGGATCAGGCTAGTGCCCCGCTGGCAGCTTGGCAGCAGCATCAGGACAAACTCTCATTATGTCAGATTCCCTGACAACCTATAATCTATAGTACCTAAATGATAGTGGGGGGATTAAAGCAAAACCAACCACACAAATGGGCAAGAAGGAAGCAGATTTATAAGGAGAGAAATGCTCAATTCTTTTGAGTATTTCTGCTTTCAGCATTAGATACAGTTGCAACAAATCACTATTTGGATACTTGATTATTGAAATGATTAATCAATTAGTTGTTTAGTTCATAAAATTGTGTAAAATGTCAGGAATAGGGAAAAATGCATGTATCCTGGGGTCACACGCACCTTCCCCAGGCATCACGCTATGCCCCCCAGGGGGAGAAGCACTGGGAACATAACATTCTAAATTTGCTTAAAACATCATTGGTATCAAGAAGATTTGCAGATCATAAGGATGTATAACATGTAGGGATTTGGAAACTGAGGGGCAGCTGATTTTATTGTGGGACATTATTGTAAAGAGAAATAAACAATGATATAAGATACAATTCTAAGGATCTAATTTAGTTTAGTCCAGTTTAGTCTAGGTGGTTGGGGTCTCCTATGGGCCTGATGTCAATAGGTTGCTCGTTCTAGTTTCTGTAACAATATGTTTTGTGGGTTGTGCTGACTTTAGTCATACTCCTAATCTGAGAGCAGTCTGGTGAGGTTAAACCTGCCAGGAGCCAGGGTCCTACAGGCACTCAAGCTTCTCCACCACGTCAAGGTCACAGCACAGGGATCAGTATATACACAGGGTCAGTATTCTGGGTTAGAATATATTTACCTTTTTACGTGATTAGGTTACGGGTTCAGGTCAGCACTTACTTGAAATACTCTATGGTGTTGAATAGAAAAGAATAACTTTCATTTAATCCTGTTTGATTAGAACCATGTAAAAAAAAGAAAAGAAAACGACCCTAAAAATAAAAGAAAGAGACCAAAAGTTCTTATACCCGACATCAGCACTGGGAGAGAGAAGTTCTAATGTCACTTATGTAACTCTCTGGTCTGTAGTCTTTCTAATTACGTATTTTTAAAGTCATACACTTAAACAGTTTTATGACTTTTAAATATCCAAACAGCATACGTCATTCATGAAACATTAATAGCAGGATTTAAAATAAAGTCGTTTCTCACCATTGACCAACATACATCATTCTTCATGTAGTATGGGTCCATAGGGTGACCAGAAGGATTCAGCACTCACATTGGATGCAATATCATAGAAATGCATGATGTCACAGGAGAAAAATGAAAATCTGAAAATTTTAGTAATGGTGGATGGTAGCTGGTTACTTTTGAATATCATATTGTATATTTCCCTGCATTGTAAATTAAATATAAACACAATGTTAAGATTTATCAACATGATACAAAACTGGTTTAAATCCCATTTTAACACAAAACTGAACAATATTATGAACTCACTCGTGCCATGCATGATTTCAAATCATGACGTCTTAGTGTATTACCTACAGTAACCTTGGAAACGTTGGTCCCAGTTCTTTTCAGGTCACTGACCAACTCCTGTTGTGTAGTTCCGGGCTGATTCCTCACCTTTCTTAGAATCATTGAGACCCCATGAGGTGATATCTTACATGGGGCTCCACTCCGATTGAGATTGACCGTCATGTTTAGCTTCTTCCATTTTCTAATGATTGCTCCAACACTGGACCTTTTTTCACCAAGCTGCTTGGCAATTGTTCCGTAGCCCTTTCCAGCCTTGTGGAGGTGTACAATTTTCTCTCGTGTCGTTGGACAGCTCTTTGGTCTTCGCCATGTTACAAGTTAAAGTCTTGCTGATTGTATGGGGTGGACAGGTGTCTTTATGCAGCTAATGACTTCAAACAGGTGCATCTGATTAAGGATGATACATGGAGTGCAGGTGGACTTCTAATGGGCGGACTAACAGGTCCTTCAAGGTCAGAATTCTATATGACACACAGGTGTTCAAATACTTATTTGCCGCTATATCACACAAATAAATTGTTAAAAAATCATGCATTGTGATTTCTGGATTTTTCTTTTTAGTTTATCTCTCTCACAGTGGACATGCACCTACGATGAAAATTTCAGACCCCTCCATGATTTCTAAGTGGGAGAAATAGCAAAATAGCAGGGTGTTCAAATACTTGTTTTCTTCACTGTAAGTGCAAGGAAGTGATTCCCTCAGTATTTAATTCTCCGCCTTGCCTCACCACAGCTGTGGACTTCTATGCTGCTGCTTGTCTTTCTGAAACAGATCAACTTGTTGAGAGCACTGTGGGTTAACTGTGAACAACTCTTGACACCATTACTCTAAAAAAGAGGTTAGTTACAAAAAAGTAACGCCCTGGTATAACTCAAATACATAAGTTAAAACTGACCTCACAAACGAATATGGTGTTCTAGCAAACGGGAAGAAGCTATGGAAACATACAGGAAGGCCCTTCTGACTTTTTTATTGACAAAATTCTAACAATGAGAGACAGAATTTATCACCTCATTCAATCAACTGTAGAGACAGACAAAAGAACTAAAATTTATCTAGACTCATTTTCTTCAATCAATCTTTCTGAACTTGCTTCATTGATGTCTTCATCCAAAACATCATCCTGTCTTTTGGACACTATATAATCAGGATTGCTCAAAGAAATTTTTCCTTCGATCTGCACTTCCTTTCCGGAAATGCTCAACACATCCACGTGTACCACAGTCCTTTAGAGTAGCTGTACTGACTCAGGTACTTAAGCCAACAGTAGACCTATATCTGCCATCCCTTTCTCTAAAAGATCCTCGAAAAAGCAATGTGACTTCCTACACAACAATGGTTTATATGAGGATTTCTAGTCAGGATTTAGAATGCATCACATCACAGCACTAGTGAAGGTTTGAAATGACATTCCTAATGCATCTGATAAAAGATTTACTTCCATCCTTGTTCTCTTAGACCTTAGTTCCGCATTTAACACCATCGACCATCAGATCTTATTACAGAGACTAGTGCATAAAAGGGACTGCATTAAACTGGATAAAGTCCTTAATCTCAGACCATTCCCAATTTGTTCATGTTGACAATGTTTCTTCTATCTGTACAAAAGTTACACATGGATTTCTCAAGGTTCTGTACTTTGACCAATACTTTTCACCCTTTATATGCTCCCATTAGGTAAAATCATTAGGAAACACTCTATTACTTTCCACTGTTATGCAGACGATACACAATTGTACCTATTAATAGAGCCAAATGAAGCCAAATAGCTAGTTTAAGCATGTCTTAAGGATATAAAATCCTGGATGAACTGCAGGTTTCTGCTACTTAATTCAGACAAAATAGAAGGTATTGTGCTCGGGCCTGAACTCTTAAGAATTCAATATGCAGTGATGAAGCTATTTTGAATGACATCTCCTTGGCCTCTAGCACCACTGTAAGAAACCTGGGAATCATCTTCCTGTCTTTAAGAGATGCAGAAAAACATTCTATGTATAAACACAGTCATCCACTGTCAACATAATTCAGTGATTCAGAATATTTTCTGACTTTGATACAGTTATTTGTGTTTTGACTAATTGTTGCAGCTTTATTGTCCATAACACCCTACATGAGAAAGGGAAGAGCAAACATTTTGCCTTTGGTTGTCCACATTTTATAAATCAAACAACTAATTAAATAATCATTTCAGTAATAGATAAATTAATACAACTATTTATTTATTTATTGATTCCCTCTTTAGTCATACAATATTATGTGTGTTCTCTTCTATACGTAAGACTAAATACACGACGCGACATGTTATTAACATGAGGCAGCTGCAGAACAGTTGGTCAATAAATCACTCAACCAAAAATGTGTAAAGAGTCATACACAAGAAGAATCCTACGAGCTAATAATGGTTTGTCTCTTCAGTCTTAAAAAAATGTCTGGGTTTGTTATCCTGAATATTTAATGATTTCATTTTTTCGGAGAAACTGTTTTTGATGAAAAACAAATGTGGAATCATGAAGTTTTCACCAAGTTTATTAACACACAGAGCAGTGAGGAATACTTCATATTTAACTAAACTATGAAAACTACTTTAAATTACATATTAGAGTTAATAACTCACCAGAAGATGATAAAGCCTTATTTTATAAAGACATGTTACAAGTGTTACAAGAACCTCAGAAGGATAACAAAAAATGAATAAAGTCTAATTGTATCCTTGTCATTTCATATAGGGGATTGATTGGACAACTTTTTAAATTCTGTATCTGTTCATGAGAGATATTAACTTCAACATGTGATATGTTTAATGCGTTATTTCCCAAAAGGAGGTAAAAATATCAGTGAAGTCGCCTACACGGTGTCTGAGAGAAGAGGCCAAAGCAGGATTAGTAAAACAAAAAAACACTGATAAGACATATTCACTGTTAGAAATGTCACAACAATTTTCAGCAGAGATCATCATATTTTTCATGCTTTCTGTGATCAGTCTGCTGCTATTATTGCTGCTCCTACCCACTAAATTTCATCTAAGAATAATCACACAATAGTACTGTCAGGCAGTAGAAACTGTATTGTTTTATAGACATTTAAAATATCACATGTCTGCCATCTGCTGGATTGTAACCACATTACAACACTTACTCCATTTTACTCCACACTTCAGTATGGAATATCAAGAAACAGATACACATAGGGTCTATAAAACTGAATTAATGACTCTGTAATAGTAGCAGTACCAGTGATTAATTCATAAAATTTTATGTAAAATGATAAAAATGTATTTTAAATTGATTTAAAATTAAAGGACCACTGCAGTCCCCAGTCTAAATTACTGTTTAAACTATAGTGTTATTTTTAATGTGTGCAAAGTGCATTCACAGAGCAATAATGTTTATGGTTATGTTGCTTGTTGCTGCCTTTTTTTTATTAATCGTCTTTCCTCACTGTTTTTAAATGATCTGAATTGCTCTCAAAAATATTCTTTTTTATCCTGTGTGTTTGCATTTCCACCTCTAGGAAACACTTTTTTTTTTACAACTGATCCTTATAAACACACAATTACCGCCAACAAGCACAAACAACATTGGTTTCCTTGGTTTCCTACCTTGGATTTCAAAATAAAAGCACAGAATCTGCGTTATAATTAAGCAGGGCTTCTATATTGATATGAAGATAATTATTTTATTTTTATTTATTTATTTTACATGTCCACTAAACAATTCAACCTAAAATGTCTTTTTTTGTCCAGACTAACAGTCCACAACCCAAATCCTCAGTTTACTATTATAGAAGAATAAAGAAACCAGAAATAGTCAGAGAAGAGAAGCTGGAACCCTTAATCAATCATCAAAGCAGTTGAAGATTATGTAATAGTTAAGATAAGATAAGATAAGATAAGATAAAACTTTATTGATCCCACAATGAGGAAATTTGTGTGTTACTGCAGCGTTACAGAATAAAGTAAAGAAAATAAAGCTGAAGAAGATAAAAAAAACTATAAAAAAATAAAAATAAAAAACACACAACACAATGTACAAATTCGCAGAATTTGTTGATCCGCATACACAGTATGCATTATGGACATAGAATGGAGAGAAAATGCTAATAGTAAGAAAAGAGTATGCATAAGCAAAGCATATATACATACATACATGCACGTACATACCTACATACATACACATACACACATATTTGCATATATATATATGGACATACATATCCACGCACATACACACATGTACACATACATAGCCAATGCATACTTAAGGTGCAGGGTGTGTGTGGAAAGAGAAAAAGTGACCAGTGAAATAGTGACAAAGTGACTACAGTGAGGTTTATGTTTATGTTATGTTATAAAGTCTTATTGCTGTCGGGATGAATGATCTGCGAAAGCGCTCCTTCTTGCAGCGAGGGTGTTTGAAGGAGCTGCTCAGCGCACCCACCACCCCATGCAGAGGGTGATGGGGGTTGTCCATAATGGAGTGTAAATAATTCTTGCAGCTCTGATATAGTATTGTCTATTCTTTGTCATATTATCATTATGCTAATGTGAACAGATTTCACTGGTTTAACTTCTTGAAAATCTTTAAATTGAAAATAATTTGAGAACCAAGAGAAATTAGAAATGTTCTTCTTATAAATGACTCAAATCGATGAATCAAAAACAGCTGTTTATTAATGCCATAGCTGCCAATTAAATGATTAATTGAAAATGTTGAAGCTTTAATAGAATATATAATAACAACAACAATAATAATAACGATTATTGTTATTGTTATGATTAATATTAATATTAATATTACAGTGGCTATAATAATACTACATTCATATCCCAAGTATACAACTGGGAAATAATAATTTGCATTGTGAGTAAACAAAAAAGAGAAGAAATTAAAAAATGCTCAGACATGGTAGTTCATAGGGAAACACGTGCAATCACGTGGAATTTATTTCTGGGGTAAATCTTAGAATTTATTGGCTCACGTGGTCTGGACCAGAACTATTAATTTGAAAAGCCGCTCACACCGGATGTCTCCGGTTCAACTTTTCCCGGCCGCACGCGCGCAGCGTCGCCGAGTGCTATGGTGGGAGGAGACGAGTGCGGACCTCGGCAGCCAGCTCGGTTCCTACCCGTCTAAACATGTCCGTGAACGAGGTGTTCGTGTTCCGGCCCTTTAAGCTGATCGCGCTGCTGTGCGTGTTCCTGGCGCTGTGCCTGGACGTGGTGGCCCTGCTCAGCCCCGCATGGGTCACCGCGGACCACTTCTCCCTGTCGCTGTGGGAGTCCTGCTCCCTGTCCGAGACCCGGAGCCCGGGGGCCGAGCCCGAGTGGAGGTGCTTCTCCACTCTCACGTCTGGTAGGAGAACACACACACACACACACACACACACAAACGCGCGCGCATGAGCGGTTTGTAGCGTCCAACTTGTGTTTTTTTGTTCGTTGTTTGGATGCACAGAATCAGGAGACACGGACAAAAACATGTGGAGTCCAAGTATGTAGGAAGCTATTAACCTGTGAATACACAACAACATGGATTATGACAGATCTGCGAAGATCACTTCATCGACAACTAATTTGATAATCGAGTTAAGTCATTTTCTTAATAAGAAAATGTCCAAAATCTCTGGTTCCAGCCTCTCAAATCCGCTTATTTTCTTTAGTCTTTTATAATAGTAAACTGATGATCTTTGGGTTATGGAATGTTGGTCTGGACAAAAGAAACATTTTAGGTTGAATCTTCAGCTTTGGGAAAGACAGAGATCAGACACAGGTCAACAACTTACACCATGTTATAAACATTTAATCAATAATTGTTTTAATAGTTGATTATCAAAAGTGTCGGTAGTTACAGCCCTATTATAAATGTGGTTTTTATATTGTAGTTACAGAAACATTTAATTGAGAATCATATAAAAACTGACAGTAACGTACACCTGCTTTTCAAATCTGATTATTTTCTGGTTTCTTTAGACTTCTATTTTAGTAAACTGATGATCTTTGGGTTGTGGGTCAATGTTTTACACCATTTTATGAATTAAACAATTAATCAATTAGTCGTTTCAATAATCGATAAACTCATCAAAATCAGAATAGTCATTGGTTGCAGCTTTAAAATATAACTAAACTGCATTTACTCAAAACCTATACTTCATTTTAAAGTATGTGTACTTAAATATTAATTTTAATTAATATAGAAAAGAGAACATGCATCTAAAGCAATAAAGACAGACACCTTTATTATATATTATACCACAAAAACACTAAAGAAATATAAAACAAGTGCACATTGAAATCAGTTTTCAGAGTTTCTTAATTAAAAAAGTGACTAATAAATACACTATATTAATATTGGTTAAGCTACTTGTATATAGATCAGCACCACTTTTACTATCTGCACAGTCCAGTCTGATTCTGAAATGGGCCATTCTCCATAATAAGTATTTTTCCTATCGCTACTTTAATATATACTTTAATATATAATATAGTAAGGGCGACACGGTGGTGCGGTGGGTAGCACTGTTGCCTCACAGCAAGAAGGTCGCAGGTTCAAGACCGCCTTGGGCCTGGGTCTGGGGCCTTTCTGTGTGGAGTTTGCATGTTCTCCCCGTGTCTGCGTGGGTTTTCACCGGGTACTCCGGTTTCCTCCCACAATACAAAAAACATGCTCAGGTTAATTGGTAAACTCTAAATTGCCCATAGGTGTGAGTGTGAGAGTGAATGGTGTGTGAATGGTGTGTGTGCCCCACGATTGGCTGGCGACCATCTGGGGTGTATCCCCCTGCCTCTCGCCTTAACGCACTGGGATAGGCTCCAGCAGACCCCTGCGACCCCGAAAGGGAATAAGCGGGATAGACAATGGATGGATGGATGGATATAATATAGTATATTTGTAGTTTCCCTTAGGCACCACGTTCAATGCAGGAATTTCACTTGTACTGATCTACTTCTTTTTCTTTATTCAAGTAACAGATCAGAATACTTCTTTTCACCATTGTTTTGAAAGTTGTAATATTGTGAAAACTGTGGTGGTAAAGTGCTTTTTTTTAGAGAAAGAAAACCCTAGAATAGATGTAATCCTCCGAGTCAGTGATGATCTTATGTAGTAACTCTACAAAATGCAGAGCTGGTTTCACTCTGAATCATCTGGTTTGATGGTTTCTTTTCGCTGCAAAGGTTGTGGATCCAATGTTTGATTAAAATCCTGACGGCTGTTGTTCTGTTGGCTCTAACAGACCCCATCTTCTCTCCCGGTCTGGTCATGGGTTTGTGTTAGTTGGCTTTGTTGGTGTCTGACCAGCAGCCGAGGCATTTTCTGGTGCCGATCAACGCCCCTTTCATAGGAACGTGACCAGTGACAAACACGCTGTGCTGCAGGAACCAGGTTTGACTCATGAGCTGCAGACCGTGATCCAGTCCGAGTTGAATCCGTTTTGTTTTAAAGACAAAGCCAAATGATGGTGAATCACTGGATTTCACATGAGACATTATTTTTAGTGTGGTTCTGGACTGTTGGCCTGGGCATACAAAGAGATGTTATGTTGAATCCTCACCTTTAGGAAACATTTATCTGAATTTTTGACCATTGTATGAACTAAACAACTAATCAATTAATTGTTTTAACAATAAAAATAGTTGTTAGTTACAGTTGTAAACCTTAACATACTTTCAGAAAGTGAAACCGTAGTAAACCATTAAGAAGCAACAAAGTCTAAAATACAACTTTAGTTAAATGAATTTTAGAGCTGCAATGATTAGTTTGTGAATTGATTAGTTACCAACTGTTTTGGTAACGGATTAATCGAGATGGACAGATTAACGGAGTCCTTTTCTTTAAGAAGAAAATGTCCAAATTCTCTGGTTCCAGCTTCTCAATTCTGATTATTTTCTAGTTTCTTTAGCCTTCTATTGTTATTCAGACTGTTGGACTGGACAAAAAAACACATTTTAGGTTGAATCTTCAGCTTTGGGAAACACTGACCAATGTTTTACACCCATTTTTAGGCTAGTAAAAAGTCTGTTTATATGTGTTTAGGAATATAAATAAAATCTCTGTTGGTGCATGAAGAGTTAACTTATTCTGACCACCAGACGCCTTCAGTGGGTTTGAAGAGACACATTCAGCATCTTCCATGGCAGGTTCTGACCAGCCAGGCTGCCTTTTGTCCAGCAGAGAAACCACATGACTGGTGCATTTACCCCCACCCCCCTACTCATGTCCCTTAAATCTACTTTAAACCAACCAGATTTAGCAGAATCTGGCTGCATATTAACGTTGCCTGTTCATAAGTTGCTTTAAAAGTGACCTTTGGTCGAATGCAGCACCAAACGCACTCCCAAAGAATTTGTAGGAAGCGGCCTCGGTGTGACCAGCTCTCTGATGTTGTGGAATGTGTCGGCTGAATGGGGAGGGGGGGCAGGTCTGTTGGGTCTGTTGCTTTTGAACGGCTGCAGAGCTCATTAAAGCATCGGTGGAGGGGCGTGTGGAGGTTAAAGAGGCAGTTCACCAAACGCCAAAGCTGATTTCTTCTGGGCGTAAACCCAGATAACCTGTCGAGCAGCGTGATCTGAAGGACACCATTTTATTTATGTCGCTGGGGGAGTCAGATTCTGGTGTTTTGAGTTCACTGTTTTAAAAAAAAAAAAAATCATTTGAAGGGATGATTTTTCTGGAGTCAAAGCCAGAATAATAACCACATAATGGACTTAAGATGGTAGAAGAAATCGACCCTGAGTTCTTCTACTTGAGGTTGAATCAAATAGAGTTCAGATGTATTAGGCGGAGGGGGGATGTCTTTCCAGGATGAATCCTCTGATGCACAGGAACGGACGTATTTAACTTTTCCAGCAGTATGTTTGGAGCAAATTGAACAAATTTTGCTGTGTAGAAGCCACCATGGAAAATTCTGGCAGCCACAGTTCCCCCGATTTCCTCGACCGAACCCTCTAAGGACCAAGAACTGAACACTCTGATTTACACGTGAAATACACACTGAAAAAACACCAGTAACGAGTACTCTGCAGGACTTCACACAGAATGTTCACAATTAGAACAATTTTAAATTTTGAAATTAGAGCAGCAACAATATAGAAATACTGGGAAAAAAAGTAAAAATCTCAACCATTGCAAATATGAACATTTTTTGGTTTCTTTACTCTTCTGTGAATATTTAGGTGAATATTTTTGAGAGTTGTGGACAAAAGAAGATATTTAAGGATGGAACATGTATTCATGAGAAACAGTGATGAACCTTTTTGACAATCTTCTGACCCTTTGTAGACTAATCCAGAAGAGGAGTCAACAAATGAACAAAAACAGAATTAATGACTTGGTTGTAGTTCTAATGGAAATACAATGAAGGAGATGGAAGCTCTATAGAACTACTACAACTGCTGATGAAGATGAGACTTAAATAAATTCTGAAAATATGAGTTATGTCTGTAGTAGAGCTGCAACGATTAGTTGACTAATCAAATAGTTGCCAACTATCACACTCAACAGTTATTTTTTTATTGATTTAAATCATTTTAGAATAAAATGTTAAAATTATCCGGCTCCAGCTTCTTAAATCTGATTATTTCCTTGTTTCTTTAGTCTTTAGTCCATAACCATCATTTTACTGATTAGAGACCAAAGAAACTGCTAATATATTAATCAATAGATGAATTAACCTTCAAAATATTTATATGTTGCAGCTCTGTAGTCTAGTCTCCAGTAGTTTTGTAGAATTAACAGTGATAAGGTTTTCTACTGAAGATTTGTTTGAGTGTAATTCTACAAAAGAATACTATATCAAATTTCAGTTTATCAAATGTTAGTTTAAGATGAGTAAATATCTGTTTAAAGTCCTGCCTTTAACCCGCTATTCGTAGAGTTGCTTGTATAATCTAACACTGCTCAGGTTGTTGTGCCTGTGTTGTAATCCTGTCGTGTGTCGTCAGGTCAGAGGTCATCCCTCCAGTCTGATATTTGGTGTTGAACGCAGCACTTTGATTCAGCAGCCGTTAATTGCTGTTTAGTGGATGACCCCTCTCTCTCTCTCTCTCTCTGGAACCTGCAGACTGGCAGATCGCCACCCTGGTGCTCCTGGGGGCCGGGGCCCTGTCCACCCTGGTGGCCTTCCTGGTGGCCCTGATCTCCCTCTGCAAGGGGACGCAGAGACGCCACTACCGCACCGTGTCCGTGTTTCTCTTCACCGCAGGTAAACGCCACCTTTATTCCTGAAAACGCTCTGGAAGTGGCTGCACTTTCTGATTTGATCTTTTTTCACCTTGAACAGAACAACATGCAAAAAATTATTCAGTTCACCTGAATTCAAAGTGGCCAATAACAATTAGAGAAACAAATTTGAACATGTACAGGCTGTACCAAACTATAAGCCGCACATTACAAGATATTTACTATACAGAGAAAGATTTTTTTGTTACTGTATGTAAGCAGTGTAAGTGGGGGTTATGAGACAATAAAAAAGCTGATGAAGTTGAATAAATAATATTGTAAAGTAAATAATGATAATGTGTGCAAATTAACAAACATTTAAAAAAAATGCAAGAAAACTTCCGCTGCGTTTATGTAGGTCACTAAATGCAGCCACACTCCAGACCTAAAAAGTTCTGCTGGTCATCATCTGGTCAACTCTGGATCTTTCCCACTCACCAAACCCATAACAAGTTTCCACAGCACTTGACTATCTGCTGTCTGTCCATCTGCTACGCTGCTGCCGTTCTTTATGTTTAATATGGGTGGTTGGTTTTAGGAGCAGCACCACCTGCTGATCTGGAGGGGAATTGGGTTGCTTATGAGAAAAAACTGAATAAGAAAAAAAAGAGCAGTTTATGATCATGAACCAAACCGAACACACGCAAATCAAACCGAGACATTCAAACATAACGGTTCTGACAGTTTTCATAAACTGTTCCATCACTAATATATGAATTTATATATATATATATATATATATATATATATATATATTTATATGAGAGAGAGAGAGAGAGAGAGACTTAATAATTTTCTTAAAGCTCATGATCTCATCTCTAAAAAAATTGTTTATAACTGCATTTAAATTCAATTCAATTCAATTTATTTGTATAGCCCAGAATCACAAATCAGATTTGCCCCAAAGGGCTTTACATTGTGTCCAAAAGCAACACAACATCCCTCGTACTCCACATAGAAGTGGAGTATGAGGAGCAGGATCCATCACAGCTTTCAGGTTTCACCAAGGCAGCCTCAGACCCTCCAACATCCGTAGATCCCTCAGTGGCTGCACTGCAGCATGCTCTGTGAAAGAGAAAACACTGGGCAGGACTCTGGGAAGAAAGCAGATTTAAAAGTACAATAGTGGATCATCAGTAGAAAAAGAAGCTCAGAGCATCTCATGAGGACATTAAACATTATTGTTTATTCATTGTCAGACCTGGATGGTTCCATTTTCACTTTTCCTTTTTTTTTTTTTTTTTTTGTTAAACCCGTGTACATTTTGAAACAGAACAGCAGTTGGTTCCATATGAATTTACCACAACCACAGACCGTTGCTATGCAGACACGGGGCTTTTTTTTTCTTTTTTTTTGTTTTTGTTCCAGCCTTCATGTTAAATAGAAGGCTGCGGAGGGAAAGCAGCAGCTGAACGGGGCCTGTTGGTTGAGCTCACTCTTTCTGTGGTGTGGAGTCTCTGGAGGCCGCCGGCTCGCGGGCCAAGAAAAAGCAGCCGCAGAATTCTGCAGACCTACCAACAAAGTGAAATCACTGAGGGGAAAAAAGCCGCCAAAGATTCCTCACCCTGCGCTGCTTCATAGTTGGACTGAGCTCCGCCTGCTTGCTTTGTGAGAAGGTCCTTTGGGTGAAACCCTGACACTGGAGGGGGGAGGATCCATCTATAAAACATATCATTAAAAAGAAAAGTTTAGTTTCAGCAACAGCCCAAGCGCGTTGTTCCAAATTCTGTACAGACATTGCAATAACTGCCACACAGACTATGATTATTTCTCTTTTAACAATGATGAAACTGTTCCAGGTCTCAAAATAAAAACTGTATTATATAAGAAATACCTCATACTTGCCCGTAGACTCATTTCAACAAAACTCTGAGACATCATTAAAACCCACGAAGGTTTTTTTTTTTTTTTGAATGTGCACAAGAGCCACTAAAACACTTAAGCACAAACAGTGTTGTTTTAGTGTGGAAAAATGTTGAAAAGAGCTGGAACAAACATGCACAGATCAGGCCTTAAAAAGGGACTTTTTGTCTTGTTGGGTCTATGAAAACATCGGCCATAAAGAGCCAGTGTGCAGCGACGACTGAACGGCTGCACCTTTGACTGCTGGCCATTTACTGCGCGGCGTGGGAATGCACTGTTATCCTTTCCTGTGTGTAATTGCTTTAAGAGCCGTATGCGAGGATATGAGGCGTCTACCCAGGCAGGAGGCCTCTATCCAGCAGAGGGGGGGGGGGGGGGCTGCACTCTGCTGGTAATGCCCCTACATTAACTCCCCCCTAGCACTTTGGCTGCAGCGAGCTAGTTTCTGTCCAGAAATATGAGAGAAGCAGCAGTATGAGTGGCAATATTAACAGCAGTAGCAGTAGTGTTAGCAGCAGCAGCAGCAAAAACAGCATAAACAGTTAAGCAGTAGTAGCATTAGCAAAAGCAGCATCAGTGTTAACCGCAGCAGTATCAACAGCATCAGCAGCAGTGTTAGCATCAGTAACAGCAGCAACAGCATCAGCATAAACAGCAGTGGCAGTGTTAGCAGCAGCAGCATAAACAGCAGTGGCAGTGTTGGCAGCAGCAATGTAAGCAGCAGCAGCTTTAGAAGGAGTAGCAGTGTAAGCAGCAGCAGTGTTAACAGCAGCATTAACAACAGTAATAACAGTGGCAGCAGCAGCAGCATTAACAGCAGCATTAACAACAGTATTAACAGTGGCAGCAGCAGCAGCATTAACAGCAGTGTTAGCATCAGCAGTGCTGCCAGCTCCATCAAAAGCATCCTGCTGTTCGCATGCTGCAGGAAGGAAAAGGCGGAGGTGTCGTCACACAATGTCCCCGTGAGTCACCTGGACGCCAGTAAAAGGAACGAGAGTCACATCCTTGATTTTACACAAACACTGAACTAGCCAGGAGATCCAGAGTTTAACCATTAAGAGTCTTGGACACACTTCTCAGCGGGGCTCAACATGTGGTCCAGGGACCAGAACCAGACACGAAAAGGTCCAATCACTGTGTAAAATTTAACAAAAAAAGTTGTGTACAGAAATGTGAAGTCAGTGAGAATCCTTAAGGGCGCAAGAGATAAAAAATTATAGTTTTTGTTTTGTAAATGGTTTATAAGGCAGGAGATAACTTCACCTTAAAATAACATTTTGTTTAATGCACTGCATTGTTTTATTAAATTGACCAAAATCAAGGGGGAAGAAATGAAAAGATTCAAAATCATCAGTAATGTAATAATATATTTGAAGCTAATTCTATTCAATATTGGACTAATTGAACAAAAACAAGATATTTTCAATTCTTAAGAATTAATTTTAATATTGAATAACTACAATATAATAGTGTTGAAATTGCTAGTCATCTCTCTTGTTTTGTATATTGAGATCAAAACTGTCCGGCTCACTTGAGATCAAATTGTGCTGAATGTGGACAATGAACTAAACTGAGTTTGACACCACTGCCTTAAAGGGACAATCTGGGGGATATAAAACGGTAGTAGAGTAGAAAAAATGTATTCTCACCAAAGCAGACTTTGGTGTGAAAGACCCTTAGGAATAAATGTGTATATGAATGAAGCAAAGGCTGATGTGACTTGTCTCTTTAAATAAATGTATGATCCTATGGTATTCTTACAAATTGACATTTGTGCCAGACATTGCAGTAAAATCTCCCATACCTTCTCTACTACAGACCAAACAGATGACAAGGAACACATTTGTGAATTCCCAGTATCAGAGATCTGTGATGTCACACATGTCACATTAGGTGTTCATGGTAAATTTATTCCTCATTTGAAAACAAATCAGCTTGGCAGTTGATTTTTTTTTTTTTTCTGGTTTAGCTTTTTGCTAAGTAGAACATATTCGGTCTTTTTATTTCCATTTCCTCAACATATACCACAAATATAACGTTGCTGGTTAGATTTAACAACACATTATTTTAACAATGAAAACTAATTTAGCAATTTAGGCTTTAGGGTTATTTAGTTTTCCTGCTCCAAAATGGTAAATAGGATAATAAATCTGGAAAATGTCGTCACAAAGGTTATAATATTAAACCTGGTGTCAAAATAAATCTACAACATGCGAGGGTACTACATAATATCAAATATATTTAGAATATTGCATTAAAAAACGCTAACATTGCTCTACTACAGATAACAGCAACTTAAGCAACTGACCAAAATCCGGGAAAAAATATCTTGAAGTGAAATGAATCATGCTTTTTGATTTTTATTATTAAGGTAAGAGTTCAAAGATTAATTATTTGTCCATAACATATATGTAACCACAATATTTTTCCATGTTATTTTATATCAGTTTTTTTGAAGAATTGTGGTCAGAACAGGTTAAATGTTATATAGGACATGTAATTAAACCATTAACATTGGTACATTACCAAAAATCGTCCCTCTCACATCTGTACCACACTGTCACATGACCACACCAGGTTGTTCACTATATGTGACTTAGAGCCTTCATCAGTTTAAGTTCAGATGAGAAATGTTCCAGAACATTTAAAGGGGCGGTGACACCAGTGTTACAGTGGCTTCTTATGGGTTAAATAAAACCATGGAAGCACTGAAGTCATCTTCCTCATGTTCAGGTCAAGGCTGAAGAAGAATAGTGACAATTGTTCAAAGTTGTTCCACGTTTCACGACATTAAAGAACCAAACGATGCGTTTGGGACTTCAGCTTAAAAGAAATGTGCCGAGTGACGTTAAAGACAATCACTGTCAGAGAGAAAGGGACACAGCTACACCTCACAAACAGCCTTAATGACGCCAAGCTGGAGTTTATGCTACAATATAAACCATAATATAACAATATAACACTTCATTTCATCTGACTCTGGAAAACACGATCCAGCCCTCACTGGAAAAATGTAATTTCAAATTATTAATATTTTCCCCGGGTACTCCGGTTTCCTCCCACAATACAAAAAAAAAAAAAAAAAAACATGCTCAGGTTAATTGGTAAACTCTAAATTGCCCATAGGTGTGAGTGTGAGAGTGAATGGTGTGTGAATGGTGTGTGTGCCCCACGATTGGCTGGCGACCATCTGGGGTGTATCCCTGCCTCTCGCCTTAACGCGCTGGGATAGGCTCCAGCAGACCCCTGCGACCCCGAAAGGGAATAAGCGGGATAGACAATGGATGGATGGATGGATGGATTTGACTCAATGGATGGAAAAAAAACTTTTAAAATGCACTGTATAGCTAAAAGTGAAACCAGGTTCCAACCTTTTAGTCTTTTGACATTGAGTGTAGTTGAGTGTTAACAGCTCTACCAAATAGAGATTTTTCCTTCTAAAATTCTCACATGGTTTCTCTTTGCCAGATGTTCAAATAATCCAGTATTTCACCAAAGTCAGATTAGAGAAACAGTAAAACAGCAGAAAACAATAGTCTGGACAGCAACATGAGGAGGAGCTGTGATACAGAGATTCACTCTGTAAGTAAGGTGCTGCTGCAGGACAGCGCTGTGATAACTAGGTCTATGAGATTTTAACTTTTCTGTGGTCTAGACGCCTTTATTATACAGTAGCTAGACGGGAAGTATTAGCTGCTTAACAGAAAGGCTCCAAATGCAAAACTCTACCTCTACACCACCACAGCATGCCACGTTTTAAATATCAATGCAAAAACAAAGGACATGAACAATCATGCCATGCACAGCTAGTGTATATGACATTCAGAGAAATATCCGGAGCCATAGGTGATTAAAAAAAAATAATAATAATAATAAAATAGGTCCTGTTTAACATCTTATATCACCATAGCTCTGATGTTTTGTTTGTATTAATATTGTCTTTTTGTTGTTATTGTATTGTTCAAAAGACCTAAAAAAAAGTTTGATTTAAAAAAATTAAAAAAATTAGCACCACCATATTTTATGGTATGGTTCTATTGTATTGTTTGCTATCACCAGAAGCCTATAAATGAAAATGTCAGCTTCTGTTTTTACCTGATGCTTTTTTGAACTTTTTATGAACCATCTCTGCATTTCTGCTCATAATAATCCACGAAATCCGTTTTCACAAGCTCTTCATAATGCTCCTTAATCCTCATGTGTCTACTCTTCTTTTCTTCCTTTCACCTTCCTCATCGCTTTATTCTAAATGTCACACTTCCTTTATCCTTATTTAAAATTAATCCTCATTTGCATCCGTCCCACCTGCCTGAATCTAGAAGGATTTTAGTGCTTCCATCGCAAACATTCATATTCAAGGCAGAAACATGACGCCAGTGACTCGGGTATGAAAATATATTGGTAATATGTACTGTACAAACAGCTGTGGAGGCAGAAATTTCACTGGGTATGAAAAGAGGCTGAAATATAAAACGGAAGCAGGAAGACGTGTTATATAAAGTGATGATGTGCCTAATGTCAGAGTTTCTGCTGCATCATCTCTGAGCCCTTCTAAAGATTTACCACCACAGGGATAATGATGGAATATGTTGGATATATGGAGTCATATTTAGGAGTAGCATGCAAAAGTTTTATGTAATTCTGCTTCCGTAGTTTCCAAAGTTGTCATCTTTTTATGTTATTATACTACATTATGTGTAAATAATAAGCCATGGACGTCCTCTGCAAACTAATTATTTTATTTATTCTACCAAACCTCCATTAGACAACACACCTATCGTGACATAAACTCTGGGCTATTTTAATAAATAACATGCAGTAAACTTTTATTACTCTGGAATAATTTGCGTATATTGAGTCCTGATAGTGTTGCAGCTACTGTTTATAGTAGATGTGTAATATAGATAATAGTAGTGGGGTGTGAATGGTGTATGGTTTACACTCAAGGTTATTTTTCATTATTGATTTATATGCCAATTATTTTTTCAATAATTTGACTATGCAAGACTAGTTTAGGCTATAAAATGTCAAAAAAGCAGTAAAACTGGCTGGATATTTGGTGATTCATTTCCTGCATAGTGTATTTAATTTTTCCCCAAATTTAGGTCAGTTTGGTCTTGATTTTGTGTTTTATGTGCCACAAAATGCTAAGTGTAAATAGAAGTGCGTGATTTGATGTGTCTTCTATTTATTCTATGTCTTAAGCCTATTTAGCCCTTTGATGGGATTTACAAGTAAGTACATTTGCAAACTTCGAAAAAAAATCCTCAAATTATGAGAAAATGCTTCCACGAAATCGGTTAATTCGATCAGGAAAATCGCCCAGAAAAAGAATCCTGTAAATCCTGGTGGGACTGTCTCATGATGAAACGGTAGTAATGTCCTTCTGTCTTCTCTTTGGGCTCCAGTGGTCCTGCAGGCCTGCGCTCTGGTCCTCTACCCGATCAAGTTCATCGACGGAACAGTCCTGCAGACGTATCACGAGTTCAACTGGGGCTACGGCCTCGGCTGGGGGGCCACCATCTTCATGCTGGGCGGAGGCATCCTGTTCTGCCTGAGGACGGACATATACGAGGACGCCATGTACTGAGCACCACCACATCCCCCCTCCAACCCTCCACCCTCATCACCACCCCCTCTGGAAACACACACACACACACACACACAGCCATACAGGAGGTGTGCTCCATTTCTCCTCTCAGCACACGGGCCGGTGAGCGCAGGCTATTTCTCCTTTCCTCCTCTCGCTGTTCTTGCCCTCTCTGTTATTTTTAGACAGGTTGTGGAGGCCTAATTTAGGCCGGGCTGTGTGAACAGGACCGCCATCCCCCCTCCTCCCCCGCCGGGTCTCTCAGCCCCGCCGGTATCGGGGTGAGGCTGCAGAAGAGCTTTCTGGACACGCAGAAAGCCGCCGCCGCTGATGATGCTGGACGTTTCCACTGTGCGTTGACCTGGATCTCTATTGTTAGAAAACACAGAGCAGGAGATTCTCAGCACAGACCTGTGTGCAGTGGCTGAACATTGAAAGGGATTAATTTACACTACTCCCACATTTCCTTTTTTTTTTTTTTTTTTTTATTTGTGTAGAATTTCACATGGACAAGCTCATTTTCATGTATTTAAGACATTGTTTTCCAAAATCTGAAGATTCTCCCTCTATGTGTTCTGGCTAAAACATGCAAAGTCTCCTGCTGTTAGAACCCTCTATTGCATAGCCATGCACATTTTTGCATATCATTCGTTTTCTAATTTTGACCCAGAATGCACTGCGGTATGCAGATTGGCTGCAACACATATGCCCAGGAGGTTCACAAGATGTGCTAGTGCTTCATTTTACAGGTCCCTAACTACATATGAACTACCTTGTAGTTCATACATGTTTCATATGTAGAAAACATATCTGTACATGTGTAGTTCATGTATACAAGTGGTCAGACCTGTAAAAAGGAAGTGAGTCTAGTTCCTTAGTTCATATGTGTTAGTATATATTAACTTGTTGTCCCAGTGTCCATTTATTGTAATGTTATTTTAAACACACCAACAAAACAAAAATAACAAACAATGTTATATGAATGGGTGTCAAACATTTTAATGAAAACATTAAAAATATTAAGAATGGTACAAGGGAAAAAAAATTGTTGTAACACAAAATGAAGGGTTACCAAAGATTTTTATCAAACCATGTGAAAACTGTATTTTCTGGTCATGTGATGTGATTATTTATTCGTCCTTCAAAGTAAAAGACAAGATTTTCACAATTAAATGGTGAAATATGGATTTTTTTTTACTGGTTTTAAGTAATATTGAGCCAAGGTACTCATTGCTATTTGTGAAGGCTATGCAATAGGGGTTAGAAGTGTAAATTAGTCGCAATCAAATGTAGTAGTTTTTCCTCAAATGAAGGATGTAAATTTGTACAAAGTATTTCTACATAAGGGAAAAAAACAGAATAAACCGCTGTAGTTTGGGAAATATTAGGAGTGTGAATTATTATTGCAGATGTGCTATGTTAAATGTATCTAAAACCTCTAACAGAAATTTTGCTTGCTTTTGAAAAACATTTTTATCACACAGAGCACACATTCCTTAAAGAACCACCACAGTCTGTTTACAGTGGAACTACCTTGCAGCTAATTTAGCACATGAACTTAATCAGCAACATCCAATATTTAGAGTTATTAAAACTTTACACCGGAATATACTTGTATATACAATACCTGTCATGTCATATCTGGAACACTTTTATCGCTGTCATCATTGTTTTTCTGTATCGAATGAATGTGCTTGGAGGCTACAAATTAACACCTGCTTTTAATTGTGAAACTGAAATATAAAAACAGAAAAACTCTTTTTTGAAGTTTTTTCTTTTTAGATCTGTGTGCATGTGTGTTTTAAGTGTTCTCATAAAAGGCCCATTTGAAAATTTCTCTACTTATTGTTCATGTTTTGTGTCACACAGAAGGTTTTGGCCTCCTGATGAGAGGAGTCCCTGCAAACACACACAGTCTAAACTCTCTGAAAAATCAACTAATTCACCAGACTCTAAGTCAGTGCATAGATGTGAGGGGGAAAGAGGCAAATTATTACAACGTGTGAACCTAATGCTTCTGTGAACAGTAGATTGAATGCATGAGGAGCCAGATCAGCAGCGTCTTATAATAGCAGTGACCTCTTTGGAATGTGTGTAATGTGGCTCGCTGCTTAAAGGTGATGTTACACGATGGAGGTCACACACATCCTATACTTTGTAGTGTAGTGACGTAGATGGGATGTTTCTTGCGGTGGCGACATTTTAATTTAAGGAAAGAAAATATACATTTAAATGCAACAATATGGTGCGATTTGAGAGCAAAATCACAAAGAAAGCGACTATTAATGATCAATATTAATATATAATAAAATCAGCCTACACTAAAATCTTAACAAGTGGAAATATCATGTTTTTAGTACAATTGTTCAATATTGAGTAAATTATCTTAGAGAGAGAATTTCTTTTGTGACATAAGCAAAATGTCTGCCAGTGGTAATTCTACCTAATCTTTGACTAATTGTACCAAAAACAAGGTATTTTCACATGTTAAAATTTCAGTTTTTGCAGGTGCAAATGACAAATGAACATTTTTATCTAAAGGGATATTTTTCACATTTTTCACATTCTTAACATGTCAATAAGTAGGAAACTGGCTGTCAATTGGTGACTCATTTCCTGTCTAATCAATTACAGGACTGATAGTTTATTTCAAGTTTTTAAGTAAAATACAATTTTGACATTTTTGCAATATTCTAACTATATTTGCTCTGTCACAGCAACATAACAAACATGACATACATCATACGTGATTATGGAGATATTTAATATTAATTATCATTTATATAGCAGGAAAACTAAAAAAATAAGTCTCAGGCTTAAATGGTTAAAAGCCCTAGTTATAATGAAAATGTCTATATATGGAGAGGCCAGACCTTAAACTATCTAAATGACTCCTCTGCAGGTAAAGTTTCTGGTTAAACATTTTTACAAACTCTAAGTGAACAAATGGACAGTTTTGACACTAGTGAAACATTGACTCAGAACATTACAAGCAGACATGTGGATGTTTCCCTCTGGATGAATATTTTAAACCCTTACAGGAAATATGGAAACTTACAGTATGCACAAAATATGCAAATGCTTGCTGCTGAAGCAAGAACAGTGTCGTTTATTTGGCCGGAGTTTTTTTTTTTTTTAAGTTGTGCGCTCACTAAAATTGGTGTGAGGTGGAGTTGAAGAGTGGAAATACCAGTGGCTTTTTATTTCCCAGCTCCGACCTTTCTCATGTTCCATGTTTCTGCTCAGCTCAGAGGAACAAACAAAGGGAAGAAAAAGTCCCACCCAAGTCATATTTCACAATGTTATGGTGAAGTAGCAGCGTTGATGTGAGTGTCTTTGCTGTCTGCTGCCTCAGTCTATGATTAGCTCCATGTTTGACCCAGACCACACCCTCCCTGGCCCCCTGGCCCGTCCCACGCCACCTAGTGGCCAGAGGCTGCACTGCTCTGATAGAATAGAATAGATAGAATAGATAAACTTTATTGATCCCACAACGGGGAAATTTGTGTGTTACTGCAGCCCATGCTCATAGCAACCTGGACCCATGTCTCCTTGAAGGGAAAGAAACTTAAATAAAGCAGACCACATGGAACACATTTCTGAAACTTCTGTTTTTTTTAAATATCAATCAGCTTGGAAATTTGTTTTTTAAATTTTGTTGGTTTCACATATTTTATCTTTATATTTGCATCTCCTTAATATATATTGTAGTTATAACTTTGCTTTTTAGGTTTAACAAAAATGTTAATATATAAATTTAAAAATAAGTGAATCAGCTAAATTCTAGAGCAGCTCATTACCATTTTCACTACAATATTTTCCTAACTTGTTTAATATATCATTTTATTTAGGAATTAATAACCAAACTGATTCAAATCAGGAAAAACACTTAATAAAAAAACTATCTGCAAAGTGTAATGGTTATAGATAAGAGTTCTGTGATCAATTATTTGTCCATAAAATCCTAGAAGTCACACTGAGGATCGTTACAGAACATGAAAAATATATTCTGTAAGATTAAGTAATCATGCAAACAGCTCAATTCGAAATTAAATATCTAAATAGTGGTTAGTTGCAGCCCTACTATATATGATATGATGATATTAAATTAAACTATTTTCCTTTTGTATTCATAGTGACATATTGATGAAATATATTGATGCTGTAACAGTAACATTGTGTTTTACTACAGATAAAAATTCTTTATTTAGATTTCTTGTGCAATTATGCATCAAGTCTGCATGATTGCAGGCAAAAGTCAAAATCTGTTCTTCTTCTTCATCTTCTTCATCTTCTTCTTCCTTCTTCCTATTTGTATGTTGTACTGTGCAGAATGATTTTTGTAAAGTTTGACATTGAAAAAAAGCTGTTTTCACAATTATCATTTACAAGTGGAAACGAAAATCAGATTTTTAAGAGACATGCCTACAGGCATGATTTGTGACATCACAAATAATCAATTCTCATGCAATATTTAGCCTACAAGAAGTGTGATGCTGAAACTCGAAGCCTGCAGATTGACTTTACATTGGAGTAGAAGACATCCAACAATAAACCTCAGATAATAAATAACATATTTTGGATTTTTCAATGAGGAAGAAACATTGGATTTAATTTTGTGTTAAAAAAACAAAAAAATCAGACACAAACTAATATTCAAAGTAGAGTATTTTATAAACATCTTGTCTGGATCTGTTGCTGTGTTTTATCTTGATGAATAAACAGGTGGAGAAAAACATATTTTCTATATTTCATATGTGTAGTGTAGTTCTGTTTATTTGTGGAAACACAAGTGCCTGAACTCAAACATGGTTGAGATTAAGACAAGAAAAGAACAAGAAAATCTCCAGTGTGACTGAACTCTACAAAGTAGGTGTGAAATCTGCACTTATTTAATGTGTTAGACACATTAACATTACTGTAAATGATTATACCAGTAGTTTGATTTACAACAAATCACAAGAGAGTTACTGTAGTTTTATACTGCCAATCACCTACTACTGTACATAAAACCTAAATCATAGTATTAAATAGAATTTTATTGTACAATCAATCCGCTAATACTGCCAATACAATTAAAATCATTGAGTTCAATTGTGTTATTTTACAGTAAATACACAATACTATAAACAGAAGTACACTACTTCTACTGTAGAAAAAACTAAACACAGTAACTTTATGGATAATTGCTGCTAGTTAGTCACTGTAGATTTTAAGGTTTTATGGTGTTGGGTCAAGTCAATTTTATTAGTATAGCTCAAAATCGCAAATCACAGATTCTCCTCATTGGGCTTTACAGTTTGTACTAAAGCAACACAACATCCCCTGGCCTCAGACCCTCACCTTTTACAAGGTAAAACTCCCTAAAAAAACCTTTAACTGGGCAAAAGGGGGAAGAAACCTCAGGAAGAGTAACGGAGGAGGACTCCTTTTCCAGGACGGACAGGCTGAAATAGATGATGTGAACAGGATGGAAACAATACACTTAGTGTGATTGATGTGAAACAACAAAACAGTTTCATTTCAAGCAATTATTGATTTAAAAAATATACATATATATATATATTTTTTTTTTTTTTTCAAGGTTGTGCAGCTGAAGATAATTTGCTCTGCTGCAGCTGCTTCTACAAACTCTCAGGTCTGAAAACTTTGTACATAACCACAGTCTATTCTAGCAGGACAAAAATAATTTGTTTGTCAGCAGAGAAAAACCGGATGATAAAAAAAAGAGAAATTGTCTTTCTAGACAACACAGATTGTGGTTGTGGGTTGGTTGGAGAGCAGCCTGGCCCCTGGGGGCAGTAACCAGCCAGACCCTGCACACTTTCACCCTGCAGGGACAGATTCCAGTTACTGAGCCCGGGGGGCAGAGACAAACAAGATCCGCTGACGCCTAAGGGGCAAGATTGTTAGTTTTCAGTTATCTGAGCAATAACTATTAATACAACTGAAAGCCACGTGCAGAATGTTTTAATGGTGAAATTCTTTATGCAAACCTGGACTTGTGCAACAGCAGCTCCTCTGACCCACAGCGGCGGACGTCCTCTGCAGAGTAAATGGGCAGGTAACTGGACTGAGAAGCAGCAGCTGGGCTATACATTACCCACGATTCCTCTATCTAGCCTGGCCCCACCAAAATTACATATTAACCTGAGTGAAGTGACTCGCTTCTCCTGCACTAGCACATGTTTGCCTCCCTGCAGGTCCCTAGGCCCAGTGGCGTGCTAGGAGGGGGGGTGCCCTCTAAAAGCTAAAAGATGAGCTAAAGATGTGTTAAAGTGCCCTCTAGGAAGTGTCCTTGTCAGTAGACACTATATGCCCTTTTATTTTTTTCCACCCCTGCCCTTGAAAAGGTCTGTGTACTCTACTGCCTGGCTCCCACTAAAAGAAAAATGTCCTGCTACTTTACTGAATGTCAAATTACTGAAAATACTTGTACATTTCTCCTGAGGATCATCAGATCGTCCAGTCAGCAGCAGATATTCTGTCAGCTCCTGTTTTCTCCTGCAGCAGCAAGGTCACACACACAACAGCCAGAGTTGTGCCGCTTTATTTCTGTGCATTTTATTTCTTATAAAAATCTGCATTTTTGTCTTTAATTACCAGTCAAATAAAGTAAAGTCATACACAGCTACTCATAGATATGCATGTGTACACATGGAAAGTCAAGGCGACTCAGTGGGAAACAGCCAGTTGCTAAATGACCTTGTGAGAGTCAATGAATGTTGGATCAAACAGTAAAAAAAACACTGAGGTCAGTCTGAAACCAGATGCTTAATTTCCCAGCATGAAAGAAAGTATTATACTATATCTATTATATTATTAATGTATGTTTGCATTACAGCTTGATTTGTTAGGTCAGGTATGTATGTGTCATTAGAATATCTATGTGTTGGCAGCTTTTTTGGGTTTATTAGAAACATTTTAATCCAACTCTTGTAGATACACACTCATAAAAGTACGGAGAATCTTGTATAATACAGAAGTATAAAATCAGTAGCATCAGAACCAGTTCACTTAATCACATTCATTTAACCTCATAATCAAAAGTTGCATTAAAAATTGTAATTCTTTGTTTTACAAATTCATTCATAAGCTAGTTCAGAAGAGAAACCACTGAAACCACTGAGTTGTAGAGTAACTAAGTATAAATACTTCATTACTTTACTTAAGTAGAATGTTTGTGTGTCTATACTTTTTTAAGCTAAATGTTTACTTCTACTTATTTTAGTTTCCTCTAATTTATGTAACTTTTACTTCTCACATTTTAAAATCATTTTATACTAAAACCTCCAGATAAATCATGCTGCCATAAATTAAATCTGATCAGGTGATATTTTGTTCTGGGGAAATTTTATCTACTATTGAGTAGAATTATTTTGATTCCATTGGCAGTTTTGCCTTTTTAAAGTTTTATTAATAGGCTTTAGTCAATTTGATTATTATTATTAAAAAAAAGAAAAAAAGTTCCAGATGCAGATTAAAAACTCAAAAATATGTTATATGGTTCTTTAATGTATTTGTATTGTCCTAAATTGTTGTCTTTAATTGCATTTCCCCCTTACATTAAATCATCCTTCTACATCAATAAAATAAACATGCTTCGTTTCTACATGTAAGTTGTGGTTGTAATAAATCATCTGGACACTAGAGGGCAACAAGAGTAATCACATAAAGTGGGGGCTTTTCCTACACACGCAATAAAATAAGCAACAACGTCATAAAGATAAGATAAGATAAGATGGGACTTTATTGATCCCACAGCGGGGAAATTTGCTCGTTACTGCAGCTAAGCACAGGTGTACAGAGAAAAGAAGAAAAATAAAAGCTATAAAAAATACACAACACTATATACTATATACAATTCGTTGAATTAATTGTGTATGTGCTGTGTATTTGTATTTTTTTTTATTTTTTTTATTTATTTTTAAAAAAATGTTCTATTACATTTTTGTTTTTAAGACTGTTGTATGGTTTCAGTCATTGTTATGGTGAAAAAAGTTTTCATTGAAATTATTTATTTTATTATGTGTAGTGGTGCACGAAATTATTTCATCTATCTCTTTCTATATGTATTTTTTTAAACTGATTGTACCTATATATAAGTTGATGGTTGATTTTCTGTATTTGCAGAATTATTTAAACTATCATTTAATTCTCTTTCAATTAGATTCTACTTAAATACATTACAAAGGAATTACTTCAACTTATTAATTTTAGTACTAAAATGAATTATGTAGATATTGTCAATGTAAAAGTTTACTCCTATGTATTTAAATTAAATCCAATCTAATTAAAGCTTTCTATAAGTTTAATATTTAGACAATGAACCCAACCAAATATTGCCCTTGTTTCTACATTGAATTAAATTGCAAATTCGTTTTTCTAAATTCTTTTAATTTAGTTAAGTTAGCTTGTATTCAGAAAGGGCAGTACATTTTAGAATGAATTAAAAATAAAAACATAAGTGTGATTTAATAACCCATTAAAATCTATTAAAACATATATCATGTACAAGGGGTCAGAATATTTTTTCAGGCATTTCCCTCTTACATTACTTTTACTGCTTCTCTGCTAGTAATAAATAAAATAACCACAGTTTACAGTACAAATGTAAGGTGTTGGTTGTAATTAACAGGCTGGACACTAGAGGGCAACAAGTACTATCACATAAAGTGGCAGCTTTTCCTAACTCTACAAACAAAGTGCAATAAGTGATCATCAACACTATAGAACATATTTCACCATATGTATATGTGCTATGTGTTTGTTCTTCCTATTGCTGAAGATAATCAAATCATATATTTGCATTCATTATGCTGCAGAATCAATTTATGATCAATCAGATGCTCTTCTGTCAGTGTAATTTTGCATGATGGATAAGAATCTAATGAAATAATTCCTACTAAAGAATTCAGTATCAATCCACCACTGCACCTGTGACTAAGCCATAGAGAAACTAATTATTTAATCACAATGAATCACATAACAATATTTGCCCTAAAAGCAACACTTATTTTATGTGAATTACGTTTAGTTGCTGCCTGTAGCATATTTTCTAAACCCTTATCTACAGCCACTAATAGTGGTCTACAGTCCTGGTAAATGTTCACTCAGTCATTTTCTTCCTGATGAAGGGTTAGGTCATTTGTTTGGGTTTGGGCTGCTTGATTGTATTTGGACCAGAGCCAAAACCAGAATCAAAACCACCAACAGCTCCAGAGTTTCTGTGCTCACTGTGATATGTTTTGCATTTTGAATGGTATTGTAGGATTTGTGCATCTCTAAAATGGAAACTCATTTCTACTCTTTCTGTTGCCAGTATTTATTTCATGGGGTGTTTTTTTAACAGAAATTTACCACCCAGCAGAGGTCCATAGTTGCTCATGCAGTCTCTGCTTGTAGCAAAGCACCTTTGGTGTTTACTTCATCTTAACTGTCGTGACCATGGGGAAAGGCCCATTGGCGGTGGGGAAAGACCCACAGACTTCCATGAAAGAATGGATGACCGCACGGAAAGACGGCACGCAATAGTCCTAGGGCTGGCACCCCGACAGACTGCACCAAACGCTACAAGTACTAAACGAAGAGAATACCCCCAAGCAGACCGAGGAGGGGGGGAGGATAATCTGCTGTCAAGGACGGATCATATGGTAACTGACCCGGACGACGATATAAGGACTACGAACTTGGATGTGGAAAGACAGGAAGGTGAGGCAAACAGAAGGTGCTCCATCTGTGGGAGAAGTTTCAAGAACGAGCGGGGCGTGAAAATCCATCAAGGTAAATCCAAGTGCAAAGAGCAGTTGCAGCAGCGCAAAACATCTAGCATGGCCCAGAGTTTAATCTCAGAGTTTGCTAGCTCTGTTTGTCAGTCGATGGAGGACCGGAGTCAGGAGGCACACCACAGTGCTCAGGACCCCCTAGCTGAACCTGCTCCGAGCATAAGGATGAGCCAAGAAGCCCCGAACATGGAGGGCTTGCCGAAGAAGCTGCGGCTGAACTTGCCATCAGCCACGGACCACAGGTGGGCACAACTGGATGAAGACCTCAGCATCATCCTTGACAACACCTTGAGAGGGATGCTGTAAAAAAGATCAAGACTCTGGTGGAGACAGTGTACCAAGTATGCTATGACAGATTTGGAGTTAAGGAAGGAAAGCCTGAGAAACAGCCATCAGGCCCCAGCAGAAGGCAACGGCACATTGCTGAAATGCGCCAAGACCTCAGAGAACTCAAGAAGAGGTGGCGGGGAGCAGAACATCAGGAGAAGGAAGCCCTGAGCGAGCTAAGCTCAGAGGTGCGGAGAAGCCTACTCCAGCTGCAAAGGGCAGAGGCAACGCGGAGAAGACAGAAAGAGAAGCGCCGGCAGAGGAAATCTTTCTTCAACGATCCGTTCCGCTACACATCTGACCTCCTTGGCCAGCCCAAGAGTGGGAGACTGGCATGTTCCAAGGAAGAAGTGGAGGATGCTGTAAAGGCAGCACATAGCGACCCCAGCAGGGACCTACCATTGGGAGAGTGCCCCTTCCCTATCCCAAAGCTCAATCCAAGCACCCCTTTCAACATGGCAGACTTCACTTTTGAAGAAGTGAGGTCAGTGGTGAGACGGGCTTGAACGGGATCCGCTCCTGGTCCATCAGGGACATCTTATAAGATTTATAAGAACTGCCCACAGCTGCTAAGGGGACTGGCCACACTCCTGCGCACACTGTGGAAGAAGAAGCAGGAACCCTGGCTGTGGACGCTTGCAGAGGGCTGCTTCATTCCTAAGGAGCTGAATTCATCAAGCCTTGACCAGTTTAGAGAGATTTCCTTACTGGACGTTGAGGGGAAGGTCTTCTGGGCAATCATCGCCCAAAGGTTGACATCATACTTACTTGTCAATGGCTACATCGATACAAGTGTCCAGAAAGGAGGAGTACCGGGCTACTCTGGATGCCTGGAGCACACGGCGGTAATTAGCCAGATAATTAAGGAGGCGAAGAGCAACAAGAAATCTCTCTCGGTGGTCTGGCTAGACCTCGCCAAGGCTTACCCAAATGTTCCACACCAGCTTATCTGCAAGGCATTGGATCATTACCAAGTACCATCAGAGGTCATTAAGTTGGTGATGGCTCATATGGGTTCTTTACAGATGAGGTTCAGTGCACAGGATTTTACCACCAAGTGGCAGAGGCTGGAAAAAGGGATCATGGCTGGCTGCACCATATCAGTCTCCCTGTTTGTGGCAGCTATGAACCTACTGCTGAAAGCAGGAGAGTCTCAGTGTAAAGGACCGACGGCAGCGGATGGGACAAGGCATCCAGCCTGCAGAGCTTTCATGGACGACATCACCGTGATGACCCCATCCATCCTTGGGACACGATGGGTCCTAAGTTCACTGGATAAGATGGCCACCTGGGCCCGTATGCAGTTCAAGCCCAGCAAATCCAGAAGCTTGTGCATCCTGAAGGGAAATCTGTCGAATAACACCTTCAGCATCCAGGGGTCAGAGATTCCAACCATTCAGGAGGAGCGAATCCGATGCCTGGGAAAACACTATGACAGCACTCTGAAGGACAGGCTAAACCTCGAAGACACCGCAGCCCAACTAAAGGAGTGGCTGAGGAGAATAGACAGGAGTTTGCTGCTAGGTAGGTTCAAGGTGTGGTGCTTTCAGCATGGCATCATACCAAGGCTCCAGTGGCCATTTCTGCTCTACGACTTCCCTATGACAAGAGTTGAAGCAATGGAGAGAGTCTGTAGCAGGTTTATTCGTAAATGGCTGGGTGTTCCTCCAGCTTTCAGCGCAGTCAACCTCTACAGCAGGTCATCAGTACTCCGGTTACCATGCTCCTCCGTCATAGAAGAATTCAAGGCCACCAAGGCAAGGGCAGCATGCACGCTCTCAGGCTCTAGGGACGCAAAAGTCAGGTATGCAAGTTCTGCCATTAACTGTGGCAGGAAGTGGAAACCCCTCGAGGCGGTGAAGGAAGCGGAAGCCTACTGGAAGCATCAGGAAATCATGGGCACTGTGTGTCGCGGACGGCTAGGGCTTGGAAACTACGGTGTCAAGAGCTGGTCGAAGAGCAACATGCGAGACAGAAGGGACTTGGTGGTGCAAAGGGTGCGGGAGGCAGCTGAAGAAGACCGTCGAATCAAAGCAGCAGGGCTGGGCTCCCAGGCGCGCTGGATGCAGTGGGAGGGGGCGCTCGAGAGACCATTGTCTTGGAAGGAGCTCTGGGGCACTGACCAAGGCAAGCTGAACTTCCTGCTGCGCGCTGTGGCTGATCTCCTACCCACACCAAGTAATCTGAAGATCTGGGGCAAGGAGGAAGAGGCATCCTGTAGTCAGTGCGGCGCCAGCCTCTGCACACTGAACCACATTCTGACCAGCTGCCCAAAAGCTCTGGCAGACGGGCGCTATAGGTGGAGACACGACAAAGTCCTCACCGAGGTCGCTAAGTGGGTGGAACTACAGAGAAGCCACACCAACAAACAGCCACCAGTACCACCAAGGCCCACAAGCTTCCAGCGAGAGGGCAGTAAAGTCCCAAAGGGAAAAAGACCTGACCGCCTACCATCAATGCTACACTGCGCATCAGATTGGGAGCTGCGGGTGGATCTCAAGAAGAAGCTGGTCTTTCCTCAGGAGGTGGTGGCAACTACCCTCCGACCGGATATGATCCTTCTTTCTAGGAGCTCGAAGTCCATCATTCTAGCCGAACTCACTGTTCCCTGGGAAGACAGGCTAGCCATATCGCATCAGGCAAAGAAAGGTAAGTATCAGGACATAGTAGATGAGGCGACCCTTGCTGGATGGCATGCCACCCTCTACCCAATTGAGGTTGGGGCTCGTGGTTTCCCCGCCACATCTATTCGCAGTTTCCTGCAGAAGATCGGGCTTGATGCCAAACAAGTACAGAAGGCTACCAGGGAAATAGCCACAGTAGCCGAAAGCAGTTCCAGGTGGCTGTGGCTGTCAAGAAATCACAGCTGGACCCCTTCCGCAGGTGAAGGCTAACTCAGCCCTTGCTGCCCCACTCAGGAGAGGTGTACAGGTTAAGGGGCGAAACACCTGGGACCCTGAGATGCCTGCTGAGGATGCGAAGGGGTCCCTAGGAACACTGTGACACTCCACCAGCTAAAACCTTAACATCTACATTGGGGGTGGGCGGTTCCGGTCCCGGGGGGCCGATGTGGCTGCGGGTCCTTGTTCCGGCCCGGCGGTGGGCGCACCTGATTCTACTAATTACTGCTACTCTGCACCTTCGTTGGTGGAGTCGGGTGTGTTGCTGCCTGGTTGGGGCGGGGGCCTGCGCCCGCGCCGGCCCTCTGGGGCCGGGGGTTGCCCCACCCCTGATCTACATCCATAGTTGCTCATGCAGTCTCTGCTTGTAGCAAAGCACCTTTGGTGTTTACTTCATCTGAGTTATTGTGATAAAAGCTGTGTGCGTCAGTATAATTATAATGAACCACAACATGGAGACTGATAGTCCTAGATGGTTTTGCATTCAAACTGCAATAAAATTTAAAATCATTTTTTTTTAATTTTTAAAAAAGCAAAAAAAACTTTGTCAAAGTCTGTGAAGATTCTGAATCACTGAATTATGTTGACAGTGGATGACTGTGTTCATACATAAAATGGAGACTTTAGTGGAGACTCCTGTTCCAGACTAAAGACACCAAAGAATCCTTTTGAAAACCCAACTTGTTGCTGTGTGTTGTTTGGAGGTCTGAGAAACTGGAGTCCCAAAGAAGGGTGACTACAACATAATTTTATGTAAATTATACTGTATACTTGTTATTGAGTAAATGTAAAGTTTGTTGTGCTATTTTAGTATGCTTACAGATTCATAACACAGGAATTTGCCCTGGGTATAAATATTGTTTTCCTAGTCCTGCTTCAAAGGAAAATCACTGGATCACATTATGTTGATGGAACAAAGGCATTGGGCTGAGAAATTCAAATTTACAAAACTAAGACAATTCTGCCTCTGATGTTATCAGACAACTAACATGCTTCTCGCATGACACATTCTTAATTTTAACCACTCTACACTTTTCTTCCCTCCTTACTCCTTATGGTGGACAGTTTGTGTGAAGTTAACTTCAGCAGTTCCTAGAATGTGGAGCCAGACATTGTTTTTTTTTCATCAAAATCTAGAGAAGTAAGGAAACACCTACTGACTTTGTGGACTATTAATGGACCTCTGTAGTGCATTTTTCTGTTCTAACAATGGAACAGTTATTACCTATCACTTGAAATTATTCTCAGTGCGTGAAAGTTTTGACTATTTACGTATGAGTAATTTTGACCATTTTTACAAAATAACCTTTCTTTCAGTACTGCCCTTTTTTGGATTTGTGGCATGAAGGCTTATGAATATTTACCAAGGGGATACTTTAGGGTCTGAGTCATGTAATACACACCATGGGGTTTCATAACATGCCACCACCACTTTGCACACATCAAAATTTCACAGACATGATTTTAGTACTCTTACTCTAAATCAGAGAGTCATGGCAGCTAAGATCCAATAAGAGCCTCTTTCCATACAGTTGAAGATAGTGAAAAGGGCATTTCCATGTGCCTGTGATAAATGACTGCTGTTAGAATGATGACTACAAAATCATTCTGCAGTGAACTACTTCCTGACCGCACAAGGAAGTTTTACATTAATGAATAAAATGACTCAGGCCAATTTCTGAACATTTTAGTGTGACTTTAGTCAACTTTAAACCTGGCTTAAACTGTTCATTTATTTATTCCATAGTGCAAACTCTCAGCTTACATTACTCATCTCTAACATCTAGTATTGACAACTATTTGAAACCTGGTATGGTATATTATTAATAAAGTGATGACACATGTTGGACTAAAGATCCTGGAACTTTGGGTACATAATTATTGAAATTTTTACTCAATTGCTATAAAACATTTTAGCCTGCACCCTCACTATCACTCACCAGTAGAAATTGATTCTAGAATCATGTTAGATTCTTGAAGTAGTTGCCATCAAGGAAGCTTGTTAAATTTTCATTATAAACATAAAAAAACAACTTTGACTTAGGCATAAAAAAATGTCCTAAGTAAAATTTCCATTGTCCTTATAGGATATAAAAGTTTGATCTTAACAACTCAGGATTAGGTTGATTTTACCAGATGTGATATCATCAAAAAATAGATTTAGAACAAAAACCCATTTTCATTGAAAATTAATTTAGGCCTTTGTTTTAGGGGTGACAATATGTGAAATCATGAGACCACCACAAAACCAAAAACCCTCAATAAAAATATTATTGTGAAAAAAGATCCTTAATTTTTAATTTTAATATGTAGAACAGAAATCAACAGTTACAGAAATACTCTTTTGTAGTCATGCTGAGTTATACTTCAAACAAACAATGGCAATTCTGTGGCTTAAAAAAAAAAACCCTGATACACATTTCTTCTACTGACCCTTCAAATAATAAAGTAAAAACAAAACAGTCCTGATGAATGATGGATTTATAATAATGAATTCATTATGAGAATAAAGGCATGCAATAAAGACAGAGACAAAAACATTTGTTATTTCGAGTGGCCCAATGATGCAAAACCAAAAATACACATAAATCAAATGCAACAAAAGAATGCTGCAAGGAGCAAAGACTTAGAAACCCTCGAAAGAAATGCGGGACATAAACACTGCAAAACCACTCACTTTTCTTCACATTTTCTCCATTTTTTCTTTCCTCAACATCTCCCTTGCCCCTAATCTCACACATTCTGTACTTAAACAAACTTTTTTTTCCCCCAAGCAGGCCCTTTAGCACACGTTTTAGCCCCCATGACAGCAATTTAGCACAAGTTTTGCCTCCTAGAAGGCAAATATTTTTCTAGAATAGAGAAACAATTAGAGACATATCAGGCATGATGCTCGAGATATCTCTAACTTTCATGCCCATAGTCAAACTAAATTGCAGATATATGCTAATGTCATTTAGAGTGTGTGAGGATTTGAATGATGTTTGAGTGATGTCATTGCAGAAAGGGGTATCCTTACTATGACTTACTTAGAAAGATTCTGTTGATATGGACAATGTTAATTCTAAATAATCAAATTTGCTTGTTAAAATTGTTTGGCATGGCACCATAGCACCTAACCATCTCTGACCACCTCACATAACCTTGCACTTAGCTAAGTGTCCAATATGACTGACAGCAATGATTAAATTAGAAACATGCCAATATTAGTCAAAGTCAAAGTCAAAGTCAATTTAGCTACAAAACTATGCTGCTCTTTTATGATATTGTAAAAGATGATGGTCAGGGTTTTAAAAAAAAAATAAATATATATATATATATATATACAGTGGGGAAAATAAGTATTTGAACACCCTGCTATTTTGCTATTTCTCCCACTTAGAAATCATGGAGAGGTCTGAAATTTTCATCGTAGGTGCATGTCCTATGTGAGAGAGATAAACTAAAAAGAAAAATCCAAAAATCACAATGCATGATTTTTTAATGATTTATTTGTGTGATATAGCGGCAAATAAGTATTTGAACACCTGAGAAAATGAATGTTAATATTTGGTACAGTAGCCTTTGTTTGCTATTACAGAGGTCAAACGTTTCCTGTAGTTTTTCACCAGGTTTGCACATACTGCAGGAGGGATCCTGGCCCACTCCTCCACACAGATCTTCTCTAGATCAGTCAGGTTTCTGGGCTGTCGCTGAGAAACACAGAGTTTGAGCTCCCTCCAAAGATTTTCGATTGGGTTCAGGTCTGGAGACTGGCTGGGCCATGCTAGAACCTTGATATGCTTCTTACGGAGTCAGTCCTTGGTTTTCCTGGCTCTGTGCTTTGGGTCGTTGTCGTGTTGGAAGACCCAGCCACGACCCATCTTCAATGCTCTGACTGAGGGAAGGAGGTTGTTCCCCAAAATCTCACAATACACGGCCCCAGTCATCCTCTCTTTAATGCAGTGCACTCGTCCTGTCCCATGTGCAGAAAAACACCCCCAAAGCATGATGCTACCACCCCCATGCTTCACAGTAGGGATGGTGTTCTTCGGATTGTACTCTTCATTCTTCTTCCTCCAAACACGCTTAGTGGAATTATGACCAAAAAGTTCTATTTTGGTCTCATCTGACCACAAAACTTTCTCCCATGACTCCTCTGTATCATCCAAATGGTCATATGCAAACTTAAGACGGGCCTTGACATGTGCTGATTTAAGCAGGGGAACCTTTCGTGCCATGCATGATTTCAAATCATGACGTCTTAGTGTATTACCTACAGTTACCTTGGAAATGTTGGTCCCAGTTCTTTTCAGGTCACTGACCAACTCCTGTCGTGTAGTTCTGGGCTGATTCCTCACCTTTCTTAGAATCATTGAGACCCCACGAGGTGATATCTTGCATGGGGCTCCACTCCGATTGAGATTGACCGTCATGTTTAGCTTCTTCCATTTTCTAATGATTGCTCCAACAGTGGACCCTTTTTCACCAAGCTGCTTGGCAATTGCTCCGTAGCCCTTTCCAGCCTTGTGGAGGTGTACAATTTTCTCTCTTGTGTCGTTGGACAGCTCTTTGGTCTTCGCCATGTTACAAGTTAAAGTCTTGCTGATTGTATGGGGTGGACAGGTGTCTTTATGCAGCTAACCACTTCAAACAGGTGCATCTGATTAAGGATGATACATGGATGCAGGTGGACTTCTAATGGGCGGACTAACAGGTCCTTCAGGGTCAGAATTCTAGATGACACACAGGTGTTCAAATACTTATTTGCCGCTATATCACACAAATAAATCCTTAAAAAATCATGCATTGTGATTTCTGGATTTTTCTTTTTAGTTTATCTCTCTCACAGTGGACATGCACCTACGATGAAAATTTCAGACCCCTCCATGATTTCTAAGTGGGAGAAATAGCAAAATAGCAGGGTGTTCAAATACTTATTTTCCCCACTGTATATATATATATATAGAGTCAGACTATAGAGTCAGACTCTTTTGTGTGTGTTTTTTTCATATTTGCAGCATTTTTTTCTTTTGCATTTGCTTTATATGTTTGTGTGTTTATGGTTTTGCATCATTTCTGTGTTTGCAATTTGCCACGGATACAGGTGAAATAATGAAAAGTAAAAAAAAGTAAACAATTAAGGAAAAAAACTACAATAAACCTTCATCAGAAGAAGAAAATATGGCAAGATGTTTGCATGAATAAATGTTACAACAAGAACAAGTAATTGACCCCAAACACATTTGCTAAGAGCAGTAAACAAGCAGCTATGACTCAAATTTTTCTGTTGATAAAACATCACAGAACTTTTCCATTGAATTAAAAGGTCATGTTGGGAAAGATGAGATTCAAAAGTAAACCACCTGTGTTAAGTAGATAATGGGGCAGGTCATCAGGGTCCTCTGAAGATTCAGGTCTCTGCTGCTGGAAGGGATGATTTCCTGGAAAACAAAGATCTGACAGAATCCAGCTTCTTCCTCCTCTGATTCCTGTTTCTCCTGCAACAGAATCACAGTTGTGAGGAAGTGAATCTTCTCTTCTCATCGTATATCTGCACAGTGAGAAGTATATTATGTGATCATGTCTGTGTGTGAGTGTACTTTTACTCTCAAATTGAACAGTAGGCAACTGGACCTGTTAGTTGCACCTGTCTATTCCCATCTAAAGGAAAAGCCTCAACAGTGAATCAGCAATGTCAAGATTCTGGTTGTTTCGAAAGAGGAGTAAAAGAAGTCATCTATGTAAAAATGAAAAAAAAAAAAACGTCACCCATTGTGACACATATTTATCATGTTGCCATTTCAGCTGGACCGGGGAGAATCAACAAATGAACCTCGGAGCACAATCTCAATGACTCTCATTCTCCAGAGGTCACCTGACCCTCTACCACTGTCATTCTCCAGGTTCACCTGACCCTAAAGACTGTCATTGACCTTAATGAATGTTGTTTTCCAGGGTCACCTGACCCCATCGATTCTCGTTCACCGGATGTCACCTGACCCTACCGATTGTTGATCTCCAGGGGTCACATGACTGTAACAACTGTCATTGGACAGGGGGAACCTGACCCCAACGACTGTTGATCTTCAAGGGTCACATGACCCCAATGACTGTTGTTCTTCAGGGGTCATCTGGTCCTAACTACTATTGTTCTCCAGGGTCACCTGACCCTAACTACTGTTGTTCTCCATGGGTGACCTGACCTTAATCATTGTTATTCTACAGGGGTCACCTGACCGTAACCATTGTTGTTCGCTAGGGTAATCTGACCCTAACTACTATTGTTCTCCAGGGTCACCTGACCCTAACTACTGTTGTTCTCCATGGGTGACCTGACCTTAACCATTGTTGTTCTCTAGGGTCATCTGGCCCTAACTACTGTTGTTCTCCATGGGTGACCTGACCTAACCATGGTTGTTCTCCAGGGGTCACCTGACCCTAACGACTGTCCTTCTTCATGGGTCACACAACCTCAACAATTGTTGTTCTTCAAGGGTCACATGATCAAAATCACTGTTGTTCGCCAGGGTCACCTGACTCTAAAGATTGTTGTTCTTTAGGGGTCATCTGACCCTAACCACTGTTGTTCCTCAGGGCTCACCTGACCCTGTCCTTCTCCAGGGTTCACCTGGAGACTGGTAGTCTCTGTTAGTTGCAATGAAAAGTATATCTCAATCGAGGACTTTCACAGGTACTCTGGTGAATTAATACACAGAGTTTAAATACCTGGGTCTCACTCCACTGTCTTGTCATACCAGTGTGGACAAATGAGACTGATGCATATGAATTGATGAAACTTAGATAAGAGGAGAAACATCGCCCTGGACAAACACAAGTCAAGTTGCCTATGATTCAATCCAAGAGATAGAACAATGACCTGGATGAAATTGAATATTCATAGGTGTGTGTGTGTGTGTGTGTGTGTGTGTGTGTACTCACACTTTGTGAACTGCACACACACACACCATCACTAAAGTGATGAGAGCAACAGCAATGATTATATACACAGCAGCCACATTTGGTTCAGCAGGGGTGAGTTTCTCCTCTGAGACAAAAAAAAAACACATTCATACACTCCAATTAGCAACATTCATGTATAAAGCAAGAAATAATCTCACAAACAATATACAAAAGATATTTTAGAGTTGGAGGGAACGATATTAAATCAACTTTAAAATTAAAAAATATATACAACTAAACAAAATGATCTTTATCAGTTTATTATTAGGGGATAAATTGTAAAATATTTGTCAGGTTTAGGCAACCTAAGTATTCATATGAACAGAGGAAGAAAGACAAAGAGTCAGATCTTTTTACTTGCAAGGAGAATGGACAAAGAGTGCACAGTCTCCAATCCACTCTGAACACTCACTGCCCAATCTTCCTCTTTTATTATAATTAGAGTAGTCCCTGATTGCATAGTATCTAAGGGTAGGGGTGTAAATAATTACAAATTAAGTAAGAAAACAATCCTTTGCTGCTTTGCCCGTGGTCCAAGGCTCAAGACTGGCACATGGCACATCTTTTATCGGGGGTGCGATATCTCATCCTCTGTTCCTATGAAGAAAGACACTACATTCCAAACACACACTAATCAGTGCTTAACAATGCTCCTTCTAAAAGAAGACTATATCAGTCACAGGTGAATATTTACTTTGTAATCACATACTATAGGAAAGGCACACTTTTATAACTACCATTAAAAGTGTTAATAGGATAGGTGCATGTAAAGACTGTGTGTAAAAGAGTAAATCTGTGATAATGCATACACAGTTCTATCATTGTTTCAACAATAATCTTCATGTGGAGCCAAAACAATGTGTAAATAGAGTCACTTAGGTCTGTATAATATGCTCAAGTTTTGTTTGTTTCTTTAGAAATGGGTTGAACATAAAAAAAAATCCATTTAAAATGTAATGTGTTCATCGCATTATAAAGTATTAATGTGGTTTGTCCGTGTATGTTTGTGTGGCGGTGGCAAGTTTTGTGTCTCAAGTTCTACCAGCATGTTGTTTAATTTGGAAAAAATACGATTGATTCATGATTCAATATAAACTTCAGGAAAGGTTTTGAAATGTCTATTTCTGTCATTCAGTATATACCTACATACACACATATATCTTATAAATGGGAAACATTCAGCAGCAGGAACTGCAGATGCAGATTTTTGTCTTTGATAACAGATTTTTCATATTAGAATTTTTTTTTCAGGTTTTCTTTGTAATATTATAGGTGTCAAGTCAATTCAGATGTTGACATATGTTTTTATTTTTAATGTTTATTGTTTTTTAATGTTTTAGTGTTATGTAATAATGGAACACTACCTGGATGACATGTCTGATGACTCCAGTCGCTCCAGAAGCTTCTCTCTGCACAATATTTATGCAGCCTAGACCGAACCCTGAAGCAGCTTCTCCTATTGCCCTGGACGGATGGCAGAGTCAGACTTGTCTTTTTGGTAAGAATCTGCAGCTGTCAATGTTGAAAAAGAAGTGGACAAATAATTTACAACATTTGAAATGTAAGGGATGAAGGTAGAATGTGTAATTTTTAGCAGCATCTAGTCATGAATTTGCAGATTGCAACCTACTGATCAACAAATCAACTACAGTGATGCAAATGTTTCTAGTCTCTATAGTCAACAGTTTGTCTTCTCCATCCTGGGAAACTTTAGAAAAACACCAGTGTAATACTGTATGTTGGGCTCAATCTAAGGTAATACAATCCTTCAGTCAGTAGGTCATTTTCTACACCTGTTTATTCCTCATTAGTGTCACGGGGTTCTGCTGGAGCCAACCCCAGCACATTACAGGCGAGAAACAGGATACACCCCAGACAGGACACACCCCAGAAAAGTCTAAACATCCAGAAAGATGCAGTTGTAAATTTTAATCATTTTTTGCAATAACCGGCTTCTTTTACAAGTTCTGCATTTATAAGTCCACAGTTTGTGGGAAGCAGAATGCTACTGAAAAGAATGAGGTGAACCATACAGAAGATATTTTTCCATCAGGTCCCTCCTGGCTGTGCTCCACTTCCCATTCTAAACACTGTTTACGGATGCTCCCGGCAGGATAATCCCAGTGCAGCTCCAATGAAGATTCAGGACCTGTTTGCAGTTGCAGCTTCTCTATGTTTCCAGGCTTCACTACACAAACATTAACGCAGTGAAGAGCAGATTAGTACAAAGCCCCTCTGGTGCCATTTGACAAAAGAAATAAATAATGGAAGGCCATGAGATACTAACTCGTGGTCATGAGATACTAATGCATGGCCTAGAGATACTAATGTGTGGCTATGGGATATTCAAGCATGGCCACGGGATACTAATGCATGGCCATTAGATACTAACGCATGGCCACGAGATACTAATGCATGGTCACGAGATACTCACGCATGGCCACGGGATACTAACGCATGGCCACGAGATACTAATGCATGGTCACGAGATACTAACACATAGCCACGAGATACTAATGTATGGCCACGACATACTAATGAATGGCCACGAGATACTAACACGTGGCGACAAGATACTAATGTATGGCCACAAGATACTAACGCATTGCGCAAGATACTAACACATGCCCACGAGATACTAACGCATGGATACAAGGTACTAATGCATGGCCAAGGGATACTAACATGTGTCCATGAGAGAGTAATGCATGGCCACGAGATACTAACACGTGGCCTAGAGATGCTAATGTGTGGCCATGGGATACTAATGCGTGGCCACAAGGTACTATTGCATGGCCATGAGATATTAACGCATGGTCACAAAATACTAATGCATGGCCAGGAGATACAAATGCATAGCCATGAGATACTCATGTGAGGCCAGGGGTACTTAAGCATGGCCATGGGATACTAATGTGTGGCCACGAGATACTAATGCATTGCCTAGAGATATTAATGCATGGCCTCGAGATACTAATGCGTGGCCCAGAGATATTAACTCATGGCCATGGAATACTAATGCTTGGCCACAAGATACTAATGTGTTTCCATTAGATACTAACACGTGGCCATGGGATGCTAACACGTTTATCAGTAAACACTTATGTTAAGGTTGTGAATATGCTGATACCTTGGTTTTGTATCTGCATGGAGATGTATGTTGGTTTCAGGGGCCCATCAGGAGAAGTGCCATTCACACAGAAGTTGATATCAGTGAAGTCAGGGAGAGATTTCCCGATGAAGATGCAACCACTTCTGACTCCATCGGAAATACTATAGTTGGGACATTCCTTCACCTGATCCAGTTTATTGTGCCTTAGTCAGAAACACACCGTTAAAACTTTAGTTTGGAAATATTGATATATATATATATATATATATATATATATATATATATATATATATATATATATATATATATATATATATATATATATATATATATATATATATATATATATATATATATATATATATATATATTTTTTTTTTTTTTAAGTATCTTAAACTTTGATGGATGTTAGGATTTAGTTTAGAGGGATTAGCTCCTCCAATAATGGATTAGAAACACCTGCATGTTGTATCCTATAGAAAGAGCAAAAGTCTTAGAATGTTGTTAGAAATGTGATGTACCAGTAATACAGCATTTGCTTTGAGTTGGCCGGGATCTTTGGGCTTTTCCTCCAACTGCACTTTAGGAACTCCAGGTTATGGAAAATGCAGGAAAAATCCTTGACTGCTGTACCCACAAGGCCTAGATGCAGAAAGGTAAAAAAACAAACTGAATTCATACCTTTTCTAAAATATTCAGCATCTTGCTGGTATTTTATGTAGTATATATTTTTTACACCTGATGACCTGTGCTGGCAGGTTTCTGCACCAGTTCAGTGAAGCGTTTGCTCATCACCAATGTGTCATTGGTGCAGGGTCCATTCAGCACTGTGTATACTCTCACACTGATGTCTTTCATCAGGTCAAACTGGGCTGTGTACGTCCTCCTAACTGTCCTGATGGCCTGTTAATTCAGAAACATAACCTGTTATATTCATATTAGAGCTGCAATGATACAACGATAGTCCATTAGCGGCCAACTGTTACATTAATTGCTGACTAATTTGATATATAGAAAATGTCCAAATTCTCTGGTTCCAGCTGCTGAAATCTGATTATTTTTGGTTTCTTTAGTTTAGGAAACTGATCATCTTTGGGTCGTGGACTCTGTGTCTGCACAAAAAACTAAATTTTATGTTGAATCTTCATCTCTGGGAAAACAACATTTTACACAATTTTATGAATGAAACATTTAATCAATTAATCCTTTTTTTTAATTGATCAACAGATTAAACCACTATTAACATAGTTGTTAGTTACAGTCCATTACACAATATTACACTGTTCACAGTACGGCTGCAACTAATGGCTATTTTGATAGTCAATTAATCTATTGATTGGTTGATCATTTGATTAGTTGTTTGGTTTAATAAAATGGTGTAAAATGAATCGATTGAACAAGATGCAGCTAGTCTGGATCTCATAAGCAGTCGAGCTAAGAATTATTCACAGGCCTAGGTTTTGAGAGACGTTACATAATGGGGATGCATGTGGGGATTAAAATTTGGACGTAGGTGGGTGGGAGGCATTTGTTGGAGAGGTGGGCTGCCTCGCCTATAAAGCGCTGTGGGAAACATTGCTTTTACTTAAGTTCTGCTTCTCTGCAGCCACTCACAGAAAAAATAGGCAACATCCTGATACAGCTTCTCAACACAAGTTGCTGCAATGCACATTTGAAAAAGGGAGGAGGCACTAGAGCAGGGCTCACCAACCCTGGTCCCTGTGGGTGCAGGTTTTTGTTCCAACCAGGCAGTTACACACCTGATTCTACTGATTAACCACTAGAGCCCTTGCTAAGGACCTCTATTAGTAGAAAACTAGAGAAACTGTTAGTTTGAATGCAGAATACAATTTCACCACTAGATGGGAGAAGAAAACTACACAGTCTATTTTAAAAGTTTTTATTTTAATGCTGAAAATATTTAGTAATATATGGTTACTCATTTTAAGTAATATTTGATTAATCATTTGTAATTTTTAGGAAGAAAATAACTTGTTCCCACTTCTTAAATATTATTATTTTTTCATTTCTTTAGTCTTCTATAAAAGTAAACTGATGATCTTTGGGTTGTGGGCTGTTACAGCACCTATTACAGCAGCATGTTTTATCTATTGTGTGTTAATGGCCTCTGCTTGTCATATTTACAGCCTCACTATTCAAAGACAATGAATAAATTTAGATTTTTTTTCTTTATTTTAATGGACAGTTTTATTTACTGATTTTAAGGCTGTAACAATTACTCTGATAGTCTATTAATATATTGATTACTGAAACGATTAATCAATAATCAATAAATAAATCAATGATCCATTTGTCCCATCATAAAAGACTTTTGGAAGTTTTAATTTGGAAGTAATTTCTCTGTATCCGTAATTTTAAATAAAACCATCAAGTATCAGTATCAGAAAGGTTGTTAGTTGCAGCCCTCCTCATTAGTACAATTGATTCAATTAATTCCATAATGAATATAACCACTTACAGTCCAGCTGTTCTTATATGTGTCAAAGTACTCCAGCTGATAGAGTTTTGTGCAGTTAGCCTTATTGATCAGGGAGGCTGGGGGGCTCCATGTAATCTCCAGATGCCCCAGATGACCAGGATCAAATATAGCAAGGTCCTCTGGAGGATCAACTGCAAATTATTATTTAACAGAGGTTGGATCTATATCTTAATCCTTTTTATAGAATGGAAAAAAAACAAATGCTAATGTTCAATATTATTTCAAACACACAGTCTCATTATAAATATATAACGGTGTTTCTTATACTGTATTTCTGTAAGTGATTTTGAAGGGAGCTTTTACACAAATGAAATATATTATTATGATTCACACCATTACTATTTGGTCCCAATCCATCACTTTCATTAGTCAACTAAGCACTGAGACACTGAGTCTAGACTTTTTTAAAAAAGGAGTGACGAAATGCATGCAATTAAATAAAGTCACGGTTGAACAAGCGGTTATGGACCACCTGAAAGCTCATGACCATGCAGCAGCACTCTCAAGTTTATGAGAAGCAGCAACAGAGCAGCATGGTGAGTCAGACTTGACCAGGGTTTGCTCGACATCAGGAGGAAGTGAATGTCTAAAAAAAGGAAAATGGGATGAAAAAAAACACGACACATGCATTATACACATGAGGAAACCTCTAAAACAATAAATAATGTATTTTTTTATCTGCAGTAACGCACAATGTTAGATATTTTGCCAATATTCTAGATTCATATAATCAAAATCTCAGTGGCAAGACAAAATAAAGTATGTTTTATCTGAACTATAACACAATATTATTTTATTTTTTGCAAATTCTAATGATATTTGCTCATTAACATAAATATAAATTGATTCAGACTCTTCTTTAGTCACCTCACATGTTGTAGATACCAGGTTTAAGTTTATAAACCTTTGTAGTTGTAGCGATATATTCCATATCATGTATAGCAGGAAAACAAAAAAACTGTCCTAACAAAACCAAAAGTGTGCCAGCAGAATCAAACCAGTTCTGACTTTCTAACAGGAAAAAACAACATGATCTTAAATGAAATATGAATGAATTGAAAATGTCACTTACAGAGAAGTGGAGTCCTGTGTGCTGTGAGTGAGAGGGAGTTGTGCAGCAGGCTCAGCTTCTCCTGTGGAGTAGATAAGATATAATTGCACATTGTTGGGAGTGACTGTTTAAACCAAGAGGAGGAATTGTGTAACCCATCTGATGAGTCACATCCATTTTTTTTATTTATGATGAAGATAACATTTCTCATGTTTTTTTTTATATGTTCTGTAGGGTCCAGTTGCAATTCCACTGAAATTCTCCCTTATCCCTCTTTATCTTCTAGGAGCATTTTAAGGATTTTAACACATTAATCTTGATACATGTGAGGAGGGGATAATACGTAGAAAAAAGTAATAAAAAAAGAAAATTTATGTATCTATAGGGCTGCAACTTTATGACCATTTGATAGTCACCTAATCTATTGATTATTGAAGCAATTAGGTGATTAGTTGTTTGTTTTCTAAAGTGGTTAAAAATTTTAATTACTGATATTTTCTGGTTTCTTTGGTCTTCTACTGTAAACTGTTGACTGTAATCTTTGGATTGTTGGCCAAAAAAAGACATCTTCATCTTTGAGAAACAGTGATCAACATTTTTTACACCATTTTAGAAACTAAACAACTATTTGATTAATCGTTGCATTAATCAATGGATTGACTGACTCTCAGAATAGTTCCATTCAATGAAACTGCCCATTAAAATGAAAGAAATCAAGAAAACAACGCTGTAAATATGATATTTATAATATGATAATCATCAAGATGGTGTAAAATGTTGATCAGTGTTTCCCAAAGATGAAGATTTAACCTAAAATGTCTACAACCCAAAGATAATCAGTTTAGTATATAGAATTTTGAGAATTTGGGCATTTTCCTCTTAAAATGGCTAATATATGAATAATTAATCAATGATCTGCTACAGCTTTAGACTTGGATGTGATACTTAAATCTGACACCTGCATTGTTATTACGATGGATCTTTGCAACGTGGTATCTACAGCAGTTACTCATTCTGTGGAAACCATCAGTTTATTATTTTATAGGCCTGGAATCATAAATGGTTGATTTTCCACAGCTTCCTCCTTTAACAACAATGTGTACTGACGCCACTGAACTTTGAAGACAGTCATGCAATCTTGTTAAATCTCATCGAACAGCTGCGTTGATCTTAAAAGTTGAAGCAAACTCACGACATGTCAACTGTAAAATTTTATCTGTATGATGTTGCAACTAAGAATTTTTCTGATAGCGGATTAATCTATCGATAATTCAAACAATTTAATCGATTAGTTGATTAGTTGATAACGAAAAATAAATATAATAATAAAATGACTTTTATTTAACCAGCAACTTCTTTTGGATTGGAAGTAACAGCCATATAACACAGTCAATCAGTCAATTAGCTGTCAACTATCACATCTATTTTTTTGTCTTTTTGGATAATTGATTTGAGCCATTTTTAAGATGGTTCCACGACTGTTGAATTTATTGTTACACTGAACTTACGCTTCCGATCTATCATTGTCATGGTTATATCAAGAAAAGAAACACAAAAAATGCAAAAATTATATATATATATATATATACACACAAAAATATTGTTGTTTATAATATTTGTTTATAAACAAAACAAATAGTATTAAACAAATAGTATTAACTAACAAAACAAAAAGTGTTGACAGAATGATTACTTTTATTCCATAAGAGAAGTAATGTTAGGATTAGAATAAATTAGAAAAAAAAACAAGGACTCAGTACCTGAAATGAAGGATAAAAATTATAAAATGCGATCAAAGTTTATAATTCACACAGATTTTTTGCGATTATCACATGACATATTTGAAGGAACTTCAAATTCTCTCTGAATCATCTGGATCATCTGAATGCATTTTTTTCCTGCATTATTCCTGATTGCTGTGACCATTTCCATGCCCTGCCATGACTGAGGATGAACAATATGTTGTACCATTTTATGTCTTTTAGACTGTCTAGTTTTCGCTTTGATTAGCACTCCCTTTCTGGAAATGCTCAACATGCCTTATTATCTGGTTATGTACCACAGTCCTTTAAAGTAGCTGTAATTAAGCCTCTTCTTAAAAAACTGCATGTGACTCATTATTTCCTGAAAAAGGCAGTTGCAAAACAGTTGTGTGAATTTCGATACAGAGAATTTTTAGTCACGATTTAGAATGCATCACATCAGAGCACTAGTGAAGGTTGAACCAATACTTTTCACCCTTTATATTATATTATATATTATTGCTCTCAAGGACTGCCTGTGTAGTGTATTGCCTGTTCTGGTTTCGTAAAACATGAGAACATATGAATTTAACTCTTGTAAGATTGGAAAAAGGGGTTTAAAGGCCTGTATCAGAGGTCAAGAGCTATATGTTGTACTTTCTTTGGACTGTTTCAAGAAAAATAATAGAAGCTAATGGTGTGTTGTTTTGACCAAATAAAGATATGTTTATCCAAGTATTGACACTGCAGAATGTTTGGAGGAGTGGACTTAACACCTGTATATAAGGAAGACTGAATGCATAGAGAGAGATCTCAAATTCGCACAAGAGGCTCTCCAAGGTACAGCATAACGAAGAGAGCCCTACAATTCGGCCTTCAGAGATGTTCTCAGAAATAGGTATTTATTTGACAAAAAAATATTCTTGCACAAGCATGTCTGGTGGTGACTTCTTTCTTCAAGACATCAAGAAACAACATAATTTTTGCATCATGAACTTAGACGTGCAATGATCGCCAGAAACTTCAGGGTGAGTTTTTCACTCATCTATGAGCTGGTGTTCTCCTGTTGTTCCGCTGGTGGGACACACTGCAAAAGATTGTGTGAGTGCTCACTTGTGCTGCTGTTGGTAGAAGTTATCCACTGTTCTAAAGGTCTAAACTTGAGATTTGTATTTGCATTGTTCATTAAGGCAAAAAGGGAGAAATAGGAAGTACAAAGAAAATGGGACCTAAAAGAAAGTCAAAGGAAAAAGGGACACCAAGAAGGTGATCAGGCTGTGGTCTGAGGACTGCAGTGAGGCCCTGAGAGACTGTTTTGAATGTACAGACTGGCAAGAACTCTGCAGGCCACATGGTGAGGACATCGACAGCCTCACCCACTGCATCACGGACTACATAAACTTCTGTGTGGAGAACACTGTGCCGACTAAGAAGGTATGATGTTTCTCCAACAACAAACCATGGGTGTCCCCAGAGTTGAAGGCCCTGCTAAATGAAAAGAAGAGGGCCTTCTGGTCGGGGGACAAAGTGGAACTGAGGAGAGTGCAGAAGGAACTAAAATATAAAATCAGGAGTGGCAAGGAGAGTTTCAGGAGGAAGATGGAGAAGCAGCTCCAATCTAACAATGTCCGAGAGGTCTGGAGAAGCATGAACAAGATCTCTGGTCACCTCAAGGACAATGGAGGAGTAGCAGTGTCCACCGACCGGGGGTGGGCCAATGAATTGAATCTGTTTTTTAATAGATTAGATTCTGGACCAACAACCTCCCCCACCCCCCAGCTTCCATCGACCCCCCTCCATGTGCTGTCCCCCCCCTCTCCCGCCTCTTCTGGCGCTGTGCTGTTGCCAGGTGCACTCTCCTCGTTCCATCCCACCACACCCCCTATACACCTACCCACATCAAAGCCAGCCCCTTCCCCCACCCCATTACACCTACCAACAACAAAGCCAGCCCCACCCCCCACCCCAGACCAGCCGCAGATCTGCCTCACAGCTGATCAGGTGAGAAGTCAGCTAAAGAAGACAAAGGTCAGAAAGGCAGCAGGTCCAGACGGAATCAGCTCCAGATTGCTCAGGGACTGTGCAGACCAGCTTTGTCAGGTGGTCCTGCACATCTTTAACCTGAGTCTGAACCTGGAGAGGGTTCCTGAACTGTGGAAGACTTCCTGCGTAGTTCCAGTGCCTAAGATCGCACGGCCCAGGGAGCCCAACCACTACAGACCTGTAGCCCTGACTTCTCACCGGATGAAGGCCTTGGAGAGGCTCATTCTGCACCACCTTCGCCCACTGGTGAGATCAGCCCTGGACCCTCTGCAGTTCGCCTACCGGCCCGGCATCAGTGTGGATGACGCTGTCATCTATCTGCTGCACCGATCTCTCTCCCACCTGGAACAAGCGGCGAGCACGGTGAGGATCATGTTTTTTGACATCTCCAGTGCTTTTAACACCATCCAGCCTGCACTGCTGAAAGGGAAGCTTGAGGGAGCCGGAGTGGATGAGCAGCTGACGGCCTGGACCATCGACTACCTCACCAACAGACCACAGTATGTCAGGCTTCATGACTGTGTGTCTGAGGTGGTAGTCAGCAGCACGGGGGCGCCACAGGGTACAGTGCTCTCACCCTTTCTGTTTAGTCTGTACACCTCAGACTTCACCTACAACTCGGACAACTGCCACCTACAGAAGTTCTCAGATGATACGGCCATCATCGGGTGTGTATCAGATGGGAACGACCAGGAGTACAGGGGGGGGTCATCAATGACTTTGTCAGCTGGTGTGAGATCAACGCCCTCCAAATCAACGCCAGCAAGACAAAGGAGATGGTTGTGGACTTCAGGAGGAAGTCACCCCCCACCACACCGGTGAGCATCCAGGGAAAAGACATTGAGACAGTGGTCTCTTACAAATACCTGGGTGTTCACCTGAACAATAAACTGGACTGGACCACAAACACTGATGTCCTGTACAAGAAGGGCCAGAGTCGACTTCACCTGCTGAGGAGACTAAGGTCCTTTGGTGTGTGCAGGACTCTGTTAAAGACCTTCTACGACTCCGTCGTAGCATCTGCCCTGTTCTACGCAGTAGTCTGCTGGGGGGGCGGATACTCAGACGGGGACAGAAGGAAAATTGACAAACTGGTACGGAAGTCTAGCTCTGTACTGGGATGTCCTCTGGAGTCGGTGGTGGTGGTGGGAGAGAGGAGGATGTTGGCAAAGCTGACATCCATCATGGACAACCCCCATCACCCTCTGCATGGGGTAGTGGGTGCGCTTAGCAGCTCCTTCAGCCAGAGACTCAAACACCCTCGCTGCAAGAAGGAGCGCTTTCGCAGATCATTCATCCCGACAGCAATAAGACTTTATAACATAACATAAACCTCACTGTAGTCACCCTGTCACTTTTTCACTGGTCACTTTTTCTCTTCACACACACCCCGCACCTTAAGTGTGCATTAGCTATGTATGTATGTGTACATGTGGGTATGTGCGTGGATATGTATGTCCATATACTGTATATATATGCAAATATGTGTGTATGTGTATGTATGTAGGTATGTACGTCCATGTATATATGTATATATGCCTTGCTTATGCATACTTTTTTCTTACTATTTATTAGCATTTTCTCTCCATTCTGTCGATAATGCATACTGTGTATGCGGATCAACAAATTCTGCGAATTTGTACATTGTGTTGTGTGTTTTTTTATTTTTATTTTTTTATAGTTTTTTTTTATCTTCTTCAACTTTATTTTTCTTTTTCTTTATCTGTAACGCTGCAGTAACACACAAATTTCCCCGTTGTGGGATCAATAAAGTTTTATCTTATCTTATCTTATCTTATCTTAAAGTATAAGGTAAATAAATGAAATAAAAATGTAGGAAAAATAAAGCAAAAAAAAACATGCAGGGAGTTAAAGGAAATAGACGCTTAAAGGAAAGTAAAGGAAATAACAAAGTTAAAATAGATATAAAAACTGAAGTAAAATAAAAGGAAAGAATAAATAATGGAAAAAGGAAAAATTGTTAGAACAAAATTTGGATTGAAGTGTTAAAAAGCCTAATGAGTACCTTTTATCTGTGCTAAATATTTATCAAGCTTGAGTAAATCAGGGCCCTTTATTACTTTAATCAGTAAGACCTATGAATTTAGCTGCTATGTGAAAGTTTACTTTGAAAAATATAGAATAGTGAAGTGATAAGAGGTCACTATAATTAGAAACTTCAGTAAATAAAGGGATATATGATCATTTAAAAAGTGTGTTTGTGTAAGTCTGTTGTGTGCACAAATATGAATGATATGTATGTATTATATATTTTATATTGAATATTGTTAAAACAGTATTGACATTCAGTTAATATTGTTTATATATATTAGTGCTTCTCAAATAGTCAAGTGCACACCCCTGGGGGGGCATAGTGTGAATTTATTATTATTTATTGATTTTATTTAATTTAATTTTTTTTATATTAAATGTCAGTCAGTCAAAAATGTTTTGAGTTTAAATAGGAATTTTATTTTGTTAATATTAGGCAAATTTCATTGATTCACTTTCAATCTTTTCTGTTGCAAACTGAAAAACAAACTTAATACAACTTTTCTTTATTGTTTTTCTTCTCTAATGTTAATAAGGATATGATGGTATGCAGAGGTGTACTTTTATTTTTATTTTATAGATAAATGATACTATTTATAGTCACAGAAAAGATTTGGGGGGGCGCAAGTTGGTTTCTTCTTCCTAGGGGGGCTTAACAGAAAATAATTGAGTAACACTGGGTTAGCCTATGTTGCTAGGAAGGAGTTAGAGAAAGATCCTAAAAGAGTATGGATTTTGGAGCCTATATTACCCATATTTACTTAACCAAATTGATCATGTAATAGGCAGATGTATAATCTGTCCGAATAGTATATGAATAATGTGTGAAATACATGTACAGAGATTTAGTGGTGTCTATCAGTAGCTGTGGCTTCATAAATGGGTTCATAAATATCTGAAATCCTAACATAAAAAAACTTTAACAGAAGAACTGTGCAGTTTTAAATCTGTGCTTGATTTCCAACTTAAACTGATTATCAAAAGAGTTGATGATTAATGTAATAAACCAGTTTATGATTAATATTTCATTGTACTAAGAGTCTATTTCCTGCTGATTATTCAGAATCATTGAAATTGATCATGCACATGTATTTTAAATTCCATTAAAGAGGGAGAAGGTTGGCTCCAATGTTTTGGTAAATTTGAGTTACTGAAATGAGTTATGTAGTTTCAATAGTTATAATTTATATAGTTAAATCCAATCCAATTAAAACGTGTAGCTATTTTCTGTATGTTAACCTTTAATACATTTAGAATTCAGACAATGAATTAAACTATTTTAATTTTTTTTTAAACTATAATATATACAAATTAAATAGCATAGTTTTTTTTAATATTATTTTTTTTATATATTTTTAATCAAGTTAAATCAAACGTAAATATAATTCACTACCATATTAAAATCTATTAAATAAACCAGATAAATACTTGTAACATTTACTAGCACCCTGTTTTTGCCAATAAGTACCAGCCCAGATGCTTACTGAGGTCCTGTTCAAATACAAGGATGTTGATTTTACAATTCATTCAAGTTATTGGATCCTTGATTTATTCAACAAAAGACAGACTGAGTTGAAAAGAATTTGACTTTATTTTATATTGAACACAATTGTTTTTTTAAGAAACCTGGTATTTATACAGATGATATGTACAGAGGTTCAGCTTCAGTCATTCTGTGTTCTCGCATGCATATGACTTGTTTTAAAATACAAAACGCATATATACATGAAGAATCCTTTCGGCAGTGTAATATTTCATCATTAATTGACCAGGTATAGATGTAGGTAAGTTGTAAGGCAAAAAAAAATGCGTGGCACTACAATTGAACAGAAGATAAATTCAGATTTATCAGGAAATGTGGATCAGCACCACTACAGTATCTGTGGAAAATCATCTGCCAAAAAAAAAAAATTGTAGGACATTATGTACTTTCGTGATTCTGATCAGCTGTTACTATCAGCTATTGTCAAACAGAGAAAACAAACTGACATCACTCATGTATCCTGGGGGCAAACCCCCCCAACTGGGCCTGTTCCAGCATCGTGAATATTTTTATTGATTGAACTACATGCTTTGTTGTCCTTCCAAGTGTTTTTATGCCTAACCTAAACAGACTCTTTTAACATTTTACCTTCAACCCTAATGCATAAGAACCCAGACCCATTTATCCTTAAAGGAAAAGGATGTGGGTTATACCAAAGACCAAGTGGGCCACATAGAACATATTGGGCATCAGTGTTGAACATATTCCATATTAGGATTCTTGCTATATGTCACTTTGGGACCTAATAAGTTAAGGTCAAAAGTACTTGTTACACCATGTCACTGTGGGTGAGTGTAAATGAAGATTTACTTTAGTCCTCTATATAGTAAACTGATGACCTTTGTGTTGTGGACCGTTGGTCTGGACAAAAAAAGACATTTTAGATAGAATCTTCGATTTTGGGAAACACTGACATTTTACACCATTTTATGAAACAAACAACTACAGTAATTGATTAATCGTATCAGTAGATTATTTGACTGTCAGAAAAGTCATTAGGTGAAGCCTTACATCCAGTCAATAAAACTCATCATTGAAATAAAAAAAAAAATACACGAATCTTCATTGTCCTTGATTAGTGACCAACACTGTAAATATGACAAGCAATAGGATTAACACAGAATAGATAAAACATGCTGCTGTAATTAACAACTATCGATTGATGGATTACGTGTTTGGTTCCCAAAATGGTGTAAAATGTCAGTGTTTCCCAAAACTGAACCTTCGATCTAAAATGTCTCTTTTTATCCAGACCAATAGTCAAAGATCATCAGTTTACTATTATAGAAGACTAAAGAAACTAAAAAATAACCAGATTTGAGAAGCTGGAACCAGAGAATTTTCTTCCTAAAAATTACTCAAATCAATAAATTAAAACAGTTGGTGATTATTGTTATGGTTGGAAACTAATCAATTAATCAACTAATTAACTTCAGCTCATAGTATTGAACGAGTGTTTCTGCAGTTCAGAAGTAGAGCTGAGAAACGTAGTGGATTAATTAATTAGTTACCAACTCATAAATTATTCACCAACTATTTTGAAAATTGTTAATTGAATTTGAGTAAATCTTTTCGAAGAAAATCTCTCAATTTTATTTCTAAATTTTCGATTATCAAAATAGTGAGGGATTAATGTACTTGTTGGAAACTAATCATTCTCCACTCTAGTGAACATACCTGCGAGTTTTTTCAACTTCATTTCAATCTCTGTTGTATGTGTATTACAGGATGCACATATACTCACCTAAATAATTCAAACCCAAGACTAAAAAAATTTAACTTAACTCTTTTTTTGTAAATTATTTTTTATCAAGAAAATGTCCAAGTTCTCTGGTTCCAGCTTCTCCAATCTAATTATTTTCTGGTTTCTTTAGTCTTCAGGCTGCATCTTCAACTTTGGGACATTTTACACCATTTTATGAACCAAACAACTAATTGATTATCACTTCAGCAATTAATAGATTAACTGACTAATAGATAGTTGCAGCCCTAATGTGCAGCAGAGACTGCTTTTAAATGTTCTAATGTAAATCTGCTCATCCCATATTAAATAAACTGGACTCATCATAAGAAACACTAAGGGGCTCCAAATTTTGCTTTTGTATATATATTATACACATTTCATGGACTAGTTATTAGCAGATGTGTGTATGCGTTGTACTGTGTGTGTATGTGTGTGTGTGTGTGTGTGTGTGTGTGTACTGTGAAGACTACTGCAGTTTTTTTCTGGTTGTCTGCTATGGTTACATGAGAAACAATCAACCTCTATAGAGATGAATGCTGGTCTGAGATGCAGATTCTCCAGGTGCAATGTGCTCTAGAAGCAGCTCATTAGAGAAACACAATGGCAGCAAAGAACATGAAGCGTGACCTAAAAACCCTGCAGCTAGCACGGGTGTTTCTGTTTTGCTTTCAGGGTTCTTCTGCAGAAACTGGATTCTCACTAGACTGATGTAATCACCATGGTGTATGTGGAATGTGCTATCATGCCACGGGGCTAGACAGCACAGAGGAATTAAGTGAAGGAAGCAGAGATTCTCAAGAACAGGATACAAAAGTGGTTCGACTGAATAGGTTATTGTTGTGTGAAAAAGTGCATTCATGCAACTTATGTCAGTCAGGGAATTAAACCTCTTGTAACGTTGTGCTGCCTGTTGAGCTCTGATTCACCTCTCCTCCAATGAACAAAAATAAAATATTGGACATGCTCAGGGGTTTATGTGCAGGGTGCATTGGGCCGATAATGTTAACTGACCTAGAGTGCTCATACTTTTTATTGGGAAAGCCGCAGATTCAGTTTCTGATTCTGTGTCAAAATGTATCAGTATGGAAATGTGCTGCAGATATCTATATAGTCAAAAAGAACATTTGAGATACCCACATGTATATATTCTCCTTATCCACAACTATAATCTTCCTAGGACTAATGACAGCATTTTTGTCATTCATATAGTCATACAGATATCTTGAAGTAAATGTTGATTAGAAATAACTGAAATGGGAGATATCTGTAACAAATGCAACTATTCCAAATGTAATCTCAGAAAGACATTGTTGATATTGACAATATTAATTCCGGATAGTCAAACGTAGCCTCCATATGCTAAAATAGATTGCCATAGCACCTGTGGTTTAAGGAATTGTTTGAATGGACCCAGCTTCTAACTGGAATCATCCACATCCACTTTTTCAACAGAAAAGGGTTCAGAAAAAGGCTATTTGATAGATTTTTTTTTTTTTAATGTGAGGTGTAGCTCGGTAGTAGAAGAGCTACCTGTGTTTACCTGCACGTCTGGGGAATTTGAATATACTGGTTTAAATCATTGATTTTGAGGAAGAAAACTGCAGAAAACATATAAAATGCCCTTCTTTAAGGCACAGTATGTTGTGTTTTCAGGTATTACAACGCTGTTCATGTTCAACATGATGCGATTTTTGTTGATTAAGGTAATGGAGTGGCAATAAGTTAAGATGTTCTCACAGATCTTACTGCTATTAAACCTACAGTGCAAAATAAATAAATAACATACCAATCACATAACAATGAATCACGTTGTTTTCTATGAAAAGGTTTTAGGGCTACTGAGGGGGTATGAAACATTCCCTTCTGGGTTAATCGTCTTTTTAAATCTCCTTGTTTCCTAATTTAAAAAAAGAACTTAGACGATTGTTTAAAATTCAGCCTTAAATGACTCGAATCCAATTTTTTCTACCCTATGTGACCTGTACCTGATCTTTTAATGACTCTGAACAACACAGATCAGATTTTTTCCAAATGTGAACCAGGCCATTTGGATATGTCCTGAAACCAAAAACATATCTGATCTTTTAAGATACGATTTCATCTGAAACTTTATTAATAACATTTCATATATATAATTCACACTAGAGCACATTTATTTGGAAATATGAAAATTCTCACATGAGCACAGATTTCACTGTTTCACTGCATTAAGCCCTGCAGTCTGAACGTGTCCTGGGTTGGATTTGAAAAAAGTCATCTCTGTATCATTCAGACCGTCACTAAAAGATCAGGTACAAGGTCGCGTAGGGGGGCGGAGAAATCTGATTTGGCTAACTTCAGGCTGTAATCTGAACATGACCTTAGTTCAATTAACTACAGCCATTCGCCAGGATCATGAACTCAACCTTTAGTCCTTTAGTAGAATGAGCAGCCCGAGAGTGATTCAGCAAACTACTTTCAAAGTATAAAATGCTGTATACGATACCAGTGCCCTGCCAGTTCTAACATGAATATTGCAGTGAAGCCTGCTCAGGGGATTTAATCTTATCCAATGGAAGATAAACATGTCAACCACCCGTTTTATTGCAACATAAATAATGTGTCAATTCAAACAGATGATGTTGTGAATGTGTGAGCTGTGCTGTGTAGTGGAGGGAAATATTTGCTCTTGTTCATTGTCAGGACATGCGAAGCAATGATAAATATTCAACTTAGAGGGAATAAATACATAAATAATACCATTTCTCTGAGATAATTGCAGGAGGAATCAATCCCAGGCAGAACTGGAACCTTCCAGGTTAAAGGGATAGTTCAGTAACTTGGATATTGTCCCATTTCCCTCGTCTCTGGAAACATATCTGAACTTTTATAGACCACATGTCTCCCAAAGCTCCATCGCTTTGTTACAGGATCAAAGCACTCATTCACAAACCTTTAATGAGGAACAGATGAATGAAATGGAAAACACACTGAGCTTTTTCTTTTCCAGGGTTTATTCAGTTTGTCTCCAAGTTAACCTGTTAAAATCCAAAACTCCCTGATACAGATTTCATTCACATATTACAGGAAAAAACCTCACCTACAGCACTAAATAAATATTTTTTATGTGTAATAAAACCTAACATAAAAATTTGTTTGTGTGATAATTTAATTGGGTCCTTTATAATCTTATTTTCACACCTTTAAATAATATATTCTTTATGTTGTTTAATGATCCTGTTGTTTAATTACCTTATTATTCATTAAACTTTGTATTGCTTAGTTTATGATCTTGCTTAAATTTTGAACTAAATGTAAGATTTTTTTTTGCAATATTCTAGCTGTATTTGCATTACATCATAAATTGTTTCTGACACTTCTGTAGTTAACTCACATGTTGTAGATTTCTTTTGATAGTAGGTTTAGATATTCCAGATTTATTAGCATTTATTCATTTTAGGAAAACTAGGCCTAAGGCTTGAATGGTAAACAGGCTTTTCTACTAGAATTTATATCTGAATCAATACTGAGGATCAGTGAGATTTTGTCTCTGTGCTTCAGATACACAAAAGAAATGAGGGAAATGGGGCTAGATATCCAAAATACAAAACTTTCTCTTCAAAACAAAGTAATGAAATTTGCTCACCTGCATCAACAAACACTTAAAAAACGCCACGTGGTAACTGGCAATGACTGGAGGGAAAGTATAAAAGCAGTAGAAAAGTGGAAGTGGGGTAAAGACATGCATATACAATGGAAAATGCTACAAAACAGGAGCGCCCGGACAGTCATCACAGTGGTCAAATGTCAGTGGTTGATCACGCCGGCGTCTATGGAGTAAGAACGTACTGGATGTGCAGAGTTGTGCATGGTTTGTACAGTTGTTGCAACAGCACCTGCATTCGAAGGGAAAACAGATGTCGCTTACAGTGGTGTCACTTTCCCAAAGATAAAATGAAAAATTCCATTCTGCCACTGTGCAGCCTTTTCACAATGTCCCTCAAAGAGCAGCGGAGATTCAATTGCGCGAATGCAGCGCTGCGAAAATACAGTTCAAACAACATGTTAATCAAGTTTGGCTGCTGAAAAGCAGATAGATGGAAACTGTGGTAAAATCCAACTGAACCCAAAAAATAAGGCTAAGGAAAAATAAGGGAAAACTGAACCCTTGAGGTCAGTCAGTAGTTTGTGCTGTAAAAACTGAAATCTTAACAGATGAATATATCTTTTTAGTAAAATTATTCCAATATTGGGTAGAATTACCTTATCCCATTGGCAGATAATTTACCTTTTTTTTTAATTTAGTCAATTTTCAAAATTATGTATGTTTTCTTAAAAATTGATGTAGGAACAAAAATGGAAAAAAGCACATTTTTTTTCCTGTGGAACTAGATAATTCTATTCAATTTTGAAAAAATTGCACCAAAGACTAGACATTTTCCCCTGTTAAGATTTCAGATTCGCAGCATGCAGCTTTGTTCTCTTCATTGAAAAAGTGAGTCACATGTCACTGCCAAAGTCTTATCATTTTTTTTTCAGCACTGGCACTTGCAGGCTCAATGATCACCGAGCGTTGTTAGGAGTGACGTGGGGCTCCTCTGGGCCCGGCATCTCTCCTTCAGGAAGTCCACACTGTAAAGCTCAGAAATCACACACACATACAGGATCACCTCCGGTAAATAGGAACAGGATACGAGTAAAAACGGAGATGGACAGGGGAAAAAATTGGGCAGCCGCTGACATCATATGAAGAGAAGGAGGTGTTTCACCCTCCTGGCTCCCGTTTCAGTCAAGTAAAGGACTCACAAAGGCCCGCAGGGTCCTCGCCCTGAGGGGTTCTCTGGTCCCTGGTGGATGGGGGCGCGGGGTGGGGAACGTAGGGGCAGGGTTTAGACGAGCGGACGACACATTCCGGGTCGGCGTCAGACAGCTGACAGCTGTGTGGGCTTCGATGTGGGCAGATCTAGCAGAGCCTGGACCGTCACGCCCACTTTGGTCAGGCCGCGCTCCTCCAGGATGTGATGAGGCAGACACAGCTTGTCCTGAGTCGGCAGAGACGACATTTTCCATCAGTTACACGGCTATCGCCACGGTTACATGACACTCAAGAAAAGCTGCAGCTTTACTTGGGTTGATAACACTGTCACGATCTTGGCATGATTAAAATCGCTACACTATCAAACAGCATGTACAGCAATTCTCAGTAAAGGAGACCACAGACAAACCCATATCCTAATCCCAGACATCTGGTCAGGAATTGAGAATTTATTACGCTCATTAAGTTGTCTATATTCAGTTTTTTACAAGGTGACAGAATAGTCAATAATTATACACATGTATATATCTATGGCCGTATTAACCTGCTAAAACAACAGGTGACGCCATATGAGGAGGTGGAGCCCCTCCGTATGTGGATTTTAGAAGTTGCAGGTAACCTGAGATAAAGACAGAAGTCTGATTAGATGCAAAAAATCTAATTTTGGGCATAGCTCTATTAGGCTAAAACATACTGATTTAATTTTAATTAATGAACCAGTTGCCAACTATCACATTAATTGCCAACTATTTTGATCATCAATTTGAATCATTTTTAAGAAAAAAAAATGTCCAAATTCTAATTTTCAAGAAACAGATGCACTTTGATCCTGGTAGAACTAATGCAATAACTGCATTAATGATGCAACTTTTAATAACAATAGTCTATGTTGGGAAAAATATTATTAAATATGGACAGAAATCATAGTCTAGAAATCTTAGAAATAAAAACCTGCTGTAGTGTCTCTTAGTATCTGCGCAGATTCACTGTCAACAGCTATGTTAACTAAAAGACACATTAAGATGGTCAATTTGTTACAGTACTTGTAAAATAATTAATATTTGCATGAACTTGTGCATCTTTCCTGACTTAAATGTGGGAACAGTTATGCAATCAAGAACTTTAAAAAATCTAATTTGTCAAATACACCTGCAACACTTAGTTGATTAATCGACTAGACTCCAATCATTTTGATCACACAATTTGAGGTTTTTCTTTTTAAGAAGAACGTGTCTAAATTCTCTGGCTTATTTAGTCTTGTTCAATAGTAAACATGCATTGTGAATTGTTGGTCTTGACAAAAAAGACATTTTAGGATCAATCTTCAGCTTTGAGAAACATTTTTAGGATCCAAACAACTAATCCAAATCTAATAATTTCCAAATAATCAATGGATTACACCACTATCAAAATAGTTGAAACCCTAAACTGAAATGTTAGTAAAATGTAAAATGGTGTAAAATGTTGATCACTCACTAACAATTTGTTGTCAGAATGAGCAGGTTTCCTTTTTAACAACATCAGAGCATTTAGCAGCAGCCACCAGAGACTCAACCTACTGCATGCTAGGGCTGCAATTAACAACTTTTTTGATAATAATGAACCTATTGATTATTGAAACAATCAATAGTTGTTTGGTTCATTAAATGGTGAAAATGTCAATCGGTGTTTCCCAAAGCTGAAGATCAATCCTAAAATGTCTTTTTTTTGTCCAGACCAACAGTCCACAACCCAAAGATCGGCATTATACCATTATAGAAGGATTATCTTATCTTATAAGACTAAAGAAACCAAAAAATTATCATTGGAATAATAATTATTTGAGAGGCTGGAACCACAGAAAAAAATTATCAAAATGGTTGGCCATTTATGTAATATTTGGCAGCTAACCCCTTAAACGACTAATTGTTGCAGCTCCAATTCACATTTCTGAGATTCCAAGTGCACAGCTAAATTAATACAAACCAGTGAGTAATATATATATATATACAGAGATTTAGCGCTGGTTGTCAGTAGCTGTGGGTTCACAAATATACATCAGAGCTAATAACAAAAACCCTAACAAAAGCACTGGACAGTGTAAATCTGTGATTTATGTAAAAGTTATTCGGTAATATTATTACCTGTGTGACTCCAAGCTTCTTACAGGCATCCAGAAAGTTCTCTACATTCCGACGGCATTTAGCCATGCTGAGCTTTGGCTGGAAGGTGTAACGATAATCATGTTAGCAAGCAACAGCAGAGCAAGACATGAAGCTCTTAATGGTGGGTCCACCGCTGGAATGTTTATTGGCAATTATTTCCTTTAAATAGCAATGAGCAGCTTATTGCAATCACAACACCACACTAGACTTGGACCAAACTAATGTATTTAATTACTTTCGTGATAATACATGTTGATGATCCGTGACTTGCTATAGTAGAACCACATGCTGCAACACACAATTGAACATGGCTGACAGCAAAATATAATAACAGTGATGCTTTTAGCAACGTTTCCTGTGCCAGTGATGCATATTTTGCCAAAATGGCTGGATTTGCGTTAAAAACATCACTGAACAACAACTGAAATGAAACTAAACATTAGCAGAGAATCAGCATCTTTGTTGTCAGGTCTGCTGCACAGAGACCGAGGCCCCAATGAGAAGCTGCAGGAACAAATTTAACAGGTTTACTACATTTTATGATGTCACACAGTGACCTGCCGGTCCATGTTTTGCAGCCACCTTGGTTCCCTGGAGGAACTGAAACACCTGGAATTGTTAGAGCCTGAAGCAGCTGCAGAAAACATTTATTTAGCCTAGTCATTTAGTTTGTTAAATACAGTTAGCAGTTTGGTTCCTTATGATGAAATGGTTGTATGATAATATTTATATATTGGTATCGCAAAAGGGCTGCAATGTATTATCACAATAGCTAGAATCATATATTGTTTATATATCTCAATATATGACTTTAACGCAAGAGGCTGAAATGTACTGTATTTGGATTTAAGGCCATATTACAGATGAGTACTAGATAAAAAATACATTTATGACAAAATGATCAACAAGATTATCATTAACTTGTCTGCATATGTCTTTCAATGAGAAGCCATATCAGGCAACAAAACTGATTGAAAACATTGCTGATTGGGTATATTAACTATCTATAACTCTGTCCCACTTTTGGGATGATTTAATATAGAAAGCTACTGCATGGTTGGAGCTCACCACTGCAGGAGATGGTACGTGGATGCTGGCGACAGACCGGGGACAAATGTGATTGGCTAAATGACAAAGGACGACACCGTCCATCAGAGCAGCTCCGACATCGTCCGGGAGCAACACCTTCAGTCTGGACTCGATGTTCTGCAGAAACATGCACAGAAACATGAGTTTCTGCAAAACTGCCAAAATTACATATCCACAGTAGGGCTGTTACAAATGTCAGGACAAAAAAACAATTTTTAGGTTGAATCTTCAGGTTTGGGAAACAGTGATTGACATTTTACACCATTTTGTAAACCAAACTTGATTAATCAATAGTCCTTATGGCAGCATGTTTTTTTCTATAGTGTGTTAATGGCCGCTGTTTGTCATATTTACCTGATTGTTCACCCATCAAGAACAATAAAGAATTGGAGGAATACGTGGATTTTGCAACTTCATGGATTAATGAAAACAAAAATCATTCAGTTGTTTGGTTGATAAAATGGTGTCAATCACTGTTCCTGCTAGAACTGAAGATTCAACCTAAAATGTCTTTTTTTGTCCAAACCAACAGTTCACAACCCAAAGATCATCAGTTTACTATTATAGAAGACTAAAAAACCCAGAATATTTGAGGACAGATTTGAGGAGCTAGAACCAGAGAACACATACACAGAAATATCTGTGATACTAAGATGTGGATGAAATATAATTTTGAATTGCTTTGATTAGTGTAATTACTCACATCTGTCACCCATCAAACTGTCAGCTTCACACAATTGTTAAATTCTATGAGAATAATAGCTGCCTAGTCACATTTTTCCATCGAACGACTATTTGTTTAACTCCGCATCATTTACTTTTAACGATTGTGTGTATTGGCCTGCCTGACTTCCATTCATTGTGTACTTCTAAGAACTTGAGGCATATCTTGACATGTCATTTGTTGGAGTCTGTGAGATTAGATTTGTGACTCAAACCTGTCTGTGTTTGCACTTACTGTTAGGTGGTGTGTCTTCGAGGAACTGCAGACAAATCTCACCACATACTGGACACAGTCCAACAGTCGACATAACACGTGTGCCTTTACTAAAGGTAGGACATTAAACAAACTAGGAGAGCCCTGGAGTAGGACCCGACAGGTATGAAACTATATATAATCGAAGGCATAAACAAGCTGTGAAGCCTCTGACCTGCCGTAGGAGGCCTATCTGTTCCATTTCCTCTCTTAAGTGCTCCATCTTCCTCCTCATAGTGAAACTGGGGTCAGTGGAGGTGTACTCCTGACGGCTTCCTCTGGTGAAGGCTGAAATAATCATAAAGTGAGAGTGTTGATTTCCAAGGAACAAAACTCCAAACAACTGCAAACAGGGAAGCAAGAAAAAAAAATAACAAACATCAGATTAATCTGCAGGAAAGATGATATCAAAGCATGAACACTGGATATTATCTGTGTTGCCAGATGAATCTAAACACATTCACACTGTGGAGAAAAAAATGATCACATCTTGTCACACCCTATGTGTAATGTAACACCAGGGTTCCTCAATCAGAATCTCACTTTAGGTTTCCATTGCTGTCTGAACATGTTCGTCATGTCTAAGGCCCGGTCCACACCAATGCAGGTATTTGTGAAACTGTGTGTTTCTCTGCACAGTTTCCGCCTTTTATCCACATGCAACCGCAGTTGTAGGTTGTGGGTTTTTTTGCCCGCAGTGAACTTTTTTGAAAAGTCTGGTTTCAGCAGTTATATGTGGATGACAATCTTGGATTCAGTTCCTCTTGTGAGAATGAGATATCGGGCCTAAAATGGGGGGATACTAATTATTTCATAGCCACCTTGTGGGTTTTTGGAACAACCTTTGTCCCATATGACCGCATTCATTGGTGAACAGTGTGTCTCCCCTACCTAAACTGAAACACTATGCATCTTCAGCAACTCCAGAGCGTCTGCAGATTGTTCTACAGATGCATTTTGGAATTGGATATTTTGTAGATCGGTCCATACAGAGGATGTAATACAAGAGAGTAAGAGTAAGGGCATGTCATATATAAAACTTCAAAATTCCCTATCAAAAGGTTGAATGAGGTTTAGTGGCATCACATTCTTCTTGCACAGTAAATACAATAATATTGTCTTGAGGACAGTCACCATTATTATTATTCCTGGTTATTGGCACTCAGCACTGCCACCTAGAGGAATTATTGTGTATTGTGCACTCCAACTGACTGAGGTATGAAGGTTTTGAAGGATAGGACATATGGACAGAAATACAGCTGTAGCTGACACATGTAGGGTATAAATGGGCTTTAAATCGCACTATGTTTTGTCACGTTGCAGTCACTTCCTGTTCCCAGCATGTGGCGCTACCATTCTGAGTCAATCTGGTTGTTTATGTTTACCCTGCTTCCTCGGGGTCAGTGAGGAAGCAGGAGGCATTTGCTGCAGATTGGACAAAGACATGGAATTTCACCACATTGGCAGAAGTCCATGTGATAAAATCTCTATTAATTGTCAAAATCATGAAAAAAATGTTATTTGATTCAAGATGGCTGACTTCCTAGTGGCGTTAGGCTTTTGAGATTTTTTGATGCGTTTGGGCATGTTGAACACGTGCAGTGAATTTAATTTTTATTTATATTCGGGGTGAGTGGCTCACTTTAACATTTTCCAGGAGGCTACAGACAAATTTAGCCACAAAGATTAATGCAAAATTTTGCCAGATAGGACTTGTGTGTTACATTTGGATGACTTTTGGGGCACGTTCAGGGGCAAAAAGGCTTCAGGCTTTAGAGAAAAGAAGAAGAAAGAAGAGAGACTCCTTACAGAGTCACTGTCTTAGAGCAACAAGGACATGGCAGTAGTTCTGATGTAGAACAGATAAACAAAAGTTTCACAGAAACCCTAATCACTTCCAGAGAAATGCTGGCATTCTAGAGAAAGACTCTGGAATGCCAGCATTATCTTATCCAACAGTAATAAGGTGTGACAAGAAGGAGAAGTTACCATCTAAACATGTCGGGTCATATCTCTTACATGTCTGTGATACAAGAAAGCATTCATTCATTCAATCAAACTATGACTATAACATAATCAACCTACAACAAGCACCAAAGATACCTCATCACAATCAATCCATTTAATCATAAATACAAGTAACAGACCTGATCTCGGCTTCAGCCCAAACACCGTCAATGTGGTGCTGAAGTCAGCATTGCGCAAACCCTCCTGGAGAAAAATAAACAGTATGTTCAGATTAATATGCTCATTATTATACTGCGGAAAATATATCAGATATAAATTAAGTTTTACACACACCTCACAGTCGTCGTTGCCACTGGAGTTTTTCCGAGCACTCTGACACTTGTACTGTAAGGAAACAAAAAAAATAAGCATAATAATCTCAAACTTTTCCTGAGTAAAATGTGCTGTAATAGTACACCTATTTTCCATAGTCTTTCGATTTGTTCACTATTCAAAATGTACAATTACTCAAAAACTGCAGTATTGCAGACACTGGCGAAGGAGGAGAAGACAATTAGAATTTGTGATGCTTAAAGAATAAAAAAAGCAGATGCGGGTCTTTTCTGGAAATGTTGTTGTTCAGGGAAATGAACAGGAAAATTGTTTTCTGATGGTCATTAGCAACAGGAATGGCAGAGATGGAGATATTGAGTTGAACAAGGGTTCACTGTTCCTTTCATCTCATTGTATACAGTGAGATGTAATTTGTGTTTCTCCTTTTTTAAGTTACTTCATATTTGCATAATGAAAACAGCTTAACTTATATTAACAGTTCTTTTTTAACTGTTCTGATATGGTTTCTCCTACCTGCACGGTTCTTTCTTATTGTGCACCATGAACAGTTCAGAGCTGTCAATATTACACTTTTGCTCAGAAAATAGTAGAGGAGACGAGGGACAAAAATGGGTTTTTACCACAAGTTCTGACACGAATGTCTGCTTCACAAGTACCTTAGGACAATAGGAATAAATTCATCTAAAGAGATTTCACATCAATTTATTCACATGAGCATCAATTCATGCAATACACTAAAGTTCATATATTTTCCATCCATCCATCCATCCATCCATTGTCTATCCCGCTTATTCCCTTTCGGGGTCGCAGGGGTCTGCTGGAGCCTATCCCAGCGCGTTAAGGCGAGAGGCAGGGATACACCCCAGATGGTCGCCAGCCAATCGTGGGGCACACACACCATTCACACACCATTCACTCTCACACTCACACCTATGGGCAATTTAGAGTTTACCAATTAACCTGAGCATGTTTTTTGTATTGTGGGAGGAAACCGGAGTACCCGGGGAAAACCCACGCAGACACGGGGAGAACATGCAAACTCCACACAGAAAGGCCCCAGACCCAGGCCCAAGGCGGGTCTTGAACCTGCGACCTTCTTGCTGTGAGGCAACAGTGCTACCCACCGCACCACCGTGTCGCTAGTGTGTATCCTTTTCTGTAAAATTTCTTGGATAGATATATGTATCCTTTTCATGAAATTGTTTGGATGGATAACCAAAACATCAGTTTCGTTATCATTGTTACAACAAAGGTGTGTTAGGGTGGTGTAGGGGGTAGTGTGCTTGCCTCACTCAGTAGTGGGCCTGAGTCCAAGTCCTAGCTAAGGTATTTCTTTCTTTTTATCAGTTTATCAGTTTTAACATTAAAACTCTGTGTCAAATTCATGTTTGTGTCTAATTTTTAATCCATATCTAACCAGTGTTTAGTATTGAGGTGACCGCCTTCTAAATTCTGGCATTTATTAACACTTTGTTTCCATCCATTTACTTCTTACTAGCTGCAACTTCCACCCTACAGTATATTCTCAAAACATGAGGAATAACTTGCTGATTAAATGCTCTTTATTCTGGAAGGAAAATCAGGACTGTAGTCTACTGTAGGGTCAGTACTGACTTTTCCATTAAATTGTGTTATAGGTCATAGCTGTGGTGCTGCCTTCCCCTATGCTATTTTTTTACCTCAAAGGATCTAATGAAATCTGGCAAACTCTTAAATGAAGTTACCATGAGGAAGCGCCATTCACCAGAATTAACACATTCACACCGACGTTTATCACGTGAAAAACACAGTAAGTTCAGTTCATGTCTACTAAATATGAACGAGTTCATGAACGATTGCTCATTGAACACGTTCAGGCACAACAATGGGCACTGCCCTGCATTTGCTCACATGCCTTGACTCACATAGAAGTGAGAAGGCTGTCCACAAGAGCGTGTTCATAGGAATATTTAACCATTTTTCCATAAGTGCATTTGTGAGGTCACATTGATGTTGAAAATGGGGGAATGACACTGAACTCCTTTACTAAAAGTCCTTCAGCAAAATTTGTGAGTACTATAACATTGGAAAAATACGGTTTTATTATTGCTATTCAACTTTTACACTAGGTGCTTTTCTGTAGAAAGCTCAGTTGGGGAATAGGTGACCTATAAAAAAATTCTTTTAAGATCAGACCAGGTTAGGTCAAGAATGTCTCCTACAGCAAAAGAGTCGAATCAATACGCACGCAAACCTTCAGATAATCTTTTCTGAGGTATTTGTTCCTCCGCCGATCTTCGTTCTGATTGAGAACAGGTGGCACTTCAGGCCATTTTGGCTCAGAATCTGTCAGATCTATTTTCAGGTTGCCATCAAAGGAGCACGAAGACGAAGGCTGCCAAAAGCAAGGAGAAAAAATGCTCATTAAGATCATTATGATCTCAAGCAACAGATGATATGCAATCACACATTTAATTTGCTTTAAAGTAAAAGAGTTTGTACCTGTCCGCACAGGACTGAGGATCCACTGCTTCCTTCATCCAGAGAGGCACTAACACAAAACCACAACCACGTCTGTTGATTTATTTTCCAGGCATATGATTTAATATGTTAAAGGGTATTTATGACCTTTCAAAATCAAATTGTAGATATCTCAAACTGGAATTACTACTATGAGTAAATCAGATACTTTGTAGCTCCCAAGAGGGCATTAGAGAACACATTTTTGCTTCGAGAAGGCACTTTAACATGTGTTTTTAACAAGCGGCCAATGAGGGGATGGACCTCCCCCTCCTCCTCAATCATTACCTTTCAAAGCTGTAATCATGGACAGGACTGAACGAGGTTACACACACACACACACAGTTACACACCTGCGAGCTGTCTGAGGTGGAGGCCTGGGTTTGCTGCTGGAACTACCAGAGTGACTCAGGAATCTGGAAGCAAACATCTCAAGGTAATGACTTTCAGCAATTGATTAACAAAGGATATGATTCAAGTCAAGGATTCCAGTGTCTAAATTGCTTTAGAATCCAGTATAATCACTTCACCTGTTAAAATCCTAAACCTCCTGATACAGCAGGAGCATTGGGTTTTTTTTATACACATAAGTATTTTTATCTGTAGTAAAACACAATGTTACTGTCACAGCATTAAATATATATTGTCAATATCCATTTTATCAATACAATGTGAAAATAGTTTAATATATCAATAGTAGGCCTGCAACTAACCGCTATTTTAATTTAGAGCTGTGTGATTATTCCATCGGATCCTTTATATGTATGTGACATCTTACAGAATATATTGTAAAATACCAAATAATAGCCGGGTTTCAATTAGACGTCCAGCCCCTTTAAATGCCGGGTGCAGGTGTCTATTTTGACAAATAACCGCCGGTTATTTGCTGCTGCTTCCTGCAGCCACCCTGTGCACACCTGCCACCACCCCGGCGGTGAAGTACAGATTTTATGACGAATCACCGGGTGTTCAGTCTGAGTTGACTCATCCTTAGCTGAGTCATATTACTCTGAGGCCTTGTAATTAAGTAATGTTTTTCTTGGAAAATAACAGTCAGTTTCTGCCTGACAGGACATAAAGGTCTACCTCACATTTACTAATATTGATATGTTATTTTATGATGTGTAAAAAAATGTCATGTGGTGTACTAGATAGTTCCATTTTTCCTAAATACTACTGATCCACTAGAATAAATATTTATTATTCATCATGTTACCAATATGAACACAAAATAAAAATTTTAGAATACCTGATGAGTACTTTTAAAACTGTATTTTAAAATGCTTTTCACTTTCTCATTTTGCCAACCATTATGTGTCACCGACCCTTAATCATTTATTTATTTTACTTGATTTATGTTTAAGTCTACCCTACAGTAGACTAGGGGGGGGCATATTACCACCTTCAGAATAAAAATTATTTCCCAAGTCTTTTTTTCTGTGTTTTTTCCTGACTTGAGTTATTGTGCTGTTTTTTGAGTGAAAAATGAATAACAAACCTGCAAAAAACAGTCACATCATTGTGGATTAACGCCACAAATATTTCTAAGAGGACACTGCACTTTAAGGCTGGATCAGAAAACTTCAGAAAAGGATCTGAAAGCAGCAACACGTAACTTACCAGAAATATTTTAACTATTATATTATTATTATAATATTTGTGTGTGTATATATCTATCTATATAAATCCTTCCGTGTCCTCATCATCCAACTTCTGAGTCCAACTGCATGGTGCTCAGTTCCTGAGAGGAGTTGATATGGGAAACCCATTTACCTGTGAGCTCGTCCAGTCACTCTCCTTCGGTGAATGAGACTCTCAGCTCTGCAAATTAAAGACCGCCGTCTGGATTCCGAACGTCCAACATGCAGCGTCCGACACCAGGGTGAAATCAGGACAGGACAGGGACAAAAGGACAGAAAGTGAAGCTGTTTAGGATTTGATTTGACTGACTATTGTTGAGCAGAGGTGGACAGCCACATGAAAGAATTTCTCCGAACATAAGGAAAGTTTTTAATGATTTTGAGAAACGGAGCTGTATGGTTCTTTGAGGAACAATCAGTATTGGTTTTACATCTGATTACTGTTGAGCCTAAAAAATCCACAAAAGCAACAAATGCCAGATGCCAAGAAATTCAGCAGAAGAACATTGTAACTGTTAGGATAATTAGGCGCGTGCATGCATTAAAAAATACTGTAAACACAGGGTGTTTTTCTTTCCTTCCTGGAACGAATAGGAATTTTCTGCAATTAATTTATGAGAGCAGTATGACATTTTTCAAAAGTCAGTCGGCATCTCAGCTGCTTCTCCAATGTTTTCCTCTGCACATTTTACCACAGAAGGTATGAATTTCATGTTTTCAGAATTGTTTTGGCTACACATGGCGAATTAATCAATATTACTCGAGAGATTGTTCTTTAACCCCCTGGAGCACCACAAGAGAAATATGCAACTTTAGTGCTCATATCTTCTTTCTTCTTTTTTAAATTTTTTTAATAAATTAGAATTGACATTCATTTTGTAAAAAAAATACACTGACACCCAACATTAAAAATTGAAACTCAGCTATTATTTGGTAATATTGTGGAGTTACTTTGGAAAGTAACTTAAACCTACACCCTCTTTAATTTATTTCAAAATATGTGTGTATGTTTAATTCTTAATAATAAATCTAAATATTGTTATAAAATGGACACTTAGTACAGTTAATTTTTTATAGAAAAAGTAAAAATACAAATCTGAACTATTTTATTCTAAACCAGTTAATCCAATCAATTTAGTTCGAAGGTGCAGCTTTTCCAGTTTATCCTGCATGTGAGGTGCTTACAGGAACTCTCTTAGGGATTAAGAAAAGCCCATTTCAAACACACAAAGTGAATGTTAGTGAGAAAAAAGGCATATTTTCAAGATGATTATCTAAACCAATGCATCAGAGTGATGAGTCACACCTGTTCTGCTGCTCCTGCTGCAGAAGTTGAACCGCGATCTTCCTCAGATCCAGAACTTCCTTCAGCTCATCATCCTCTTCCTCGACCAGCTGCTCCTTGTCGGAACTGCAACAGGTTTAGACAGGATCCAAATGACTCAGCGGTGGAAGTATTTTTACTTCATTACTGTACTTGTTTTAATTATTTGGAATTTATTTAAGTGAAAATAATAATGCAGTGGCAATTATCTGTACTTTCTACTCCTTACATTTTTGGAAATTTAGGTATTATATTAACATCTTTTCATCAAAAACCCACCCATGTTATTAGTTGTTGTTGTGTTTCATAACAGAGCACAGTTTTGTGAATATGAAGTATATGACTTTGATTAAAAATGTAGATTTAAAAATATATGCAAAGAACACACACAATATCACACCAATCTTTTCAATGCACATACAGTACATTGCTTATGACCATTGAGCAGTGACACTGGCAGAGACATAAATACTGGATTTTTCAGACTTAAGACAGAATTCGTCAATTTTGGCAGAAATCGACAGTTAGGATTATTGTTCAATTCAGGGATTTTTCCTGTCAGGAGGGGTAGATTTTCAAGAATAATTGTATTTGTTAAGGTTGGGTTGCAGTCACTATACCTCTTCCAAGGAGGTTATGTTTTCACCGGCATTTGCCCGTCTGTTTGTTAGAAAGACAGATCAAAAAGTACAAGCTGGATTTTAATCAAGCTTTCAGTGAATGGTGGTATATTAAATTCTGGTCGAATTCTTGATTTCTGGATCGCTATCAGTTTTCCATTGCTCAGTCATGTGGTAAATGGATGCTCAAACAGGTGCCGCCTGATGGTGATATCTGGCACCTGCATGGCTTGGCCGTATGCTTGGTGGAGGTCTGTGTTCTCTGCGATTTTCTAGTTGATATCGCACCTCATTGTCCCAAAAATATGGTAAGTATTTCTACATTCTTTATTATAATGGTGCAGCCTGAAGACTGACAACCCATTGCATAGGTACTTTTACTAAAGTAAAAACTAAGTAAATTAAAGGTAAGTACTTGTTACTTTTACTTAAGAATAATTCTTGATGTAGTACTGAGTAAATATTTTGCAAGGTATTGGTATATTCACTTACTATATACTAGACTTAATATCCGTCAGTGAAATGTGGACAGACAGGATTAATCCTCCTCAAGGAAAAAATTATTTTACTGCTCCAGTAGAACAGCTAAGTCCCACATCAGATTTTTCTGGGCTTTGCAGCAGTAAAACTTCTCAGAACTTTCTGTGAACTCTATGAACTTTAAAATTAGAACAAGGTGACGCTGTTTCTGCTACTGTAGCAGCATTAAAGCTGAGGTCAGATGATGCATATATGGACTGAACCAAATGTATGTGTATTTATAAGGTTAAAAAAATGAATATGGTAGAGGGAATTATGTTGTAGGTAATCTAATGCAGTTTCAGATTCATCTTAGGTCATGGGCCACAACCTTAATATAAAAAAAAAAAAAAATTCCCTTCTCACCCTTCCACGGGTGGTCTCATCCACTTTCCAAGCTCGGGTCCTCTACCAGAGGCCAGGGAGCTTGAGGGTTCTCCGCAGTATCCTTGCTGTTCCAAGGACTGCGCTCTTCTGAACTGAGATGTCTGATGTTTTTCCAGGGATCTGTTGTAGCCACTCCTCCAGTTTGGGGGTCACTGCCCCGAGTGCTCCGATCACCACGGGCACCACTGTCGCCTTCACCTTCCAAGCCTTCTCCAGCTCTTCTCTGAGCCCTTGATATTTTTCCAGTTTCTCGTGCTCCTTTTTCCTGATGTTGCCATCACTTGGTATTGCCACATCCACCACCACGGCTTTCCTCTGCTCTTTATCCACCACCACAATGTCTGGTTGATTTGCCATTACCATTTTATCAGTCTGGATCTGGAAGTCCCACAGGATCTTAGCTTGGTCATTCTCCACCACCTTTGGAGGTGTTTCCCACTTTGACCTTGGGGTTGCCAGCCCATACTCCGCACAGATGTTCCTGTACACTATTCCAGCCACTTGGTTATGGCGTTCCATGTATGCTTTACCTGCCAGCATCTTACATCCTGCAGTTATGTGCTGGATTGTCTCAGGGGCCTCCTTGCACAACCTACACCTTGGGTCCTGTCTGGTGTGGTAGATCTGGGCCTCTATTGCTCTGGTGCTCAGGGCCTGTTCCTGTGCAGCCAGGATGAGTGCCTCCGTGCTGTCCTTCAGTCCAGCCCTTTCGAGCCACTGGTAGGATTTCTTGATATCAGCCACTTCAGTTATGTTCCGGTGGTACAACCCCGTGTAGGGGCTTGTCCTCCCATGATGGTCCCTCCTCCAGCACCTCATCCTCTGTTCTCCATTGTCTGAGACATTCACTGAGCACGTCATCTGTTGGGGCCTTGTCCTTGATGTACTTGAGGATCTTGGACGTTTCGTCCTGGATAGTGGCTCTCACGCTGACTAATCCTCGGCCTCCTTCCTTACGGCTAGCGTACAGTCTCAGAGTGCTGGATTTGGGGTGGAACCCTCCATGCATGGTGAGGAGCTTTCGTGTCTTAACGTCTGTGGTCTGTATCTCTTCCTTTGGCCACCTTATTATTCCTGCAGGATATCTGATCACTGGCAGGGCGTAGCTGTTTATTGCCTGGGTCTTGTTCTTACCATTGAGCTGGCTCCTTAGGACTTGCCTTACCCTTTGGAGGTATTTGGCTGTTGCCGCTTTCCTTGTTACCGCTTCAAGGTTGCCATTTGCCTGTGGTATCCCCAGGTACTTGTAACTGTCCCCAATGTCTGCTATTGTTCCTTCTGGGAGTGAGACCCCTTCTGTGTGGAATACCTTCCCTCTCTTTGTCACCATCCTGCTACACTTCTCCAGCCCGAATGACATCCCAATGTCTGTGCTGTAGATCCTGGTGGTGTGGATCAGTGAGTTTGATGTCATCCATGTAGAGGAGGTGACTTATGGTTGCCCCATTTCTGAGTCGGTATCCGTAGCCAGTCTTGTTGATTATTTGGCTGAGGGGGTTCAGACCTATGCAGAACAGCAGTGGGGACAGAGCGTCTCCTTGGTATATGCCACATTTGATGGAGACTTGTGCAAGTGGCTTCCCATTGGCTTCAAGGGTGGTCTTCCACAACCTCGTCGAGTTTGCAATGAAGGCCCTTAGAGTTCTGTTGACATTGTACAGCTCCAGGCATTCAGTGATCCATGTGTGTGGCATTGAGTCATAGGCTTTCTGGTAATCAATCCAGGCTGTGCACAGGTTGGTGTGTCGGGCTCTGCAGTCTTGGGCGACTGTTCTGTCAACCAGGAGTTGGTGTTTGGCTCCTCTGGTATCTTTGCCAATGCCCTTCTGTGCTTCGCTCATGTATTGATCCATGTGCCCACTTATCTTAGCCGCAATGATACCTGACATGACATATATATATATATATATATATATATATATATATATATATATATATATATATAAGGTTAAGTTAAGGTTGCATATATGCTTCATCTGACCTCAGCTTTAATGCTGCTACAGTAGCAGAAACAGCTTCACCTTGTTCTAAAAAAGGTTTTACTGCTGCAAAGCCCAGAAAAATCTAATGTGGGACTTAGCTGTTCTACTGGAGCAGTAAAATAATTTTTTCCTTGAGGCGGATTAATCCTGTCTGTCCACATTTCACTGACGGATATTAAGTCTAGTATATAGTAAGTGAATATACCAATACCTGCAAAATATTTACTCAGTACTACATCAAGAATTATTCTTAAGTAAACGTAACAAGTACTTACCTTTAATTTACTTAGTTCTTACTTTAGTAAAAGTACCTATGCAATGGGTTGTCATTCTTCAGGCTGCACCATTATAATAAAGAATGTAGAAATACTTACCATATTTTTGGGACAAGGGTCATTTCAACAGTTCAATTAATTAACAGTTAAATTAATAAAATATATTCACTCATTTCAATTTAGAACATTTACTCATAATATTTTTAAGCAGCAGGTGAAGTTGTCTTAAAAAACAAATAATAAAAATAGTAGATTTCCTATAATGCAATTCATTTCGAAACAGCTTCAACCTGCAAACTAAGTTGCTGATGCAGATCATAAGGTCATAATGGTGTAAAATGTTGATCTCTGTTCCCAAAGCTCATGATTCAACCCAACCCCCTGTCATCAATTTTAAAATATTGTAATAGTTGGCAAAAAATCTATTAATTTCCTAATTGTTGCAGCTGTGATGAACAATATATAGTGTTTTCAGCAGCAGGTGAAATGATCTCCTGTTTTACAAAACATTAATCAAATGAAACTGTAAATAGCCCTAAAAGGTTCTTACTGACTTTACATTGCTATGAAAAAACCGGAATTGAAACATTTATTGTCTCATTTCACACAATCGTCCGGCGTTTGAACCCTTTAGAGGCCGATTCTGGCCTCCCCTGGTCTAAAAGATCCCTATTTTCCAGCTGAGATTTGGGATTTGTTTAAACTAGGCAGTTTTTTCATCTAGAAAAAGAGAAGCCTATACATCCAATGTGCTCATTCATTTCATTTAGTTTTTGAATGTCCCATTTTTTCAGTTTGATTTCTTCTGTGCTTTTTTCAAAACAGATAAAAGCCAATGCTGATTTTGCAGGTATTGAGCCGACTGTTCACTTATTAAATATATAAATTTACCTGATATCTTAGTCAAAAGATATCTCTTTTTTTAAACAAGAAAATGTTTTTTATATGAATTCTCTTGCTTTTTGCCTATTAAATTTTCTATTTTATTTGTGTTCAATTTTTTTGTCCACATGTTTTTGTAAAACCAGAGGACATAAATATCCAGAGAAGCTTTGTCTTGTAATCTTGGAAAATCTTTGGCATGACATAAATATCAATCATCCGAGACAAAGTACAAATACAGCTGCAGAAGGATTTTCATGTGTAACTGAACCTATTGACAACTTTTTTTTTCCCTCACCCTGACTCCTCCTTCCAGCTGTCTTTATCTTTGTTTTGTTGGGACATGTTAAGAACTTTTTCCAGTTCCTGAAACACACAAAGACATCATGTCAAGGACCATAGCACAATGTAAAATTAAGATATTCTGCATATGCACACACATACAAAACACAAGTCAAAATGTTATAAAGCATAATTTACAGATTCAATATTGGTTGCACATACATTTCTGTGTATTTTATTCTATTCTGACCACCTGAAAGCTGCAATGTCACCTCATCTTCTACATACACCATCAATCTATACCCTCATTCTACTCAAATAAACAGAAATGCAAAAAACTTTATCAAAGTCAGAGAATTATTCTATCAGTGAATCATGACATTGGATGACTGTGGACACATATAGAACGTTGTGTGTCACTTTTGTAACATTTAAACAAGGATAAAGTGACTCAGGACAACATTCTAGTGTGACTTTGGGCAACTTTAAACCTGGATTAAACTGTCCTTTCATTCCAGAGTGAACACTTTCCCAATTTCCCTTTGCCTGTTGCTGACTTTATGAAATCCAAGATGTGGAAAATTTTCAAAAGTGAAGTGATGATAGATGTTTATTGGACTGAAGATCACATATATATATATATATATATATATATATATATATATATATATATATTAACAGCTTTCTAATTGAGGTGAATCTGTGATTTGTGATTTTGGGATAAACAGACAAAATTGACTTGCCTATTCTTTTATTTTTTTTTAAAGGAATTATTGGCAGATAAATTCATACCTTTATACAAGACACGTGAGAGTTGTGTTGCCCATCACCCTCTGACAGAGCAGGATCCTCGTGTGGGTTGGGCTCTATAAAGTCATAGAGATCCTGATCTGATAGAGGGAGGAAGCAGCCGCTTTGATCAAACTGGCACATTTCAGGCACTTCATTCAACAACCGCCCCGTGTCTCTGTCTGTTATTGCTTTTCCACGGGATAATTGTGCGATACTTATTTTCGGTAACCTTTGCACGAATCCATTTTGGAGAGGAGCGAGAGGGCGTCGGCACGGGCCGTCTCAGACACCTGCGAGTGCAGGCTGACGGTATCGTCGTCTGACGGCTGCAGGGATTAAGGAGAGAGGGAAGAGAAGAGAAGTTAGATGGGGAATGATCTGCACTTATACACAGCTGTTTTGCAACATTGTACGTTGCAAAGCGCTTCACAATTGCTGCCAAAACGTGGGCTAAAGTGCTCTTTAGGAACCAAAACCCATAATAAAGTCCTCTAGAAGTACACATGTGTGCGCTAAAGTGTCCTCCTGGAGATAAAACCTGTTAAAATTATTACAATGAGAGATTACAAGAAGATTACACAAAGATTAAAATTTCTGCCTCTCACACACACACACACAGATTGTGGTGGAGCTGCTATGCAAAGGGCATTTCATTTTGTTTTTTATTGTTTGTGTTATTTTGTTTCTTTGCATGAGCCCATTTTTTACATCTCTCCAGCACTCTGTCTTATTGTTTTTTCTATGTTCTAAAAATTCTATGAACTATATGAACATGGAGCTTTGCCATTCTGGTTTGAAAAAGCAATGTTAAAATTTCCTCTAGGAGCCAAAAGGTGTAGTAAATAGCCCTCATGGGAACTAAAAAGCATGCTAATGCCTTCTAGGAGCTAAAATGTGTGCTAAAGTGACCTCTTGGGAGCTAAAACATGTCTAAATTGCCCTCTTCAGTGACGAAGATATGCTCATTTTCACCCCTGCCCTTCAAAAAGAGCAAACCATTTAATCTGTTTTAATGTATAATTTTAAATATCCAAACAGGAATGCTCACATAGAGTCGCTGAATAATAAATGTTTGCTTCTTGTGCAATATTTTCATGCTTGTCATTTAAATTGACTTTAGACTGCCTGTCTCTTTTGGCTCTTTTGTTGTTGTATCTGGCTGGTTCTATTTTTGGATTTTTTCATGTCTGATTTTGACTCTTGAGTGAAGTCTGTTTACTCAAAAGTCAGGCTGTGGCTCATATTTGTTGAAAACTAAAAGAAAAGAAAAGAAATATCTTTCCAATCTCTACTTGAAATCTACAAAAAATAATAAATAACTAATCTGATCCAATACAGAGGAGCTTCAGATCCAAAAGGGGCTGGAAACATCTATGATGCTGATTCTGTGTCTGAGATCTCACCTCTGTTGTAGACAGCCTCTTATCACCATTATCACTCCCAATTCCAGAGTCAGGCCCGTGGTTCTTGCTGGGATAGACATCTTCCATGCTGGATACATGCAACACAAAAAAGTGATTAATACTTAGTAGGAATATCAACACAGAACAGAATCATCATCCAGGAATGCGCGGGGCCTTCATTGAGGTCATGACCTCTGTGTTTTTTTTCTTCTCTGACCACATGTTCTTTTGAACTGTGTGGGACTTAAGGGTACAGCACTAAAGTGGTTTGAATCCTACTTAAAGAATAGAGATTACTTAGTGTCTATAGGTAACTATACATCTGAAAATACATACATAACCTGTAAGGTTACAGTCTTGGGCCTCTACTATTCAACACTTACATGCTACAATTAGCTAAATTTTTGGAAGAAACTAAAAAAAAAATACCATAATTATGCAGATGACACACACATTTACATCAGCATCTCACCAAAATATCAAGCACTATGTAAATGCATGAGTAAATCAATGATTGGATGTGTCAGACCTTTCTCCAACAAAACAAAAAATTAACTGAGTTATTGTTTTTGGAGCCAAAGAGGAACAATTAAAAGTCAGCACTCAGGTTATAGCCCACAAACCAAGCTAGAAATCTGGGTGTGAAGAAACAAATAAAAAGTATAGCAGACCATGTCAGGTTCAGTTAATTATTATGACTTTGGCTAAATCCAGTTTTCTGTCATTTGCTGCATGATTTGCATGAAAAATACAAACAAATTTACTAACATGGTGGTGCACTAACAGCTCTGTGAGGTGTGTCACTACCTGTCTGTGAGAGGCTGTGGGAGACAACGTTTCCCCAGTGAAGGAAGGTCCAGGGTGTCTGGTTTCTTATCCATCCTGCACGCCTGGATGTTCAGGTACTTGAATATGTGCACTTTGCCTTTAAGACAAATCTGAAACATACAAAAAAAACAAATAGAGTAAGTGAAACCTCTAAAACAAGGGTGTCAAACACGCAGCTCGGGGGTGGAACTGGCACTCTAAAGGGTCCAGTCACTGGACGATTGTAAGAGGTGAGCAAAGGTGGACAAATTCCTGTTTCTTCACAGAAATATAAAGTCAGTGAGAATCTTTCAGGGCTTAAGAGATAAAATATTTTCATGCTGGATTTGTAATTGGCTTGTAAGACAGAAGATAACCTCACCTGCTGCTGAAAATGCTAAATAATGTTCATTAGAGCTGCAACAATTAATCAATTAGTTGCCAAACATGACATAAAACAGTTATTTTAACACCCTGGATCAGACATATATGAAGTCAGATATACCTGTGACAGCAATAATTTAACTTGTTAATAAAAGTTAGAAAATACTCCCGCTCTAGTGGGAGCGATGCAGTGCTTTGTCCACTAGATGGCAGGGTTGTACCAGGTTGAGCCGGCCTACCTGAGCAGGTGGAGACTGCATAGGGTTGTTGTCCAGGATGATTTGCTGCAGCTGCCTGAGTTTCCTGTAGGCCGGAGGGATCTCTGTGATCTTATTGCAGGAGAAATCGAGTCGGATGAGAGGAAGGTCGGCCAACTCTGCAAATGCAGGAACCAGAGGAGCTTCAGAGTTCTGTTTAATGTGGTACATTTATACCAAAGTAAATGTTTTTATAGGCTTATATGCTGAAATATTTAAGGTTGAAGGAACTAGAAAGGTTTCTTGAGACTATGAATCAAGCCCCAACAATACTAGACATTTTTTTAACATATAAAGATTAAAATAGAACAAATATATATGTACATTTTTGTTTTGGTAAAGAGGAAGATAAGAAAATGTGCAGGTAATGTTGGAAATCTGAATTCCAGAATGGCTTAACTATAATAAAACTAAAGCAATAATATTTGCATACATTGTGTGAGGTAGAGAAAAAAATTAAATTAATAATGTTACTGATTAGTTAGAATAGTTAGATCCTACATTTTTCATATTGCAATGTTTTTGCATCAGCAAGACATTGCATTATTATATTACATTACTCCAAACTTTATGCTCAGTTTTTGATGCAAATTTTTAAACAAAGTCATTATGGGTAAACAAAAAACAGACAAATTGAGAGGAGTTAATCTTTCTTTCTGCAACTAAAAACTATTTCAATAGTCAATTAAGCTATCGATCATGAAATTATCATGGATTAGTTGTTCGGTGCAAAACCAGTTAATAATTATTTAGTAATTAATCAGAGCACATCATTAAAAGCTGTAGCATGACATGTCATAGTTGATTGTTCTATTGATTATTGAAACAATTGACTAGTTGTTTGGTTCTTAAAATGGTGTAAAATGTTGGTCAGTGTTTCCCATAGCTGAAGATTCAATGAAAAACTTTCTTTTTTTTGTTCAGACCAACAGTCCACAACCCAAAGAAACCGGATAATATTCAGATTTGAGAATCTGGAAGTAGAGAATTTGGACATTTTCTTCCTCTACAGAACAAACAGAGACTAATCAGTGAGACTGACCCTCAGGCAGCATGTGAAGACAGTTCTTCCTGATGTTGAGCTCTCGTAAGGCGACGAGCCGTCCCACCTGAGATGGCAGCGCTTGGATCTCATTACAGCTCACATCCTGCAGGGAGGAAACAATGGAATCAATTCTATATAGAGCGTGCATATGTTTTACGTGATATATTCACGCTTCTCACCAGCTCCATCAGTTCTTTGGCCTTGCCGATCTCCTCGGGGATGGACACCAGCTTGTTGTTGCTCACCAGCAGAACTTTGAGGGGAAGGTTGAACAAGTGTTTGGGCAAAACTGATAAGAGATTTCGGCTGTTGAGAAAGAGAAAATACTAATTTGATACAGATGTATATAAAGTTATTTATTTATAACAGATCATAGTTAGTTGCCACCAAAATACATACACAAATACATAGGAACATACATATGAAAATATAAAAGCATAGAAAATATAAAAGATAAGCATCATTATAAAAATCTAACTAGGGCTGCTACCTAAAGACTATTCAGTTTTTGATTAAAATGGTGTACAATGTCGATCACAAAACTACAAATCAACATAAAATGTCTTTTTTTCAAAGATCAACAGTTACTGTACAGTACTATTATAAAAGACTTAAGAAACAAGAAAATAATCAGATTCAAGGAGCTGCAACCAAAGAATCTGGACATATTTCATGTTAAAAATGCCTCAAATCTTTTATTCGACTATCAAAAAAGTTGTCAATTAATGTAAAAGAAGGCAACTAAACAATTTATTGACTAAGCGTTGCAGCTATAACACCTAAAGAAATGATTATTACATTCTTTTCATTATTAAATTCATACAGAAAGTATTTTCACCCCTAAATATGTACAGTATTTGCTTACATATTTAAGTAATAAATTCTTTGTTGGTTTTTGAAAGACACTTTGCTATTTGCTAACTTTGTTGTGTCCTTATGTGCCACATCATCTCTCATTTAACAGCGAGCGTCTAGCTGGTTGTGAATTGAGACTTGGCAAAAGAGGAAATCCTCTGTTTCTTTCTTTCTTAAGCATTTGTGCTATGACAAGGGGAACAAGAACTTCTCCATATCATAGGCAGAAATCCCAGGGTGGGGGATAAGTTGCCTTACCAAAAAACGTAAACACAAATAAATAATTTAGCGCGATAAAGAAATGATGAATGAATGCAAAACACAACCACTACTAAATGTAAAACAACATGTGTCTTAATTGTTAAAAAAATTATAACCCCCCCCTCCCCATTGTTAAAGTGGTTTGGTCCAGATGCTTTTTTTCCAGTGGGCGGGGCCAGTGACTAATAGTAAATTTTAACAATCATCTAGTAGCCAACTATGTAGAAGAAACCAATCAGACTAACATGTAGAAGTAAGTCATTTGTCACACCACCTGTCCAAAATCTGACTTTTTAACAGCTTGCTGGTTAAAATTAGACCTAATTATCGTTAATGAGCTCTGATGATGGAGGTTCTGGTAGCAGCAGACTAAAGGAGGGAGGAGGGATCAGGAAAAAAGAGTTAAGAGAGGGGGGATGTGAGGGTCAGACTCTCATGGATGTTTAGTATTATTATATTATATTATTATTATAGTATTAGTATTTTTTTGTAACACTAAACACAGACACTTGTTGGCTGAACTAAAAACCTGGGTGCAGAGACCTACCTGATGTCCAGATAAGTCAGTATCTGCAGGTTGATGATGGCTTCTGGGATGCACTTGATGCAGTTGTGGTAGAGGTTGAGCGACTCGAGGGGGGCGAACAGACACACTTCAGGAGGGATTTCAGTCAGCCGGTTCTTGGACAAATCTGCAAGGCAAAGAAGCTGAATGTATGCTTTGGACAAGCAAACATGACAGCATTTAAAATACATGTGCATGTCCATGTCATTACAATGAAATGGACACCTACTATGATGAATTATTAAAATAAACTGTGAACAAAAATCTGTGTCAGTCTGGAGAATATACTGATAATACCCTTTTTCCAAAAAAAAGGTTTTGTTTCCAGGAAAAGATCAAGAATACAAGGCAAAAACTGAAATATTAATTCATTTTTTAATAAAATATAAATAATATTAACTAAGTTTTGTTTTTGGTACAATAAGTCAAATATGGAGTGGAATTATCTCATTCCACTTGCAGCTTTTTTTGCTTATTTAAAGTTTTCCTGATTTGTGTAAATTTGATTTTGATCTAATAAAACAAGACTAACATACTTGAAATTATACTCCAGTGCAATAGGATGATTTTACCTAATATTGGGCTAATTGCACCAAACACAAGACATTTTCTCTTGGTAAGATTTCATTTGTCAGCTAGGATGTTTTTCTTCTTTTGTAAGTCATGTTTTCATGACGGATTGTATATGTGTGTTGTGTATATGTATGTTGTGGATTGTTTGATATACAAGTGATTAAAGTAGACAACTATATTTCAAGGTTTTAGTTATAATATGTAGGACAATATGACAAATGATTAGATTTATTTGTAGTTCAATAAAAATCGTAAACATTCAGTGTTCGTCTGGAGAATTTATTGAAAATACTTTATTTCCTGTCCCAGCCTTAGCTGTTTTTCCCCCTCCCTTCCTCCCCGTGTTTTCAGGCGATGCTCAGTGGTGGAGTCCTGGTACACCTGACAACTATCACCTCTTTATCTGCAGCATTTAAACATCAGCTCTCGTCCAATTGGATTCCAGAAAGTTCCCTGCCTGTCTATTTTACAAAAAGTTGCTTCAGATATAGTTACGTACCATAGCATTATAATGATGGCAAGAGTCATCATTTAAATTACTCATTACATCTATCACTGTATGTGAGATATGCTTCAGGATTTTTTAAATTGTCATTATATTATTATTATTATTAAAATCTTTTTTTTAGATCGGATTGCTGCCCACTTTATTTTCTTCAGGCTTGAGGCTGATCAATACACCTCTAGTCTTAGATTACAGATGCTGGCTGTGTAATATCCCAGAATCCACATTATCGATCTAACTGGAGAGGCACGGTAATGGGTTTATATTGGTAGGAATATGTGGAGAGTTTGAACTCACTCAACCTATCTTTACAGTACGTGGAAAGATCAGTTGCAAGAAACAGAAGAAAACCAGCAGATCATCACAGAAAGGGGAGCGTTGGGCTGCTTTTTCTACAGAAGAGATTGATAGGTTCTATTCGACTGGAAAAATATTTAGCTCTTTACATTAAAGTAGAGCATAACACAGTGGTTATTACATGAAAATGATTTTATTTAATCTCCTAAACTTAAAAATCAACATGACATGCCACATCACTGTAAATACTTATCCTCTGAAATTGTAGAGTTAGCTGAGTTATTGGGTCTACACTTTTGTGTTGACGCCTTGAAAAAAGAAATCTCCCTGTATAATATCCATCCAAAGAATTTCACAGAAAAAGATACACACTATCATGCCATGTGCAAGCTGTATCCGAAACTCGAGGTTGTTCCAACAAACAATCAGAGAGATGAGAGCCACACACTGAAAGACTGACAGACTGACAGACTCCTTATAGATAGATAGATGTCATCAGCTCACTCTAGACTTTCAACATACAAGAGTCTGAGCAAGGTCAAATTCTCCCTCAGTGAGAATCACACACACCCAACACAGCTAAGGACTTTTCCACACAAGTCCACACATCTCTGGATCTAAATGTTTGTCTCTGTGTGCCCTGTTAAATCAGCCCCAACACAGACAGTATTTAAACAGGAAACTCTGCAGGGACCTACAACACTACCACATGTAAAGAATACCTTCATTGTTTAGAATTCACCTTCCAACATATATTGATCCAGCGGCTGCAAACTAGTGCATGTGTGTGTGTGTGTGTGTGTTGAGGCTCCTATCTCCTGAATAATCTCTGTGTGACACAATAATTAGAGACCAGCGTGAGGAGCTGCACGGCACCAGATAAACATGCAGAGCTTTCAATTACTCTGTCCCAACAAAACGGAAGTGGCTCCTCCATAACTGCCTGAAAACCAACGCGACTGCACCTTAATACATGCAGTTACACACAGCTACCCCCCTGATCTAAAGAATCAAGCTATGTGTCATATATGTATTAACAGTGGCGTCATTTCAGTTAAAGGCAGGAACTCTACTTCCTGGAGGGGGGGTTAGGGGAAAAACCTAAGTGAGAAAAATCAAGAAGTTATAGACTATCAATAATCACTCTTAATGCATAATATAACACTGCAATTAGACACTTTCAATTAGAGTACAATTATCTTATTCCACTAGCAAAGAATTTATCTTACTTAAAGTTTTTTTTCCTGATTTGTGTCAATTTGATCTTGTTTTAGGAAAACAAGGCTAATATATTCTTAAAAAAATCTACTCAATGTTGGACTAATTGTACCAAAAACAAGATTTTCAGTTTTGCAGTGTTTCGATTGAATTTCACCAATTGAAAATGAATTACATTTTCCTCTGTTCTAAATGTAATTTTTAACTCTCCTAACATGTCAGTAAGTAGTAAAACCGGTCGTAAATTGGTGTTTCCCTCCCTAGGAGATTAGGGTTAAGAAAAAAAATGCAGGAATCTGGTTTGATTTAAGACCAAAATCAAGAATCTACGAGCTAACAATTATCACTATTAATGGATTGTATCGGTTTTCAGATTGAGCTCTAAGATTGAGCGTTAACATTAATTTAACTTTAAAAGCCCTAAGTATAATTAAAATGAGACTACTATAGTCAAAGTAGGAAGAGGATTTACCTAAAAAACACAAACGACCCCTCTGTGTATAACCAATTATTCTCTGGCCGCTGGTATGAGGTTTGGACGGATTAGAAGCAACACACACAATGTAATTTCAGTAGTTTACATATAACCAAATATAACATTAAAAATATCTTTGCCTCTTCCCTGAGGACGTGATAAATGTGTGCATTTAAATTAGTACACTTCTATCTGCAAAAAGAAGATGGTAACGGTAAGATGGCGACTATCTAATACCTGGGAGTCAAAGTCAGTTTAGAACAGAGGCCACAGACAGAGCAATTTGACCTGAAGTGGATCAGTAAAAATAAACATCTATATAGAAACACCAATACAAAAAAACAATGACATAAAATGTCCATCACTGTTTCCCAAAGCTGGAGATTAAACCTAAAATGTCTTTTTTTGTGCAGACCCACAGTCCACAATCCAACATCATCTATCATCAGTTTACTATAATAGAAGAATAAAGAAACCAGAAAATAATTATGTGATTTAAGAAGCTGGAGCCAGAGAATCTGGACATTTTCGTGGTTTATGGTGATTGATGGATGTGGGTTGTGTGGTATATATGTTAATATTTTGTTTTTGGAATAATGTGTACTCACCTACACTCACATGGCTTTGGTTGTTTGTTTTTTTGTTTGTGTTTTTTGTGTGAGTATGTTTTGTTTATTTCATTATTGTCTGTAGTATTTTTTAAATATTTGTAATGTTTTGTATTTGTTTATATTTTTTTGTATTATCATTTTTTTATCTTATTTATTCTATTATGGTCATGATTTTTTTGTATTAATTTATTGTTCTCACTTATTTGTCTAGCTTGTTTTCACTGTATTATTTTATGGTTATATTACATATATATTATGTGAATGTATGTTTTATGGATATTTTTTACCGTTGATTGCATTGATCTGTATGGTTAATGTTTCATCCCACACACTGGTTGTTGTACAAGAAAACCAATTAAAAAGTTGAATAAAAAAGAAGGGGAAAGCTGCGTTTCAATCTGTACATATACACTATTTGTGTTGTTGTTGTTGTGAATGTGTTTAGATAAAAATGCCAATAAACAGATTCATATAAAAAAGCTGCTTTTTGCCTCGATGAGCAGCAACAGAGCAGCAGGACATCTCTCTGCAGCTGATCTGACAGCAGCCAATAAGCAGAAGTGAGAATCAGACCACGAGACAGTCGGTGGCAGACAGGGAAAACAAGTCGAGGAGTGAAGGGAAACTAAAGTTATCACATGGGGGAAAAGACCAAAGCTGAGGTCACAGGGGGCGATTATCTTCCATTAAACCCTGCGTCTCCCCGAGGCCTAAATGCTGCGACGCAGCTGTAAAAACCTCCACAACCAGCGGAGTCATGTGGATGGATGGCTGATGGGGGTGGAGGAGGAGGCGGAGGAGGAGGAGGAGGAGGCGGGGGTCTTTGTGAACCTCCCTCCTCCAAGCAGACCGTGAGCCATCTGTCTCTCCTCCAGCCTGCTGGGCCCCGCCAGGTGGACCCAGTCCCCCTCACACTAAACCACCAGTAAAACCAACTTAATTCACAAAACTAATAAACCAGCTTGTTAAGTGAGTGATAACAGGCGTTGGTTTTGTCCTAATCTGGATTAGTGCTCGATAGTCTGGTCCTCCACTTCATTGATTCAAATAAGAGAACTGCAAATGGTCCAGATTAGAGTAACAAGAGTGGCTCTTTCTTGTGGATGGAGAACTAATGTTATAAGAATGCATGTATCATCAGGTTGGCTAGAAGTAAAGAAAAATTATTAATGTTATTATTGATGTTATTTATTAAAAATGTCACAATAGCAAAATCACCTTTTATTATTTATAGAAATTTGGAAATCAGAGGTTGTTTTTGCCACTACTAATACATACAGAACAATGCAACAGTGGATTTTACTCCCTTATCCCATTACTCGATTAAATCTTCATAGCTTAAAAAACCAAGCTAAAAGTCAATACCTAAATATCAGTTTCAATTGATGCAGATGTCTTTTTGTTTTCTGTGTTGTCTGTGCTGTGACGCCTTTTGTGAAATGTAACAACATGTTGTCTGTGTGTTTTCATTGTATTACACTATGTCATGTATTCATATAAGGTACAGTATGTCGTGTTTGCTGTCACTTGGTGTAATTTCTATACTGTATTTGTTATATTGAGATATAAAAGTGACAGGATGAATAGCTGCTGCTGTGTGAAAGCTAATCGGGAGCTAAATAAAAACAACAAACCAATCCATTCATTCATGCTGCTCATTCTGAACTACCTAACAAACACAGACCAGAGGTTCTACCAGACGCTACACAGGGATTTTACAAGAGGAAGTATTAGTTTTCAGTCCATTAATGAAGGCAAACATATCACTTAATCTCTACAGGCAGGACTAATCAGCCATTCTGATTAGTCCATTAATCTATCTATTATTCAGAAGATTAATCGATTAGTTGTTTGGGTCATAAAATATCAATCACTGTTTCCCAAAACTGAAAATGCAACCTGAATTATTTCACAACTATTACACTGAAAATGTCCAAATTCTCTTGTTCCAGCTGTTCAAATCTATTTACAACTAATCAATCAATCGCTTCACTAATCTGTAAATAAATTGACTTTAAAAATACTAATTAGCTGCAAAAGCTGAAGATTTTGTCCAATCCACAACCCAACGCTCATCAGTTTACTATTATATTAGACTCAAGAAAACAGAAAATAATCAGATTTGAAAAGCCAGAGAAATTTTCTTATAAAAAAAAAATGACTCAAATTGATTATCAAAATACTTGGTGATTAATGTGATAGTTGGACACCAGGAAGATCAGATTCGTATGTGCTGCAGCTCATTAAACATGGTAAACAAAGATTGTTAAACTAACGAGTTTATCTGGTTTCATAGCCAATACACTTTAATTGTTTATGGTATACTGGGGAATACGGGCTGTGTGGTAGGTGGTGCTATTTGTTTATTTCTCCTTCTTTTATGACTTCGCCACACAGTTAAGTCTTTGCTCTGAATCTGTCATCACATTACAAATCACTCGCCTGCTTGTATCCTACAAAACAGTCTGTGTGTTTATCTTTAACTCAGCAACACAGTTCTGCAAAAAACAATGCAAGGTCACAGAGAGATAAAGAAGTGAGGCGTTCGCCTGCAGAGATCTGGCAGCTGGGGCAATAGAAAAACACAAGTATTTGTCATGTATGTGTTCAAAGTGTTTTATAAATTAGCCTCTGGTCCATAGATTGGTTTGAACAGGTGGCGAAAAGTCCACATTTTACTTGTGTGTGTATGTGTGTGTGAGTGTGTGTATGTGTGTGTGCGTGAGCTGTGCACACACACACACACACACACACACACACGCACACTGAATGCTGCTTTGTTGCAGCATTCCTGAGGAGTTTGGTCCCTCTAAGATGACTTGTGAAGGACAATCTCCCCAAGGACTCAGGTATCAACCCTCTTAATAATCAACCAGCGTGAACTCTGCAGGCGTCACGGCCCATAACAGAGCACAAGGACAGAGGATTGACTCTTAGACTCAGACACGAAGGCGTTGTTTGGGTACAGCAAGACACACTGCAAAAAGTGAAGTCTTAACAGGTGAAAATGTCTTGTTTTTGTAACAAATTAGTACAATATTGAATGAATTTAAACTTATTTTAAAAGTCAATTTATTCTTTTTTAAGAAAATGTTAGCCTTGTTTTCTTAAAACAAGACCCAATTGACCCAGAAATGAGATAATTCTACTTAATATTGGACTAACTGTACTAAAAACAAGATATATTTTAACATCTTAACTACACTAGACTGATTTTTAATTATAATTAGAGCTTTAAAGTTAAATTGATGTTAACAGGACTTATGCAGAGAAACATGAAGGTTAAACATCCAGATGTGTCTAGAGTCCTGGTTGTGTATCACTGCATTTACAAGTTGTGAAAGTAAGACTGATATTACTCAAGAAATGTTTAATAGGTCAATATGATTGAAGCTGGTTTGGTTTGTGTTCAACACATTTTTCAAGTATTTTAAAGAGGTTTGAAATTATGGAAACTTCTCATTGTTTCAGGAATCATAAACAGAAACTTGCCTGAAACAGATTTGTCCACTCACATGTTAAGAGTGTTAAAAAATGTGTGAATAATTTGCAATTTGTGAGTAGCTTGACCTGAAGGCTGATATCATGCATTAATGGTGATCACTGATAGTCTATAGCTTCTGTATTTTGCCCTCCAATCACACCAGATTGCTTCATTTAAATTTAGAATCCTCCAATATTTCTAACCTTATCCTGGGAGCCCTATAGAAGTTCCTACCTTAAACTGAAATGACATCACTGCTGAGGCTTGCTATTTTAAATATAACACAGCACTAATGTACTGAAAATCTAATGAAATATTCCTGCTGTCATACTGAAACCTGTCCTGTCTTTGCTTGTGTCATGGGTGGCTACTGAAAAGAATCTAAAATTCCAGGTTAGTGTTTCTTCCCTCAGGCTCCTTGTGAATGTGCCCCTACATGTCTAGATTCCACATCCATGTTCCTTTCAGCAACAACTAATACCTTCTATGCTGTTAAAATGAAGTGACAGGTCGCATTACTGAGAATACTTTTTTAGCCCTAAAGAAATAATTAAACAATTATTATTATGCTTATGTTTCATATAAAAATGCCGTAACCACTGGCTAACTTTCACCGGTAAAAACACATCTTTATTTTTAGTTTAGTCTATATAATGTCAAAAAAAGTTAACCTCCTAAAATTACAAAATGTAGAAATATGAACAGATAAGCTGCAAATCCTCAAGGTAGAAAAGTATGAACTAGCAAGAATCCACTCACAGGTATTTATTTTATAGCTTATTATTTGATTAATTGAATATTTTCCAAAAAATCTATATTAAACACCAACTATATTAACAATTGTTTTGAGTCATTTTAAAAAGCTGGCTCAAGCTTCTCAAATCAAATTATTTTCCTGTTTTTTTATTCTTCTATAATAGTGAACTGTTGATCTTTGGGTTGTGGACTGTTGGTCTGGACAAAAAAGTTTTGGGAAATAGCAAACATTTTAATAAATGTTAAGGCTGCAACTATTATGATAGTTGACTTATCTATTAATAATCAAAACGATTAATCAATTAGTTGATTGATTCATAAAATGGTGTAAAATGTCCATCACTGTTTCCAAAGCTGAAGATTCAACCTAAAATGTCCTTTTTGTCCAGACCAACAGTCCACAACCCAAAGATCGTCAGTTTACCATTATAGGAGAATAAAGAAACCAGAAAATAATTAGATTAGAGACGCTGGAACCAAAAATTTGGACATCTTCAAATGCATTAAATCCATTATCAAAATATGTGGTGATTAATGTAATAGCAACGACTGGATCGATTGTTGTATCTTTAAAATATATGTTTATATATGACAACTACCTGTGAGTTCATTCTTGCTTGTTCTCTAATTTGAAGACATGCAACTAATCTCATGTTTAATAGTTTTAGACAAAATCAGCAATGAGAGATTCTTCAGTGGCTCTAATGGTAAAGAACATGCGTAATCACACACTACAAAGTGCTGTAGTGGTTTCCGCCTCACACCGCCTAATGTTTAGTGTGTGTTTGCCCCCCCAGGGGCAGGCTAATGACAGGCAGGGGCCTGCTGGGATATGAACCTGAACGTCTGCCCAGGTTGATGTACAGCTGCCCTCTCCAAGGTCAGGGCGGCAGCTCACAGCCCCCTGAGCTTTCCCATGAGGGCTGAAGACAAACTGACAGTAACACACTGCAAACACACACCCTCATGTGAACAGGCCTCTTTCTCGACACACACGGGAGACTTCTGCTGCTCCGTCAGTCAGATGGAGATCACTCTGATCTCTAAACCTTATTTAAACTCTTAAGCACACTTAAACACAAAAGCCAGTTTTTTTATTTTTCAGTTAGTCTGCTGAAAATGCTAATAAATATGTAATGTCTCTACAACCATAAATATTATATACCTAAATAACAGATAAATAGATACAAATTAAAAATAACTTACTTAGAATAATAATTACTTAGAATTCCAATCAGAGGATGCATCATGTAGACATGTAGAAACCCTATTTACAGCTGAATATGCCCATATTTTTGTATATAAAAAAATAAGACACATCTCAAGTCCCTAGAAATTCTGTTTGTTCTACTTCCCCAATTTTTCCATCTTTGTTCAAAAAACTTTTCCCCCCAGTTTATATATCTCATTTACAAGATCCTTCCATTTGAAGCCCCTGGCCTATTTTTCAGTTTTCCTGCTATAAATGATAATAAATCTGGAATATCTCTACAACTGTAAAGGTTATGGACTTAAACCTGGTATCAAAAGAAATAAATGTGAGTTGACTACAGAAGAGTTAGAATCAGTTTGTGTTGCTGTTACAGAGCAAACACAGTTAGAAAAACATTGTGTTTTACCACTGATAAACTTACTTTATTTACAACTTTAAACAATACTTAACTGGCCCAAATCAGAGGAAAAAAAGAATATAATAAATTATCTGTATTGTTATTCTTATATAGATTTCATTTTATTTATGAAATTTAATATTCACCATGTAATGTTTTATGTAGAACTGCAATAAATAGTTGTCAAACTTTCACATTAATCAGCAACAATTTTGATAATCTATTATTGGGTTTGAGTCAATAAGTAGAAAAAGTTCAAATTCTCTGGCTCTTCTGGTTTCTTTAGTCTTCTTTAATAGTAAACTGATGATATTTGGGTTGTGGACTGTTGGTCTGGATAAAAAAAAAAATAGGTTGAATTTCCAGCTTTGGGAAACACTGATTGATATTTTTTTTAACTATTTCATGAACCAAACAACCAATCTAATATAACATAATATAGTATACATAAGTCAACAACAGTCATGAGTTTCAGTCTTAAACTTCTCTGTTTTATCCCATCATCCCAACAAACACTTTTTCCTAATTTGTTAATATGAGGTTTTACTGACTAATCATCCATAAAATCCTAGAAATCACACTGAGGTCATCACAGAAAATTAATATATTCTGCCAGATGTTAGGGTGGTTTAAAGGGGGATTATAAAGCACCCAATTATATAATCACACAAAAAGCTCATATCTGAATTAAATATCTTAATAGTGGTTAGTTGCAGCCCTACTACTGATATTATATTAAACTGTTTTCCTATTGTATTGATAGAGTGGATATTGATGGTATGTATTGATGCTGTAACAGTAACATTGCGTTTGACTATGATAAAATTACTTTATCTGTAGTACTTTAATTTAGTGTTGTATCTGGGGTTTTCTCATGTTATATATGAATAAAACTCAATGCTGCTGTAACAGGAGGTTTAGAATTTTAACAGGATGGTTACGGTTCCAGAGAAACACAATTGCTGTTCTGTATGTTGCTTCTCTTCACAGCAGAGATTACATCAGTTTTACAAGGAGTTTTGAAAGTGCAAAGGGAAAAGAAATTGAAAAAAAGAAGTGAAAAAGCTGCAGCAGAGCATGCTCTGTCTCAGTGAAAGGGCAAAAGATCAAAGATGTGACAGAGGTATCTGATCTCATATGTTCTTCAGACCGTGTAACATGTAATCACGATCAGAGGTTATTGCATAACCCTATAAGGGGAAATCTAGACAAAAACAGTTTAGGGTTTGATATAGAGAAGCTGATCATCTTGGCAGTGTATCGTGACAAACGCGTCACTCTTAAACCAGCAGTCCAGAAATAGTGCACAATGGCTTCCTGTTGTGTTGCCTTGTGCCTGAACAGCAACTTGTGCAAAAAATATTTAGGGCCTCAGTTCGTCAAGAAAACGAATGGTGCTGAGTATCAAAACTCATGAGTCGATGCTTACTACTGGAATTAAAAAAAAAGATATAAATCTGGAATTTCTCTCAACTTGGTAAAATCCTTAACCTCCAGATACAGCAGCAGCATTGATTCATAGATCACATGAGAAAACCTGAACTATATATTCTTCATGTTCTGAAATGATCCTCAGTGTAATTTCTATGATTGTATAGGCAAATAATTCATCTTTCGACTTTTATCTTATTAAACTCTGCATTGTACACAATGGAACAGTGAGCAGTGATGTGTGTGTGTGTGTGTGTGTGGTTGTAGAGATATTTAATATTTATTGTCATTCATAGCAGGAAAACTGAACTTAAGTGTCAAATTGGTGGAAAAAATCTGTCTTGGATCTGGCGATATATCAAAATCTCTGGGAAAACATGAATCCCTTGGGGTAAAGACTCTCCAACAGACAAGAGCTATGAGCTGCATATGACAAAGAATGGCACCATATGGTCTATGGTCTGATATTCTGAGATCAATCATCAAGCATAACTAGCCAAGAAACAATAATGAGGGGGACGATGAATGAACTGTTTGAATCTAGAAAGCAAAAAAATGTGACCCTACTATATGACATGCTATACCATGAAATAAAATAAATCAGTTTCATTTGTCTAACAGAACTGCAACAATTTGTAAAGTAGTCAATAAATAGCAACTACATTGACAAAACCTGGAAAAGCTGCAAATGAAATGCCCAGACCAACAGTCCACAAACCAAAGATCGTCAGCTACTGATATAGAAAACTAAAGAAAACAGAAAATAATCCGATTTGAGAAGCTAGAACTAGAGAATGTGGACAGTTTCTTCTCAAAAATGGCTAACTAATAACTTAAAACAATTGTGATTCTTTGCAGTAGAAAGAATTACATTAACAACATTTAATAGATTATTCAACTATCAAAATAAAGGTAGTTTTTTAATTAAAAAAAACATGCTTTGTGTTTTTTTTTATATTGATTTAGTTTTATGTATATTTACAAAATAAATGTAATGTGTTATGTAGCACTGCAATGATTAATCCATTGCATTAATTTTCAAGTATTATAATAATTGATCAATTAATTTGAGTCATTTAAAAAGAAAATGTAATGACTAAATTTTCTGGTTTCTGCTTTTCATTCTGATTATTTTCTGGTTCCTTTAGTCTTCTACAATAGTAAACTGATGATCTTTGGGCTGTGGAATGTTGGTCTGGGAAAAAAAGACGGATTTCAGGCGTAATCTTCAGCATCGGGAAACACTGATCAACATTTTCACCATTTTATAAACCAAAGAACTAATCGTTTTATTCATAAGCAGATTAATCAGTTACAGCAAGGAAAGACAAGCCCCTTTCCTAACCAACATGGCTGATAAAAAAATTGTCTGTAGGCTAAAATATTTCCAACACAGAATAATGAAGCTTATTATTCTAATATCTCTTGCAGAAAGCCAATATCTAACCAACATGTGGACCCTAAACAGCAGCTTTCCACCTCTTCCTGCTAACATGGGGCTGTATTTATGGGCATATGCACCCATGCAGGCAGGGGAGGGGTGGGGGTGTGTTAGTACCCTGCATCTTTTGTCTGGTTGTGATGATAGAAAAAAAAGGGGGGCATGTACTGTAGTCTATATGCATCACATGCTCACTACAAATCACCCTCTGCTGCTTTCCTACAGGCCTCCCGGCTTCATTCATATTCTGCTCCAGCTGCCCGGTGCCAAATGAGCCGCAGCCTCGGTGCGCAGAGCGCGGCGCAGCCGGACTCCGTGGGTGCGCCTGCCGCCTCGTGCGTGTGTCTCAGGCGGTCTCGTGGGGGGCTGGTGGTGGTGGTGGAGGTGGGGGGTTGTGGGGGGGGTGTCTGCTGAAAGCCATTTACCGTCGACCAAAACAAGCCCAGAACAGCAGCTGAGCCCCTGATGTGGTGTGATATATGAGCCCTGATTACCCTACAACCATTTGTGCCTTTTAAAATATACTCACTTGCACGTTTTATAGGTTCCATCCATAATACATGAATAAATAAATAAATAAATAAATAACTCTAAAAAGCCACGCACCTTGCGTAAATCTTTCATTCATATTCTTGTATTGTCGTAAATACTCTGAAGCAGCGTAGATGACCCACCTGCTTGTGTCGTATCCGTCAGATCGTAGCTCATCCCCGGGTACTCCCGCAGCTTCCTGCCGCTCAGGTTCAGGATCCCGGAGCACACCGCATCGTCCAGGGCCCGGTCCAGGCTGCGGGCCGTGTGGTGCTGCTGCTGCTGCTGCTGCTGGTTCTGGTACTGGCTCCAGCAGTGGGGTCCGTTCGGGTAGTGGTGGTGGTGGTGGTGGTGGTTCTGTGGAGCCGTGACAGCAGCAGCAGCAGCAGCGGCGGCGGCGGCGGCTCCCACACCTCCCTGACCGGACGCCATTTTTTTGTACCCACCAAAAAAAAAAAAAAAAGAAAGAAAGAAAAAAGAAAAACAGAGAGAGAGAGGGAGAGAGAGAGAGGGGAAATTACTCTTACAATAATAACAGCGCACAGCGGCAGATTCTCCGCCCATGCGCGCGTATGCGTGAGTTCAATACCCGGTGCGGACGCTAGGGGATGAAGCTGCTGCTGCTGGTGATGATGATGGTGATGAGGAGGAGGATGAGGAGGAAGATGAGAAGGAGGGCGTGGTGGCCATTTTAGGCTTTACCCTTCATTCACCTGCTTAAATACCCAAATCCAGGGTTGGTTCTATGGATGAGAGGTTTTAATGCTCAGGAAAAATCAGATAAAATCTAAAAAGATTTTTTTTATTAGAAATTTTATCATAATTTTTTTCCCACATTTGTGAAAGAAAAGCATCATAGTTTTCCTTAAAGTCTGTGACATATGTTTATCACATTATATACTGATGATGATGTTTCTCTGATGGTTTTAGTGTGTGCGTTTGCCATATGTACGTTTATTCTTAAGTTGTCTTTATCTTTTTGTTTTTTGTTTTCTAGTAATTGAATGTTGTGACAGTGGAGTGATTCATTTTTCAGTTTACTGTATGTATGTGTCTTTATTCATTTTCTACAGTGAAAGACATAATGCATGCTGATTTGCTCATGTCCTCCAAAAATGATATAAATAAAATAATAAAACACCTGTGACTAAACCATTAAATGTGATAATCCTACTAAAAGAGTAAGTGATTATAATCACACAACAGAATTCAAATAATAATTTCAAGATAAAGGAGAGGACTCATTCTGATGCAGAAGCTTTTCAACATATGTATCAAAAACATAGCTTGGACAACACCCTGCTATTTTGCTATTTCTCCCACTTAGAAATCATGGAGGGGTCTGAAATTGTCATCGTAGGTGCATGTCCACTGTGAGAGAGATAAACTAAAAAGAAAAATCCAGAAATCACAATGCATGATTTTTTAATGATTTATTTGAGTGATACAGCTGCAAATAAGTATTTGAACACCTGAGAAAATGAATGTTAATATTTGGTACAGTAGCCTTTGTTTGCTATTACAGAGGTCAAACGTTTCCTGTAGTTTTTCACCAGGTTTGCACATACTGCAGGAGGGATCCTGGCCCACTCCTCCACACAGATCTTCTCTAGATCAGTCAGGTTTCCGGGCTGTCGCTGAGAAACACGGAGTTTGAGCTCCCTCCAAAGATTTTCGATTGGGTTCAGGTCTGGAGACTGGCTGGGCCATGCTAGAACCTTGATATGCTTCTTACGGAGCCAGTCCTTGGTTTTCCTGGCTGTGTGCTTTGGGTCGTTGTCGTGTTGGAAGACCCAGCCACGACCCATCTTCAATGCTCTGACTGAGGGAAGGAGGTTGTTCCCCAAAATCTCACAATACACGGCCCCAGTCATCCTCTCTTTAATGCAGTGCACTCGTCCTGTCCCATGTGCAGAAAAATACCCCCAAAGCATGATGCTACCACCCCCATGCTTCACAGTAGGGATGGTGTTCTTCGGATTGTACTCTTCATTCTTCTTCCTCCAAACACGCTTATTGGAATTATGACCAAAAAGTTCTATTTTGGTCTCATCTGACCACAAAACTTTCTCCCATGACTCCTCTGTATCATCCAAATGATCATATGCAAACTTAAGACGGGCCTTGACATGTGCTGATTTAAGCAGGGGAACCTTTCGTGCCATGCATGATTTCAAATCATGACATCTTAGTGTATTACCTACAGTAACCTTGGAAACGTTGGTCCCCGTTCTTTTCAGGTCACTGACCAACTCCTGTCGTGTAGTTCCGGGCTGATTCCTCACCTTTTCTTAGAATCATTGAGACCCCATGAGGTGATATCTTACATGGGGCTCCACTCCGATTGAGATTGACCGTCATGTTTAGCTTCTTCCATTTTCTAATGATTGCTCCAACAGTGGACCTTTTTTCACCAAGCTGCTTGGCAATTGCTCCGTAGCCCTTTCCAGCCTTGTGGAGGTGTACAATTTTCTCTCTTGTGTCGTTGGACAGCTCTTTGGTCTTCACCATGTTACAAGTTAAAGTCTTGCTGATTGTATGGGGTGGACAGGTGTCTTTATGCAGCTAACCACTTCAAACAGGTGCATCTGATTAAGGATGATACATGGAGTGCAGGTGCACTTCTATTGGGCGGACTAACAGGTCCTTCAGGGTCAGAATTCTAGATGACACACAGGTGTTCAAATACTTATTTGCCGCTATATCACACAAATAAATCCTTAAAAAATCATGCATTGTGATTTCTGGATTTTTGTTTTTAGTTTATCTCTCTCACAGTGGACATGCACCTACGATGAAAATTTCAGACCCCTCCATGATTTCTAAGTGGGAGAAATAGCAAATACTTGTTTTCTTCACTGTGTGTGTATATATATATATATATATATATATATATATATATATATATATAGGCCTTTTTATTTGAAATGCAATGCACAAAATGTAACACATTAACAGAAGTTGTCCTTCTTATTGTTTGTATCAGGTTTTTTCTTTCTTGTCTGTATATGGATATATATTGTCTTATACAAGTAAAAACACTTTAAACTAGGAAAAGTGCTTGAAATTTTCAGAATAATTATAAATAATATGCCGGTACAATGTATGCAATCTTTGTGTAAATGTATATTTCCCTGTTTTGTACATTGTGAGACAATGTTATTTCCACATTTGTGAAAGAACATTTTTTCTGACAAGGTCTGTGACTAAACCATCAAATCTAATGAAGGTTATTTAAATGCCCATATTTAAATAACAATACAATGGAACATCTAATTTATCTCTAACAGCAGAGGAGCATTAAATAGCCTATGAATACCCCTCAACTACCCAAATGGTCCTTTGGTTTCTCCAAATGCACCAAGTTCTCCCTTCTGTTTTCATTATTATCTGCAACTCCTGTAGACGTTAAATTAACTGCCACTCAGGTCATTATATATGATAATTAAAAGATTACTATGGCAGGTATTTAACTCAAGTACTGAACAGCTCCGCAGTAAAGATTTTAGGGCCGTAAATGATAAATATTTTTATTATTTGGTTCAACTGTTGATTACTTGCCAGAATTGATTAATCATTTAGTATATAAAAAGCCTTAAAAATAAATAAATAAAAAGCATGTCTGTAAATTATCTGTTGATGAATCAATTGTTGCACCACTAATGATTTTAATATTGTCATTAAAAGGCCACAATATACAGGTTCATCTCAAATTATTTGAATATAGTGTAAATTTGGAGAACAAGAAATAAGACTAGAAATATTTTATTCTGTTTGTAATGAATCTATATATGAATGAATATGAATGGCAGAAACTTTATATAACTTTTAATTTTATATAAATTATATTGATCCATCTGCACTTCTTTGGGCAGTTCACTTTATATAAAAATATGTATTATTCAAAACTAAATTGGATTTGTTTTGATTGTTATTTTATTGCAATACATACTAATACTAACAGTAATAATGATAGCTATTTGTATGACACATTATATTCAAGGTTGCAGCTGAAAAAGCTTTACATGCAAATCAAAACATCAGATCATCAGGGGAAAATGAAATTAAATATCAATAAAAATATATATAAAAAAACAACAACAGACACACAATAAAATATACAATAAAAAATAGATAAAACCAGAATATGTGGTTAAGGAGGGAAAACTTTCATTATTAATAAATAGAATAATTTGAACACAGGTTACACTTAGGGGTTTAACTGTTGATGTAAAGGTCCAGCTACTTTTTTTTACTAAATCATTTCATTCCATAATCATAATATCAACATTTCGAAGGGTTTAAGGACCCGATAGAAGCTTCTGCATATATATAATAAGTGATAACTTAAACATGTTTTCTGTATACAAGAGCTGTTTACCCTTAAACTCTATAAAAGGCCACCTGCATTCAAAGAAAACAGAGCTCAAGCATGAGGATATAAGGGAGAATCAAAACAGCTGTGATATTAAAATAACATGGCAAATCTTCACTTTCCCACAGAAAAGAAGTCTAATTTCCATGAAATATGATTTCTCTTTCATGAATATGCATGAGTCCATGGAGACAGACTTGTTATCATCCAGATCAAAATTGTTCAACCATGTGAATTAAACAAAGGAATTGGCTTTGGTACTGTGGAGTTTAAAGACGAAGATGGGAAATTAGTGAGGAGAAAGACAGGAAAAGGGGATATAAAACGTTATCATCACAGGAGTCAGAAGGTCAAAGATAATGGATACTGACCACAGCCAATCAGAAGATTTTAAAGTTAGACTGAAGGAACGTCAGTGTTTAGCTCATTCAAACCTGTTTGGTTCACTACAGCCTCAAAGGAAGAGCTGAGCAAGGTTCTACAGTAAATTCTAGGATTCTGAAGGGTGGGCACTTTTGGTTTTTATAAGTCTGCTGCTTAGTTGACCAAAGTTTTTGCACTGGAGGCAATAGGCATGAATGAGGTCAATCTATTTATAGAGCACATTTAACCCTTTTAATTCACAGTCAACCGACTACGGCTGCAATAAATGACTATTCTGATAGTCAATAAATCTATTATTATTGTAACAGTCAATTGATTACTTCTTTAGTTCATATGATGGTGTAAAATGTCAATCAGTGTTTCCCAAAGCTGTAGATTCAACCTAAAATGTCTTTTTTTGTCCCAACCAATAGTCCACAACCCAAATATCATCAGGTTACTATTATGGAAGACTAAAGAAACCAGAAAAGATTTGAGAAGCTGCAATAGAAGAATAGAATTTCTTAACTGAACTGAGGATTTTGTAATTTTCTTCTTATAAATGACTCCAATCCATTAATCAGTTGTTCATTAAACAACTGATAACTGATTCCTTGGGGAGATTGTCCTTCAAAAATCTTCTTAAAGCAGTGCTACTCAATTATTTTCTGTCACGACCCCTTATGGAAGAAGACAACATCTCGCGCCCCCCGCGCGACTATACATAGTATTATTTGTCTATAAAATTATTATCAGTACATCTGCATAACACTAAAAAAGAAAGAAATATGGACTAACTTACAACAAATAATTATATTATTAATATTAACCGTAACAGAAAAGATTGCTGCCAACATTTTAGACACAGTAACACACCGGTCATTCACAGTGAACAAAGCTACAGACGCTTCATCATATTTACTTCTTAGCTTTGGGAGACTTTCGTTTGTCTCTTTAACTCCGTCTCTCTCCACCTGTCTTCTCAGGGGCTGCTACACTTCATGTCTACACTTCTTACTCTACACCTACCCCACCGAGCGAATGCTCCCTGCGCAATAATGACAGCGCCCTTAATGTAGCGGAGGTGCAATTGCACTCTTTTCTAGGACTTAAAAAATAAATAAATAAACTCCTGTGATGATACAGTTTTCAAACGCGTCCCCCTTGACGGAGCCTCCGAATATTTGAGAACCACAGTCTTAAAGTAACCAAACTTCTCAGGAATGCTGCAACAAAGCAACATTCAATGTGTGTGTGTGTGTGTGTGTGTGTGTGTGTGTGTGTGTGTGTGTGTCACAATAATGTGACTTATCGCTCCATAGTGGCCACATCAAATTTGACAACAGATGTAAAAAAAATCTGACTAAAATCCCTACAGTTCAACAGAAGTGGGATCCTTTATTTGCTCTGCAAAAAGCATAGAACACAACCATCCATTTTGTTTATATGCAAGTTAGGAGAAAGACATCTGTATCTGCTATAAAACATTTCAAAACAGGATCGAAGTATACCCGAGGATAATAGGAAGGTTATAAACAAGACTGTGACCACACAGTCTTGTTTATAACCTTCCTAAATGAGAAAGAAACAATCAACAAATAAAGTTTTTTTAATAGAATATCTTGGATAAAATCAGAACCGAAAAAGAAAATACAAATGAATAAAAGCCAAAGAGAGGTTAGGCATGACTCCATGATGATAATCAAAAGGCTAAAGTGAGATGAATTAACGGCATGTTGCAGGATTTGAAAAGGATATGAAAGGGGTAACAGGATTTCACTTGAAATATGATGTGCAGGATGTGGATTCTACTCCAATACAAGTCTTGAGGATAAATCTAAGCATGTCTCAACAGTTGTGGTATTAAATTTTCAAGAAGAGGCCTCCTAGAGCGAGTTTGTCCTTTAAAGTTAATCCATATAGGAAGCAACCCGAGGTATCTTAAATGCCAGATGTAGGTATGTATTATCATATTACAGCCTCATGCAGTGGGATCAGAAAAAAGGGTACAGTGAGATTTCCTGAAGTCAAAGGAAGAGATATTTAATGCGGTTGTAGTAGTGGAAGTCATAAGCAATATACTATGAGGGGTGCAGCAGTACAAGGAGATAAATAAAAAGGAAACTTTTGCTGAGGCTCTAAAAACCATCTTTGCCAAAGATGTGGCGAGCCAGATGAGATGAGGTGGAAGTAGGATTAATAGGCTCAGCAGTATTAATTCCAAAAGGAAATACTCAGAGGAATAAAAATGATGCTTCAGCGTGTTGGCACTTGTTCCTTGATAACTCACATAGACCTATTCTTAAAATAATCAATACATAAAGGTGAAATAAGGGAGTGACGTAGGAATAGGTGGGATAAGTACATGAACAATTAGTCGAATAGTTGCCAACGAATTGCCAATTATTTCGATAACCAATTAATCAATTTGTTTACTTTTTAAGGAGAAAATGTCCAAATTCTCTGGTTCTAGCTTCTTAAATCTGATTATTTTCTGGTTTCTTTAGTCTTCCATAGTAGTAACCTGATGATATTTGGGTTGTGGACTATTGGTTGGGACAAAAAAAGACATTTTAGGTTGAATCTACAGCTTTAGGAAACACTGATTGACATTTTACACCATCATATGAACTAAAGAAGTAATCAATTGACTGTTACAATAATAATAGATCCATTGACTATCAGAATAGTCATTTATTGCAGCCCTTGTCGGTTGACTATGAATTAAAAGGGTTAAATGTGCTCTATAAATAAATTGACCTCATTCATGCCTATTTCCTCCAGTGCAAACAACTTTGGTCAACTAAGCAGCAGACTTATAAAAACCAAAAGTGCCCACCCTTCAGAATCCTAGAATTTACTGTAGAACCTTGCTCAGCTCTTCCTTTGAGGCTGTAGTGAACCAAACAGGCTTGAATGAGCTAAACACTGACATTCCTTCATTCAGAATACAATAAGTTCCCATCTGTCAGAATACTCAAATTTAATGTAGAACTTTGCTCAGTAATTCCTTTAGGATGTAGTGAACCAAACAGGGATGAATGGGCTAAACACTGATGCTTGAGTTTAAAACATTGAATCCTAGTTGCTAGTTACTATTTCAATAATCCATTCGAGTCATTTTTAAGAAGAAAATGTCCAAATTATCTGATTCCACCTTTTCAAATCAGATTTTTTTCTTGGTTTCTTTAGACTTATATAATAGTAAGGTGATTGTATTTGTGTGTAGACTGTTGGTCTGGACAAAAAATACATTTTAGGTTGAATCTTCAGCTTTGGGAAACCGTGTTCAACAATTTACACCATTTTATGATCCAACTTACTAATTATTATCTCAAAATTCTATAACTACATCAGCAACTAACCTAACAGCTTCATCTTTCTCCGTCGCCATTACTGAAACAACCGACGGACTACAACTGGAATCGACGACTTGAACGTCATCGTTTTCAACCACGTGCCCTGTCTGTTCTCTGATTGGACAATTAAAGGTCTGTCCGGAGAAAACCCGCGAATATACCGGAAATTCAGACGACGTACTGCAGGAAACTTAGAATTGAGCAATTAATTTGTTTAGTTTTATTTAGTTTTTGTCTCTTATATCTAGTTAGTTTTTTTTTCATGGTGTGTTGTTAATGTCGTTTCTGCATACTCCGGTACGGTAGGTGGCGGTATGCATCTTAAAAGACGAGAAGACAAGGAAGAAGTGAGCTATAGGAGACCCAATGAGCTCCAGTCGGATGTAATGAGAATTTTTTTTATTTATTTATTCATTTACTTATCCATCCATCCATCCATTGTCTATCCCGCTTATTCCCTTTCGGGGTCGCAGGGGTCTGCTGGAGCCTATCCCAGCGCGTTAAGGCGAGAGGCAGGGATACACCCCAGATGGTCGCCAGCCAATCGTGGGGCATCATTTACTTATTTGTTCACTTATTTATTTACTTATTTCTTTATTTATTTTCTCACTTCATAATATAATGTAAATGCCATTCTCCAGTACAGAAGGTGGCGGTATGCACCTTCTAAGACCAGTATTGCAATCTGCCATTAAAGGAAGAGAAGAAGAAGCTGCAGCAGCTCGCCCTGACTGGATCTCTCGCCGCTGATAGCATGTTGTGATCTATTTCTCTACAGTCTAATGGTTGTGGTAGAAATCAGTTGTCGTCGCAACCAAAATGGTGAAGCAATAGCACGTAACGTTACACACGCTGTAAGTTAACGTCACAGTTGCAGCGGCGGCTAACGGCGACGGCTCCGTGTGCATGTTTAATGCGCTTTGACGCTGCCCGTGCGGCGGTCAGTTGGTGCTTTTTGTTTGTGGCGTTGCAAAAACAGAAAATGTTACAGTTGTGTTAGCATAGCTAAGACCTGCTTTCACTGCAGGACGAGCAGAGCTAGCAGATGATCATAGTGACACTGAGCTTTATGCATCTGTACAGGGGATTGTTAGTAGATCTCATGAGTGATGAGTAATGTCTGGTCATCCAAGGGTTGAGTTGGGCAGCAAAACTATACATTAATAGGAGCTAACGTTAGCAGTGAGGTTAATAGCAGGCCTCTTTAAACAGAGGCTTAATGTTTGCGTTACCTTTTGTAGGGAATTCAGAATCCAGCCTAAATGATGTTATTAAATTAAAACCGCTCCATTATGTGCTGCAGCTGCATCGTTAGCTAACCAGGTGTTATTGCCATCACAACTGAGCTCTCGGACCATATGCTTCTAGTTTAAAGTGGATGTCTGCTATGAATTATACCGGATTTGGTTTTGGTTTACAGTTTCAATTTTGGCTCATTCCTGATATTTTTAGGCCAGATGCTTCAGTCTAGAGCTGCAAAGATTAGTTGATTAATTAATTTCCAGCTATTCCATTAATCACTATTTATTTTGATCACCGAAAACTAAGGGGGATATCTGTCTTCTGATAGTATTTTATCGATGTATTTTTTTTAAATCATCCAGGTATCGATCCAAAATTTAAGGTAGTGTCTGTCACATTGTGACTTTGATATCTTCATTGCTGGGATCCACTGTATCATTACTCTTGAATGACACAAACAAGCAGACCCACAGCTGTTGAAGTTTTTTTTTTATTTGTGATTAATCTATAGACCATTTTTTTTCAACAGATTACATAAAATCATGGGAAAATCATATCCCAAAACCCAAAAGGCATCTTTTTTTTTTGATCCAAGCCAACAGTCCAAAGATCATCAGTTTAATATCATAGAACACAAATGAATCTAGAAAAATGTAATATTTAAAGAAGCTAGACCTGGAAAATTTAAACATTTTTTTCCGTTAAAAACTGACTTGGATTGATTAAATGAATATTAATTTAGTTAAGCATCTAATATCTGTTGGTCGATTGATTGTCTAGTAATTGCAATTTTACAACAGTAAAACTCATCTCAGATTCACTATTCTCTTCAATGACCCTCTCTCGTGGTGTTAAATTTTAGAGTAGTTTAGTAGTAGTGATGTCCAGTCTACAGAAAAGATGACATTTTTGAGACAGACACTCAATATGACTAACAGGATTACAGTATTTTAATTATTTTATTAGTCAAATTGAGAAAATCGCTCAGACTAGAAACATGAGAGAAACTGTTGTGGGTTTAGGTTATATTGAGTTGATCGAATAAGGAAAATGCTTCAGGCTGTGTGAGATAAAATAATGAAAAATGGGAGGGATTATTTCAGATTGAACAGTGATAGCAGTGTTTTGTTAATATAAGAAATATACACAATTATACCTCTTTTTGCAGTTTGAGTATGGCTGACAGAAAGGGAAAACCTGTCACTCCGATCAAAACACTGACTAAAAAAGAACAAGAAGAGCTCAAGAAAAAGGTTTGAGATATTTTATTTTTTATATTTAATTTTTTAGCTCTTTTTTTTATTTGTATAATATTATACTTGAAGCTGTAGTTTGTGACTCCGCTCGCCCTCTATTGATGGTGAAACAGTTTTAAACAATATTATACTCGTATTGCCCTTAATATTTTTTTGTGTAAACTGTGTTGATATTCATTTATATGTAAAACTTTCTTACTATAGCTGTAAAATTCTCAGTATTCACCAGTCCTATGATTTAGAATTTTGATCGAACAAAGCTAAACAGTTAAATATATACTGAACATGTGTGTGTCATTGTGATTTTCCAGGAGGAAGAAAAAGCAGCAGAAGTTTTTGAAGAATTCTTGGCATCATTTGAGACCAGTGAGAAAAGCGGAGGGAAAACATTTGTCCGCGGGGGAATCGTGAATGCAATCAAAGGTCAGAAGCTGAGACGGCATCTTCTGCATTTCTGTTTTGTTTTTGTGTCTGAATGTCTGCATGAAAAACAATGAATAATGAGTTGTCTCTTCCACTGATGTTAACTGAATGACAAATTCTAAACATAATAAATCAAGCTGGTTTAGCAGCAAAAGAACTCGCCATCCTAATTTTTTTGTGTTTATATCATTTTAACAGTTTAATAAAAGTCATCTACTTGGTAGGGCTGCAACTAACAACTACTTAGATAGTGGATTAGCCTATTAGTAGTTCACTTCGTAAAATAATGAAAGTTTTGAAAATAAATTATTAATATTAAGTTAGTTGAGCATTTAATATCTGTTGATCAATTGTCTAGTAATTGCAACTTTACAACAGTTTCTTATTGTTCTCTCTCCATCCTGAGTGATGTCCAGTCTACAGAAAGGATGAGATTTTTGAGACACACTCAAAGAGTAACAGGATTACAGTAATTTAATTATTTTCTTAATCAAATTGAGTAGATCTAACCTTTCCACAACCCAAAGATAATCAGTTTACTAATATAGAAAATTAACAAAACCAGAAAAATAATCAGATTTGAGGAGCTATAACAAGAGAATTTGGACATTTTCTTCTTAAGATGACATGTTTAAGAATCTCGAAGAGTTCTAGAGAAAAGCAGCTGTTGAAGAAATTTTCCATCAGGAGGGGCCGTCATCTGGGATTTAGTGGCAGGGTACTCTGGTATTTAAAAAGATTGGTTATGAAACCAAATTCACATGACCACAGCCACGAAAAATGGGGTTTTGGACTTTTGGAGTCCAGGGGGCGCTCCTAAAGATTTTCTAAGACTGGTGGAATTAGCCATTCTGTATGGAGTGGTCAGCTGGAGCAGCAGCATTACAGAGTGAGAGAGGAAGAGGTTGAACAAGGTCATCAGGAAATCCATCTCAGTCCTGCGCTGTTCTCTGGACTCAATATGAAGGTAGGAAATAGACGGCTCCTGGCAAAACTGACATCTATGCTGGACCATGAGTCGCACCCCCTTCAGGTAGTACTGTCTGGTCTAAAGAGCAGCTTCAGTGACCGACTGATCCACCCTCACTGTGGGGAGGAGAGATTCCACAGGTCGTTCCTTCCTACTGCTTTGAGACTCTACAACAGACACTGCTAAAATACCAAATATATGGTTCAGCTATCCTAGATTATTTTGTATATAGCTTATTTATTTATATATTTTATTTCTACTTGTCTACTGTTGCTAATGCAATTTCCCCACTGCAGGACAAATAAAAGATTATCTTATCCTAAACTGAGTGCTTAAATTTAGTTTCCTGGCGCAATCCTGAGCTAGTAACTCCTCAAACTGAGCTTGAAGTACTGCTGGAAGCGTTCAGGCGGAGCTCCACTTGGAGGCAGTGAAATCCACAAAGCTCTGTGAGCCTCTGGAGGGTATGAGAGAAGCAAAATAGGCGGCCTCGCTTATATATGGATGGGGATACGACAGTGCAATAACATGAATATGGCAAAATGGTCTCGTGACTGATTTTTATTTGATACGCCACATTCACATGGAAAAGTAAAAGTCCCCTTTATCTTGTCCGGTTTGAAGACTGATACTTGATACATCTGAATGATGAAGGTCACTCTTCTGACTCCAATGTCCTGGTTTTGGACAGACAAGACAGGTGGTTTGAAAAAGGCCTTTTACGTCTACATGGAGAAATCTTCACTAAACAGAGGTGATATCCTGCTTAACTGAAAATAATTTAAACAATTTGTGGTAAATTTCTGTTGGAAAACTAAAAGTCAAATCTTAGATACTAGTTAACTTCTACATTGAATTCAGTTGATTCAATTGATTTTAGTAAACATTTGTTGCACATAACTTCATCTTTGACTCTGAATGACAAATTACGCAGCAAACTTTAAAGAAGTATTATGATTGTTTTTAGGCAAGTACATTCTATGTTCCCTGTTTGGATTTTTTCTTCTTAAAATTGACTCAAATTGATTAATTTTTAATCAAAATAGTTGGCAATAAATCTGATAGTTGGAAACTAATGAAATAATTGTCAGCTCTAAACTCTGGGATTTGTAGTCTATACTCTATTATCACTTAATTTCTTCCCTCATTAAAAAGTAGATCTCTTCCGATACTATACAGTTCTTCAAGACACACAAAGGAATAGAACTTAGACTTAACTAATTCATCAGTTGCTCAGCATAATTTCTTTCCTGAGGTAAAATAGTATGAATTAATACCTGGGTTAGAGTGTAGCACACGTTTCTTGTAAATTTTTTGGATTGTCTTTTTGAAGAAATTTCTATACTCTTGCAGAGGAGGAAGCAGCGGACATCAAGAAGAATACACTTTATCGACCTGCCTCAAAGTTTGTGTCCGTGTCTCAGCATGTGTCAACTGCATCGTCCGCAGATAGCAAAAAGTCTGTAAGTTTGTATTTGAATGTTTGTGTGAAGCCAGAATGACTGAATTGAGTAATTATGTAGGTATTAATTAAAAATAATGTATGTAAATGCAAAATTAGTTTTGACATTTACTCACTGAATCAGCTGTAAGAATAACTATAATGCTGCCTGTGTGAGTTACAGAGTTTTAAAAGGAAGGCAGAAGAAAAGAAGAAGAGTAACCTCGAACTCTTCAAAGAGGAACTTAAGCTGTAAGTATTTAAAAAAACACCTGGTATCATGTTTCACTTGTTTCAGGTCAACTTTTTGGCATGTGTGTGTTTAAAACAAAATACAGAATACAGGAAGAGCGGGAGGAAAGATACAAAAGGAAGAAAAATGACCCTGTTGGAGGAGGATATCCAGATGTGGATGTACCATTATCAGGACGATCAAGTAAGAGTTAATATTGGTAATTTATTAAAGATTTGAACACTATAAATTATCACCGTTGGATTATATAAAATAACCTGGATGTTGTAATCCCTCATTAGGCCTTTTAGTTAAAATTTTCCTCGCACAGGAGGTCCCCAACCCTGCTCGAACAAACCTAATGTTATGCTAATTCCAAAGATTCTGCAGGTTGATAACAAGATGATAATTAGAATCCGGTGTATTGGAGTGTGGAGATCCCTAAAACATGCAGGGCAGTAGCTCTCCAGGAGCAAAGTAAATGATTTAATATGTTTAAATGATTGTTTCAGTGTTTTTTTTATAGATGTCTTTTGCATATTTTAATTGTGGTGAAGAATTTAAAATATGCATTTTTCTCCGTGCAGCTTTATACGATGACTTAACAGTGCCAACCACCACTAACCTCTACATTAGCTGCATCAGCCCAAAGGTAATGTCGCACAAATACTTTACTTGACTCAGTATAGACGTTATTTAAAAGCTTTTTGTTTGTGTTATTTTCCAGATGAATGAGGAGATGCTCTGCAAAGAATTTGGTAAATATGGTCCTCTGGCCAGCGTGAAGATAATGTGGCCCCGGACAGATGAGGAGCGTTGCCGGACGTCCAACAGAGCCTTTGTGGCTTTCATGACACGGAAAGATGCAGAGAGGGCCTTGGCTGCACTTGATGGTACAGTTGGAAAAAGGGCTGCAAGACTATTCTGGTGGTAGTTTAATGGATTAATTTGGTTCATAAAACGGTGAAAAATATAGATCACCGTTTCCCGAAGCTGAAGCTTCAACCTAAAAGTTGTCCAGTCCTCAACCCAAAGATCATCAGTTTAATACTATATAAGACTAAAGAAACCAGAAAATTTGAATTTTGAGAAGCTGGAACCAGAGAATTTGGATGATTTCTTCTTAAAAATGACTCAAATCAATGAATCCATTTTCAAAGTAGTTGGCGATTAGTTGGTAACTAATTGATTCATCAACTAATCATTGGAGTTGTAGTTATCTGATTACTTGAATTGTTGATTGGTTCATAAAACTAAAATGTCAATAACTGTTTACCCAAAGTTGAAGATTCAGTTTACTATTATAGAAGACTAAAGAAACGCGAAAATAATCCGATTTGTGAAGCTAGAACCAGAATATACTACTCAATTATAACTATACTGTTTAACTGTAAACTATGAAGATTAGTACATGCAACAAAGTAATATGGTGTGTGTTTTAGGTGGGTGTGAATATTTAACAAACCCCATTTGGACATTTTCTTATTAAAATTATTCAAATAGATCGAAATAGTGATTTTTAAGCTAATATTTGTCACCTAATTGACTAATCATTGCAGCTCTAGTTGACTTATCAGTTTATATAATAAGTTGTTCTTACTGTATATTTCCATACTGACCGTGGTAGTCTTTTGTATTGTAGGTAAAGTTATTATGGGCTTTGAGATGAAGCTGGGTTGGGGTAAACCGGCTCGGATTCCACCTCAGCCTCTCTACACTCCGGTGGGGGTCAGGGCCACGCCACCCCCCCCATCTGGTCTGCCGTTCAACGCTCAGCCGAGAGATCGCTTCCGCAACGACTTCACCAAACCACTTGGCATGTCCAAAGGAGAACTGGACAAGGTAACATCACTTCTCTGATGTATCTGCATGACCCTTTTTTTGTGACATTATATAGTTATAATATATATTATTGATCCATTGCCCTTTTTAATCAACTGCATCACTCATTTCAAACTGCAGCCAAGTTGCACCTGAGTCAAGAAGTTCATTAAGAATTAAAAGGTACCTTGTGGAGTTTTGCACCACATGGGCAATCAGGACAATGCACAGAAAAAAAAAAATACTAATAGCTATGCAGGAGTTGACCCAATGCTAATTTTAGTGAGCCTTACCCAATAAATAACGGGTTAATGCACAGTCCTCACATCACCAGACCAGTAAATTCAACAGAACATAAAAGATAAGATACCGCATATCAGCAGCATCATACAGACAGCACACATGCAACTAATGACTATTATAATAGCCATTTAATCTATCAATTATTGAAATGATTAATCAAGTAGTTGTTTGGTACATAAAATGTCAGTGTTTCCAAAAGCTGAAGATTCAATCTAAAATGTATTTTTTTTCCAGACTTATAGTCCATAATCAGTTTATTATAGAAGACTAAACCAGAAAATCAGATTTGAGAAGCTGAACGAGAGAATTTGGACATTTTTTTCTTAAAAATTATCACTTACTAATTAAAAAGTACAACAAGATAAAGAACCAGATAACTAAATTATTACAGATGTACACGTAACCTATTATCGTAATCAGAACAGGTTATACAGAAGCTACTCTTCTCTCCTGGGTGCTAGAATATTTTTAGACTTGGGTGCAAAGTGCCTTTAGCCTTAAGAAACCGAATAGACAATAACTTACAAACAGAATACTTTTGTTGATTCAAAAGATGTTTTATGACCACACTTCAATGCAAATGAATAGTAGGGGATTATTACTACAATAAATTACAGATTAGTAATGTTAATGTTCAGTAATTATTTTAGAAATAATTTTGACTGATATGGTACACCTATAGTATAATTTTTTTTTACACTGATTTTTGTGACTGTAATATATAAGATAGCCATTGAAGATGTAAACACTACTACTCAAAATCTGAAAATCAAATACAGTTTTCTAAGTATTTTATGCACTCATCAACACATTTGTCAAACCTCAAAGATGCACATAATGTAAAAAGTACAGAAAACTGCACAGGGGAATCCATTTTCAAAAAAAGTAAAAATCACTCATTAATTTGCATGTTTGATCTTTTATTTTCTTAATTCATTACATTTTCGGTGTAGTGTCATGTTACAGAATGAAAGGGCACAAATTCAAAACCACAGAACAGTGATGATTCATATTTTATCTGTTCAGATAAATCAACTTTAGACTATGAATGCTATCGTTTTTTTATGCTGTATGTATCCTGCAGTGTTTCATCTGTTCAAATTATTCACTCTTTAATATTTTCATTATTTGGTTTTGACTTCACAAACAGACTCTGTCCGAAGCTGTAGTCAAAGTGGTTATCCCAACCGAAAGGTACACACACACACTCTTCTTACTACAACTGTTATAATGCAAGTGTTTTAGAAGATATAAGATCAGGCAGGAAGGCTCATTCTGAGAGCTGAAGATCCAAAAAAGAACAATGACAACCAAGCATTCTGTGACTTAAAATCATCCCTGTCATGTATCTGAAGCATTGAGACATTATTTGAATGATGATCATCTGTTATTTAACTTTGTAGCTTAATACTGATTTAAAAAAAAAAAGAATTTATGAATATACTACATGGGCTGTATGATTAAAAAAAAATAATAATCATGATTTCTCTGGCAGATAATAAGATGTTACATTCATTCATGATATTCGTCAAATTAATTCTTAGTGCAACATTTTGTTTAATATTAATCATTATTAGCTGTATTCTGTATTTTACTTTTGATTTTCAGTAACACTGCAGACAAATACAGCTAGAAGGCAGATAGATGTAGCTTTTGGATATAGAATAGTGAGAAAGATAAACTTCTAACCGTAGTGGTAGATCTAACTCCGACTAGAAACACAGTTACTGAGGTTCTGGCCTGAAGCCCCATTCACTGCAAATACAAATACTGGTTTGTAATGTGCACATTTGAAGAAAAAAGTTTTACATTTTGGTAGCAGAGGTGTCAAGTGACAGAGATTAAACACACTTACTTAAGTGTAATGCAATCTCAGCTAACTTTTTACTTCTATTTGAATGTTCACACAATTTGTCTTTTATACTTTCATAAAAAAATAGCTTTCTAGGCTCTGCTTTCATTTCGGCTTGTCATCGTTCAAAAAAGAGCAACTTTTTACTTCTACGCTTCACATTTTAATATAAAAATGGCTTCCCCTAAAAAACAATATAGAGTAAAATTGTTTAGAATTATCTTAATTTATTTGCAGTTAGTTTTGCTTGTTTCAATTTTATTTCTTGATTTTAGCCAACTTAATTTTGTTTTATTTTTCATTATTATTACTTAAAAATAAAGAACAAAACCTAAATTATTAGATAAAAGACAAAAATATGAGATACAAGAAAATTTGATAAAAAACTATTGACAAGAAATTACATTTATTATACCATTTTTTATAGACATTATCAAATACAGTTCTACAATATATTTGTATAAGCTTTTGTCCTTGATATCATTTTTTTTTCTTGCATCATTTTCATACTCTTCGTGGTTTTAAAACCCAAACTTTAGGTAAAAAGCTTGAGATGACACTTTAACTTCAACGTGTTTGTTTTAAAGAGAATGAGGATAAACATTTTAGTAAATTTAATCTTGTTTTAGTTGTCATTTTTACTAATTAAACATAAGGAAAAAACAAAATTACTAGATAAAAAATGAGCGATAAAAAAACACAAAATTGGATAAAAGCTCAAAAATATTAGATAAGACATTATTATATGGCATAATGTAACATAATGTTAAAATATGTGAGTATCGACATAACATAGACTAACCAACACTCAGAATTGGAGCTTTGCGGCTTTTCGTGAATAATTTGAGCTTCTTGTTGCAGTGAGAGTCATTTTACACTTTAATTGTGTCCAGTGACCCAGGATTACTTAAAATAATGCAGTCAGTCTTTCATCATTGAAGATGCTGTAGAAGTTTGATTATTACTTGTTCAGCAGTAAATGACACTACAAAACATACCAAGTCTCAGGCTTCCACTTACAGAGTCAGACGGTGATTCTGCAGTTTGCCCGGTTCACCGGTTCAGTGTAAAGACGTATAATATTTATATAGATCTCACACTGTAACTTGCAGACACAGAGAACACTGCTGTGAAAGTTTTGACACAAACGTTGTCCTGATATATTCTCTCTCCCCCCGCAGGAATTTATTATTCCTTATTCACAGAATGATTGAGTTTGTGGTGCGTGAAGGACCTGTGTTTGAAGCCATAATAATGAACAAGGAAAAAAACAACCCTGATTACAGGTAGGTACTGTATTTCTGCATCTCGGGTGAGTTAGTCTGATAAATACTGTAGGGCTGCTACCAATGAGTTGATTATTCATTTAGTTGTCAACAATTAGATTAATTAGTACCTATTTGAGTCACTTTTAAAAGGCCAATGTCCAAATTCTCTGGTACCAGCTTCTTATCTTATTTTCTGGTTTCTTTATTCTTCTACAACAGTAAACTGTTGATCTTTGGGTTATGGAATGTTGGTCTGAACAAAAAAATACATTTTAGGTTGCAAGCAATGTCAACAATGTCTCATTACATAATTGGTTCATTCATTTTTTAATATAATTAAAAACACATGACAAACGAGAAATTAATATCCAGAATCCAGAGACTCATACAAGAATAGACTGATAACTGCTATTAACATAAATATTATTACATTCATATTAAATACAGTGAAAGAACAAGAAAGTAATGACAAATGTGTTTCAACAAAGGACTATATAGCAAAAATGGAAACATTTCCTCTATTAAACAGCCTTTGTGGCAAATTGAAAATCAGCTTGTCTCTGTTATGTTAAAACATTAATTTGCTTTTCAATTTTTCAATACAATGAAAGCCTGTGTCTGTGCAAGCTTTGGGCTGTCACTGGCGACTCTCAACCTGCTGCTTGTTAGCTGTAACTAACTGTCTATCATTAATGACATGGTCAATCCATTAGTTGTTTGGTTATTATAAAAGGATTTAAAATGTTGATCACGGTTTCCCGAAGCTAAAGATTCAAACTAAAATGTTTTTCTCCTGATAAACAGTCCACAACCCAGAGATCATCAGTTTACTATTATAGAAGACTGAAAGAAACCAAGAATAATCAGATTTGAGAAGCTGGAACCAGAGAATTTGAGCATTTCTTCTCAAACCAATTATTAAAAGAGTTGTAGAATAATGTAATGCATTAATGAACTAATCCATATCTAACATAATGTATTAATTTGCTCATTCTTTACTCTCAGGTTTCTTTTTCACAATAAAAGTCAAGATCATGTGTACTATCGCTGGAAGTTATTTTCTGTCCTCCAGGTATGTTTTAACCGTTTACTGATGATTGGCAGTTTGGTTTCCTGATACAGGGGTTTATTCCAGGAAAATAAGTCTATCTGGAAATGATTTCCTTCGTTTCACTTCCGCACAGGGAGAGTCTCTGACGGAGTGGAGGACCACAGACTTCCGTATGTTCCGTGGAGGCTCCATATGGAGACCTCCAATCCTGAACAACTACTCTCAGGGAGGGGAGGACAGGGCAGAGGTGGAGGAGGAGGCATCAGCTGAGGAGGAGGTGAAGAAAGGGCAGCTCAGAGCTGAGTAAGTAGTCTCTAACCATGATCTTCATTAGTTGCTAGTCCGTCTTCTCAGTATCTCTACATGTTGGTAAATAAACCGCTGAGGAACTTCTCAACAACATCAGAACATTCACCAGCTGTCACTGGCAACTCTCAACCTGCTGCTTGTTAGCTGTAGCTGTCTATCATTAATGACAGGTCAATCCATTAGTTGTTTGGTTATCATCAAACGGTTCAAAATGTTGATCACTGTTTCTCAAAGCTATAGTAATAAAAAAATGCAATTATGAAATAGCTTGTTTTTTGTGTGGCTAGTGGCTCTTATTGTTATATTAAACACCTACATTAAAATTTATACTGTAAATTGTGGATCACTGTTTAAATACTGTAAAAAATTACATCTGATCACATTAAAAATATATAGACAAATGAAATGTTTCCTGCAACGTGCATATCTTTTTATAGATCAAAATGTTGGTGTCTGATTTATTAATTTCTGCAGGTTCATGTTTGTACATTAATATGAAATGAATATTTTTATTACCTTGAGGCACCGCCAGCGGCTGGAGACGTTGCTCAAAGATCTAACTCCCAGCAGAGAGGACATCGCCAGCGCCATGTTGTTCTGTCTGGAACGAGCAGACGCAGCAGAGGAGGTTGTCGCTCACATCACAGAGTCTTTTTCTTTACTTCAGACGCCCCTACAGAAGAAGGCAAGTTTTCCTTTAAATAAAGTTAGACATCATGTCCATGTAAAATACGGGTGATTTCACTCACTTCATACTTTACTTCCCTTAGATTGCCAGATTGTACCTTGTGTCAGACATCTTGCATAACTCGTGTGCCAAAGTAGCCGGCGCATCGTATTATCGTAAATAGTAAGAGACTCAATTTAGCTCTACACTTTTGATGTTTTCTTTATTGTTCGCCTGTCCATTATGCTAACGCTTTTGTGTGTGTGTGTGTGTGTGTGTGTGTGTGTGTTTCCTCAGTTTTGAAACAAAGCTAACACAGATATTTGGAGATCTTAATGCAGCACACAAAAACATACAAGCCAGGCTGCAGGCTGAGCAGTTTAAGGTAATAATTTATTAATCATTTCATACCGGATGCTGCGCAGTGAAACTTTGTTAATTTCTCATCATTTTCATTTCATTTTCAACGTGTGCAGCATGTAATTCACTATCGTTGATTCATGTAAACAGGGGTTAGATCTTGTTGAGTTTTAAAACCATGTGACAAACAAAATATCGCTTGATTTGTCGACAATAACCTCAATTAATCAGCCATGTTATTTTCATTGGTCTTAAAAAGGATGTCTGATTGATAAATCACATAATAGTTTGTTGGTCGGTCACATGTTTTTTAAAACAAGACCCACCTCTTGTGTATGTGAAATACAAGAAGATAGATTTTTTTTTTTTAAATAGATAATTTTATTGTAGGTAGCGATAGATTTTATAGATAGATATGTTGACTTTGAGATTTTTTTTTTTTTTAAATCTGTTGGTATGGTAATGCTAAGGGAGCTTGTTGTAACACCTGAGTCGTACCTTTGGAATGCAATTTATTTGATGTTTTTATGTGCTTTAAAGTTTTATTTATTAGGCTTTTCATAGACATTGTCAATTCCTATTTTTTTTTCCAGAAAGCCTTCAGGATACAAGGATATTTATCATAGAATATTATAGATCCTATAGGCATTTTTTGCAGGCATTTTAGGCCTAAATTGTCACAAAGTCACACAATGATGTTTCCCCCCAAAAAAAGCGAAGCAACATTTTTTTTATCCTTTATGTCCTCAGCAAAAGGTCATGAGTTGTTTCAGAGCGTGGGAGGACTGGGCCATTTATCCAGAACCATATCTAATCCACCATCAAAACATCTTTCTGGGTTTCGCCAAAGCGGGGGAGGAGTCTATAGAGGCAGCAGAGGTGAGATGAGTATTCACCATCAGAAGAAGTGTAAATTCACTGTTTTGTTGGAAATATAAAAATACAAAAATAATAAAATAGACTTTAGATAGTGAAAAGATGTCGGTTTTGTTTGACTTTGACACTTTTCGATATTGTAAGAAAAAAAGGACATACTATATATTTTAGGGCAGCTGGGATTCAATTAGGTGCTAGAAATGCCTGTTTTATTCAGCTCATTATAGACCTAATTCTGTTTTTAACAGTTCAGACACCTTTTTGTGATCAGATCATGAAGTTGAGGTTCATATTCCAACAGAAATGTATCTGCCTCATCTCTCGTCTCTTTACAGGAAGCGTCCTCTGACCTGGACGGCGCTCCAATGGACGGTTCATTGATTGACGGATTACCATTGGACAAAGCTCTGGTGGATGATCTAGACGGGTGCCCCTTGGGCTGGGACCCCCTGGACGGTGTCCCCGTGGACGACATTGACGGCGTACCTTTAGGGGCCGCCATGGATGACATAGACGGGATGCCATGTGAGTCCATCAAACCTTCTATCTCCTCATCTACTAAGATCCCAAACAAAGGGAATAATTGGCGTGTGTGGTCTAAAATATCATAAATATAAAACATTTACTCGGATAAACTGTAAATCACAGGTGCAAACGTGGTGGAAGCAGCTGCTTTAAAAAGGTTTCATATTTTTAAATATGTTTAAAACAATCTTTTCTTCAGGATATGTCTGAACGTTTCAGAGAATGATGATGAGAAATTGAAAAAAAAAAATTGCCGCTTTATGTTATTATCAGACCAAAGGTATTTCAGCAAGACAGTTTTATTTATTTATATATATATATATATATATATATATATATATATATATATATATATATTAGATAATTATAGGTAGTTTTTTATGTACCACACTGTATTAGATATGTCTAAGATAACTCAATATTGTTTTGCTTTATTCTATTGGAAATCTTGAAACAATTGTTTTTTGAGTCATGGAGAATTGGGTTTAAATAACTTTATTGTTCTTCCTGCTCCATTATTATATTATATATAATATTGTATGTGTTTACATTTCCTTTCACTTCTATTTTTTCAATCAATCATTCATTTTTATAAGCAAATTTGATCAACTTGTAACTGATCAAATGCTTCATATAAATACAATAAAACACATGCCACACAACTATTTAAAACAGTAATATTAAAAGGAGGCTAAAAACACAAGTACTGTCATGGTCAGATTATTATTAATTTATTTGCATGTTTGAAATAAACTGTTACTACACTAAAATGGTTTGATCTCTCATCTTTTCCTCCAGTGGACGACAGTGTTCCTTTGTCTGTGCCTTTGTCTAAGTGGGAGAAGACCAGTGAAACTGTGAAGTTTTCTAAAGGTGATTAATCAATTGATCAAGTAGTTTGATAATAGATGGATTGGAGTCATTTTATGTCAAACTTCCAAATTTCATAAAATCAAACCAGGAAGTGAATTACCATAGTTTACAGCAGCAGAAAAAGTTGAATTAAGTTCGTTTATCATCTGCATTGCTGTATTCCCCATTAAATTTGTATTAAATATTATTACAATAAATAAATATTATTACAATCACTAGTATTTATTTTGTGAGCTATGCAACCCCATGTTTTAATTAGATGGTTGTTGTTTTTATCATTTGGGGTCGAATGATAATGATGATGTAATGGGTAATGTAATATTGCTGTATTTCCAACTATAATACATTTTTTAAATATATATTTAAAGAAAAAAAACAAAGGAAATAAATCCATATGTCTCAAAGTCTGTGAGTCTAGCTTCTCAAATGTGAATATTTTAGGTTTGATTTAGGGAAAGAGTCCATGAATTGGCACTGTTTAGACATTTAATAAATTCGACCAAATAGTCATTTAAATGTTATTGCTGCTCTTATTGTTCAATTGATCTGGGGAGATTTTGGGAAAAAAAAAACAATAGATCATGTAATATTACTGAATTTCCAACTACTATAAATGTTTTAATATGTTTAAAAGAACAATAATAATAAACTGGTCACAAAAAAGATAAGATGTCCAAATTCTCTAATAGAAGCTTTTCAAATGGAAAGTTTTAGGTTTGAATTGGAGGAAAAGTCCACCATTTAGTCACGTGTTTTAGACCTGTGATAGCGTTCAATTAACAAAACAATGAACAGTTTAAGCACCAAATAAAGTAATATTTACAATAGTATGTTTTCTACATATTATGAAGATCTTTGTTCTTTCTTTGTCAGCCAACACAGAATCTAAGTGGGATGCTGTGGTGGAGCCAGACAGCGAAGATGAAGTAAATTTAAGGTAAGAGCGGTGACATAAAACGTAAACATGAGCCATCACATTCTCTGTGAAGCCCAGCATTCATGGTTGTCCTTCTCTCTCCGGCACCTCAGCATTAACTCGCAGGACGGAGACGACGACTCGGACAGCGACAGCAGCGACGACTCCTGCAGCTCCACCAGATACGACAGTGCCGACTTCCAGAGCTCCCTCAAAACATTTCAGATGTCAGAGAACAAGAGGAAAAGGTTGAGAGAGCTGGAGGTAAAATGCAGCGAATAATCGATTATTCGAAAGCTATCACATTAATAAGGCAACTGTTCTAATGATAGACTAATTGATTTGAATCATTTTTAAAGAAGAAAAAGACCACATTCTCTGCCGTTTTATCTAACAGTGAAAAATGAAACAAGATGAAATTGACTAACATCAAGAAATTTGACAAATTATCTGACAATTCTTCTCAAAATTGGGCTAATTTTCTACAAATTTTCACCTGGTCAGATGCAAGTCTTTTACAGTGTAAATATGAATGTAGTTGAATAAAACATTTAGAGCCGCTATTATCGGTGTATTTGTGTATCCCTGTACAAAAACATACATTTGATGTAATACTTTCCATCTGGTAGAATATTCAGCCATTTTAAAACAAATACACTGAACTTATCAGCTGTTTGTGGCGCAGGTGAAAGTGATGAAGATCCAAGATGAGTTGGAATCTGGGAAGAGGCAGAGGAAGTCTGGGATGAGTCTGCAGCAGCAAGTGTCTCATTATAGAAACAAGCTGTTACAGAAGGTGAGTTCTGCAGCAAGAAAACACAGACATGACTGGTGTATAGGAGAAATAGTTCTTTAATCACAGGGGAAAACATTTACAAAAGTGCTTCTGATTAGTACATAAAATTAGACTATGACGGTATTCATTTAGCAGTAAAAAAGCAAAACTGAAGCAGCTGGTACAGACCCACAGATTCTATCCAACCTGGAACAGTCTTATTTTACATTTTAAACATGAACAGTTAACGATTTGTTAACTGAAGCACAGGCAGCGAGTCTTAGTGTCTTATTTCCTCAGAGAATTTGGTACACTTTAAAATAACAAAAAAAACTTGAGTTAGGATAAAAAAAAAACTGCACCAATGGAGTGGTTGACTAAAATAAATTACAGTAAAATGCTGCATGTTTGACACATATTTTTGGCAACACAAGGACAAAAAAAAAGCATCATAGTGGGGGGATGAGGGGGGGTTTTGGATCTGGCCCAACACTGTCACTTTTTTTAAGTTGTTTATGAATCGGCACAGACTCACCTCATTCATTCATGTAATTTAGGTAAAATGTGTTATATCCTGATCTCATCCAGTAGCAATTCATGTAAAAGTAAAAATGTCCATAAAGACATTGAAGCCGTCCTTCCTTACAAACTTTTATACCTTTACCACATAATGTTTTTAATTATCAGTTCTTGTTGCAAATGAAAAATTCCCATTAATTCTTCTTAGTATTTTACCCCTTCAGATGCCAATTAGTTTACAGAATATTTAAACACAACCTCGAAATCAACTAATATCCAAAATGTGTTAGCGTGATTGATTTTAGTTGATTTGTCAAATACATGTTTGAGCTGCAGTTTCACACACATGCACTTTTAAAAAACTAAATCATTATTTGACCCTTAACATTCCACCAATATCAAAACTGAGTTGTTCATTCGAGGCAGAAGCATTGAGCATGAAAACTACAGGAACTTGATTCACAGGTCAAATATGAACTAGTAAAACGTTAATGACTATAAATTCAAGTGTTGGGTTCAGAATGGAACACATTTTATCTAAATTACATGATTAAATTTTTTTTTTCTGCTTGATTTTGAGGTTGTTTTCTCAACATTGTGCAAACAAATTTGCATCTGATGGATTACAATCATACAATGGAGATTATATCTTGATGACAAGAACTGATGTTGGTTAAAAACTTTGTTTAAAAAAAAAAAATACAGCTTTAGTGTGTATGTGACATTTTTTTTCCAACACAAATTTACTACCGAAACCGAAAATTAACCAGTAGAACTATCTTGTGTAAAACTTAATTAAATTTTTCAAAAAAGTGTGTTAAGTGTCAATTTCAGAACAAAACACATTTTACCTTAATTAAATAAACGCATCACCAACATGGAATTAAAAAGTGCAGTTTTATGGGTTTCAATGGACAAGTTGTTGTGTTGGATTATCAACATTTAAAGAGCTGAAGATGAAAATAATTTTAAATTTCATGTTATATGTACACAAGTGAACTGGTTTGAAAAAATAAAAAGTGGCCATATGTGAGACAACATGTGAACACAGCGCCCACTGGAGGAGAAAACACAGGCTAATAGAACAAGAACAAGTATTTTTTTTTTTAAATCATAGTCCACTGGAATGTTTTTATCTTCTACCTCAGGAGTTTGAAAAAGACGAAGAGAAGAACACGCGGTCGACATCAAAGTCTAAAGAGCGATCGAAGGACAAAGAGCGGAGCAAGAGAAGTGAGGACGGAGAGCGGAGGCGAGGACGGAGCCGCGATCCTGATGACACGCAACAATCCAGGAGCGTCTCTCCCTTGAAGCAAGTGTCATGTTGGTTGGTTTTTATAGAAGTCTATTCATTCAGATTTTTGTTTTTTTATTCTCAAAGTCTATTTCTTTCTTTTTGCCAACTGTTAAAACAGAACGAAATCCCCAAAATGGTCTAAACGGTCCCGATCGCCGTCTCCGGACAGAAGGTCTCGGAAGTCCAAGTCCCGGTCGCCACATCGTTCCCACAAGAAAACAAAGAAGAGCAAACACTGAACTCTGGATTACCTGGACGTCGTCGTCCAATCATGGAGCTGCATTGCCTGCAGCTGTTTCTGGGTCACATGACGCAACCTCCTGTCCTCCAGTGCTTTTGTTTCCTTGGTCCCAACTCTTTAAAATCATCCAGGCAGGATCCCGCACTCTTTTTGTATGATGCAGTTTGAACACTGTAATTATATATATATATATATATTTGTTTTAATGTTTGTTTTTAAGATTATAACAGATGTTGCTGCTCGAAGCTCAAGACACTAAATAAATCACTGTTGGTGATAAATGAGTTTTGTTTTTTCCTCCCAACGTTGGACGATGTGATCAATAGGGCCAGGTAGCTATGGATTTTAACCAATAAATTATTCATTTATTTCTTTCATGGTTAAAGAAGGTTATCAACAAACATTATTCTAGTTTTTTGTATGGATTTTTATTGAGGAAATTAATAAGAGCATCATTTGGTTCTGTTTTACAAAAGCATTAATTCTGCAATATTACAGTTAATTTACAGTCTTATAATAATTATAATGAAATGTGCTTTCATTGATCAAAGAAATGTATCAAAAGTACTGGAGAGAGTTTGAAGTTGAAAAATCTAGATTTCATAGGCACAAATATTCTGTACACTGCAAAACTATGTTTGGTACAATTAATCCAATATTGGGTAAAATTATGTTATTGCACTGGCAGATAATTTTGCTTATTCCAAGTTTTAATTATTGATTTAGTGATATTGTAATCTTTCTTTAAAAGAAAAATTAACCCAACTCAGGAAAATTTTAAATAAGATAAATGATCTGCCAATGCAATAAATAATTCTAAATATTATTGGACTAATCATAGCAAAAACAATGTTTTCACTTGTTAAGATTCAGTTTTTGCAGTGTAATTGACACTTCAAAAAAATCACCTTTTGTTTTCAAGACAAACGATTAGACCTCGACACGTGACACAATAAAGATTGTGACTCACATTTAGGACACTGTCTCGCACTTTTGAGGCGTTAACTCTTGAAGTGTAGGAGAGAAAATTAACCAATAAGGTGCTGATACTATTTATTACAAGTAGCCTTCCATCTATACTAGTTACTATACCGCTGTGAATTTACAGGAGTCTTGACAGGTTTCTGCTCCTAAACCCGGCATTTACAGCTCTCACAAATGCCACTTTCACAGTTGTTTGGTATTAAAAGATAAAAAATAGAAATATGACAGGGAATCACACCTGGTCTGTTTTGTACAGTTTTTTTTTTATACTACCAGTTCCCTCATCTTCCTTTTTTTTTTTTTTTTTTTTTTTCCCTACTCGGGTCCCTGTTAAACGTAGCTACAGCTCTGCATGTCAGAGCGATAACCGTTAGGTAGTAGGGTGAGTTTCCATGGACCCTGTCGGGCCGTCCTCCATCGTTACGACTGATTTCCGACAGAAACCTGAACAAGAAGAGATGAGAATCTCTGGCGTGGTCAGTACTTTTTCACGTTGATGAAAACCTTGATGGCTCCAGTGAAATCAGCAGAGAGAAGAACCTCTGTGTGATCTGTCTTAAGGGCACCTGCAACAGAAAACATTTACAGTTTAGACAGTGAAAAGGTTCTTTTCTTTTTTTCTTTTTTTTTAACATCTGCTAATGGCATGAATAAATCCTAGTACCTGAGGGAATAGTTTCAGAGTCAGTGGAGTCCAGGCTCTTACACTCTGCATCTGGTTTCTCTGCTCCTGTCTCCTGTGGAACAATCAGGCCTGGATGTGGCGCAAAAATCGCTGAAGTGACGACTGCGTTGTGTGCTGGAAGATAAGTAATGCTGTTTAAGCAGGAGGAACTGAATAATGAGAGATGTAGCCATATTGAGATAACAGCTGTAATCATTAGGATATTTTGATAATTGATTTGAGTCATTTTCAAGAAGAAAATGTTCAAACTCTCTGGTTTCATTTCTCAAATCTGATTATTCTCTGGTTTCTTTTTTCTATAAAACATTTTAGATTGAATCTGTAGTGCAAAAATTCAAATTGTGAAATTATCTTGTTTCTAGTACAATTAGTCCAAAATTGACAAAATTGAGTTGTCCAGATCATTTTTCTACTTTTTATTTGTTCCAACCTAATCTAAATTTTTTAATATCTCAATTTTATCTAACAATTTTTTAAAACTTTTTTTCCTGAATAATAATAAAATGACTAAAATCAAGAAACTTCAAATAAGCTAAATTATTTGATGATTCAAGATAATGCCACTCAATGTTTGACTAATTGTAAGAAAAACAAGCTATTTTATGGCCAGATTGCATGATTTGCAGTCAACAGCTTTGGGAATTTTCACACCATATTACAAACTAAGGGCGACACGGTGGTGCGGTGGTTAGCACTGTTGCCTCACAGCAAGAAGGTCGCAGGTTCAAGACCCGCCTTGGGCCTGGGTCTGGGGCCTTTCTGTGTGGAGTTTGCATGTTCTCCCCGTGTCTGCGTGGGTTTTCCCCGGGTACTCCGGTTTCCTCCCACAATACAAAAAACATGCTCAGGTTAATTGGTAAACTCTAAATTGCCCATAGGTGTGAGTGTGAGAGTGAATGGTGTGTGAATGGTGTGTGTGCCCCACGATTGGCTGGCGACCATCTGGGGTGTATCCCTGCCTCTCGCCTTAACGCGCTGGGATAGGCTCCAGCAGACCCCTGCGACCCCGAAAGGGAATAAGCGGGATAGACAATGGATGGATGGATGGATTACAAACTAAACTAATTGATTCATTATTTCAATAATTGACAGATTAGTTAGGGAGTTGCAGCCTTAATTAAAACGTTACCTTTAATTCCCTCCCAAAAGTCGTTGCGGTCCCGTCGTACAGACGTGAATTTACTCAGGTCATGGTAAGTGCTCCAGATGTACACATACTTATCCTCCGAGCCGCTGACGATGAAGGAGTAATCATGGCTGCAGGAGAAGTTAGTCAGAGTTGCAGTGCAAAATGTAACAACATTACCTTTTTAGAAATAGATAATAATAATAAGCTTGAGTTGTTATTGATGACCACAGAACCCGTGGAGGAAGAAAGCTCACCTGAAGCTGGCCTTGATCTGGCTGCTGCTGTTCACGTAGCCCTTGTACTTCATGGACAGAGACAAGTCCCTCAGGTCATAAAGACGAATGCGAGAATCGTTTGATGTCACCAGGATCTATGGGAGAGATATCGAGATTTTGTCATCATCTGTGTAATTGATCGACAGGAATCGTTTCATTAACCTGTTAGAATCAGTATTGAGTTTATATGAAAAATCGCAAAAGAAAACCTCAGCTACAACACATAGTATTTTTGTCTTAATGAAACCGCATTTTAGCAATATTCTAACTATTTGCTGTGTATCAGCAACATCATTTGATTCTTACACTTCTGCGGTATCCTCACATGCTGATCTCAGGTTTAAGTCCATAGCCTTTGTGTTTGTAGAGATATTCCAGATTTATTATCATTTATAGCAGGAAAACTGAAAAATAGACCTGCAGCTAAGTGGTAGTGTAGATAGGAATTTACCTTGTTCTCTCCTGGTAAAGGTTCGATACCGGTGATCTTTCGTCCGACCTTGTTCCTGCCTCTGGTCGACCTCACGTGAATTTGTGTGTGATATTTCAGCCGCTAAGAAAGAGAAACAAACATTATTAAAGTGACAAGACTCTGCAGCAACCTGAAAACACAGAAAATAGTATTGCTGTGAGGAAATTAACTGAATATCCAGTTTCTGCTGGTAAACAGACACAAGTAGACAAGTTGTACACAAAAAAGATTTTAAAATTAAAGGCTGTTATTGTGACAGAAGAAAAAATCCATCAAAGCTTTCCAAATCCATGTCATTAATAAATGAATAACAACTTTTTTCTTAAACTAAATGTCATTACGTAGGGATCGATCTCAATTAAGCAGAATAACGCTTTCAGGTGATCTTTAAATACATTAATTAAAAAAATCAAGATAAATGGAATGTTTGGCTTATGTGAGCAGTTACTGAGAAGTACAGAAAAAAGGATTTAGTTTTCTTGAGAAGCAACCAACTACTGACTTATGAATTGTAACCATAGCTAGTTTATTTTGAAAGTCACTTAAACCTCCACCCTCTAATTTCAAATTCATGTGCATGTTCAATTATTTGTAATAAATGTGATAAACATTATAATAAAATGGAAACCAAATAAATAAATTATTAACTAAAACGGTGAACACAGATCCAAAATTCTTTCGAGCTGCAAAAGAAAACGCTTTTTTTTTTAATTTGTAGGTTTAGGATGATTTTTCTCTTTTATAATTTGGGGCATGTTGAAGAAAATAAAAGTTGTTACAATTACCAACAAAATAAAGGCACACTGAACTGTCATTTTGTCTAAAGTTTGCCAGAATGAATCCTAATTTGCTGTGTAATGATCTATTTAACTGACAGTTGTGCACTTATTTTGTTGTATTTGTTCGAGTGATACCTCTGTATCATAGAAGATGCAGCGTCCGTCGTAGGTGCCGATTACGGCGTATTTCCCGTTTTGGCAGAAGTTAGCAGCGGTGATAAGGCGCGTTTGTCCGTCCACTTCGTTCCACAGCGCTACCTTCTTGTCCGGAATGTTCCAGAGCCGGAGTTTTCCGTCCAGGGAGCCACTTAAGAAGTAGCGGTCGTCCTGGGGAGACGAGAGCCCACCATGAATGCAGCCTGGGAGCTGAAAATAACGGGGAGCGAAGTATCTGAAGGTGACTCACTCTGGGGTGGAACGCTATGGCCGTGACGAAGTCGATGTGCTGGAAGCAGCAGAGACACTCTCTCCTGGAGATGTGCCACAGACGCACGGTCTTATCCATGGACGACGACAGCAGGAAAAAGTTCTGGAATCATACAAAAATGGATTCGGGTGAGACAGGAGATTTTTCACAACAATTTCATCTAGTTTTCTTAAAACAAGATTAAATTGATAAAAATCTGTACATTTTTAAAGTATATAGAGAAAAAACTATCTACCGATGGAATCAAATATTTCAAGATAATTCTACTCAATATTGAACTAAATGTACTAAAAGTAAGATATTTTCATTCAAGATTTCATTTTCTGCAGCTTAGATTCAACCAATTTACAACCCAAAGTTTATCAGTTTACTATAGTTATACTATAGAAAACTAAAGAAACGTATTAGATTTAAGAAGCTGGAACCAGACGATTTAGATGTTTTCTTCTCATAATGGATTCAAATTGTTAGCAGGGTGTTAGTTGGCAACTACTCTATAAATTAAATTATTGTTGCAGCTCTGTTGTCATCTCACATCCCTGATATCTGAAAACTTTAATTAAATAGCTGTTATAACAATGTTCTGGATTGGCAACAAAAAGGATTTGAGTGAGACAGAAGATAAAAAAAAGAGCCGAGAGCGTCTGAAAACAGTGAAGAGGATGAAGACGTCACCTTTGACCAGGATAAATCCAACAGATCAGCTGTGTGACCTTTGTATTTGCAGAATGGGACCTGGCGGAACGGAGCGTTTCTGTCTTCTGATTCTGGATCCTCAAGAACACAACTCGCCTATAATAAAATAAGAATTAGATTATACAGTATGTTACAGTGAATTTTGTTAACATAGGAAACTAAAGCTCCAGGTTTGTTGTTTTTTATTCTAACAAAATCTAGTCAACACGATTTTTGAGTCTTGATATAATGTGTGAGATAGAGAGGAATAATTTCAAATAGCAAAAAAAAGGTCTCAGATTACACAAATTCCCCATAGGATCAACTCAGACTCATCAAAGGATTCTTAGTGTCACTCACCGCAGCATCAGTGTCAGATTTAGAGGAACATAAACTTTCCTGAGATGGAGAAGGTGAAACGCGACCTGGAGAAGAAAAAAGATTAATCTATTAGTTGTTTGGTTCATAAAATGCGAAAAATAGCAATCAGTTTCCCAAAGCTGTAGATTCAACCTAAAATGTCTTTTTTTGTCCAGACCAACAGTCCAAAATTAAAGAAACCAGAAAATCAGAGAAGGGGCCTTTTTCTCTCAAAATCACTCACATACATTCATTTATTATCAAACTAGTTGTGTGTGATTATTAGTGTTAGTGATTATATGTATGTATTTATGTGATGGTTGGAAACTAATGAAGTAATCAACTAATCATTGCAACTCTACAATTCATTATGATGAATAAAACTCACTTTATCCATTTTTTGGTTTTAAATATATATACATATACACACATATATATTTATACATATATATATATATCCCAGAAGCCGAGGTGTGACGTTACCTTCAGTGTTGTACTTTAACCTCATGTTGTTGAAGTAGTCAAACGCCGTCTTCAACACCCAGATCCGCACCACGTTGTCCTGCCCCGCCGTGGCCAGCAGCCGTCCGCAGTGAGAGAACTTCATGGTCCAGACGGCGCCCTGAACACGACACAAAGACGGCGTGATGCAGGTGGTCGCTGCAGCAGGTTTCAGATTTTAACGGGTCAGGGTTTCTCACCATGTGCTCGCCGCTCAGATCCTGGACAACTTTAATCTGGTCGAAGTCAAAAGGGCCCTTGAAGCTGTGAGCTGCCTTAAACTTGGCGGGTCGGGTGTAGGGCATCCCCTCATCGTCGCTGGACGACGGGTCGTCCTGGTCTGTGTGGAAAACTGGACACACACACACACACACACACAAAAACAAGATTCAGGTCACTAAAATCAACCACAGTAGCTTTAGAATAGAACAGAAACAGGTGTAAATACATAACATAAAATAACTTTCAAGGGTGAATGTTGAATAGAGCTGCAACTATATACAACTATTCTATTATTGATTGATTAGATTGGTTCATAAAATGGTGTAAAATGTCGATCATTGTTTCCTAAAGCTAAAATGACCTTCTTGTCCAGATCAACAGTCCACACCCAAAGATCATCAGTTTACTAATTTGTTTCTCATTATAATAATCATAATAATCATTATATAGAGTGTAATTATGTTGAATGATCAGATATTTATTATTATTCAAGTGTCTTGATTTTAGTCAATTAATGAATTATTTATGAAAAACTCTTCATTGTGTAATGTGCTCGAAAAAGTTAAAATTATTGGATAATAAAGACAAAATATAGAGATAAAACCTCTAAAAATGGAAAAAAAAAAAAAACAAACTTCAAAATATTAGATAAAACAGCAGCAATATGATAAGCATTCAAACTATTTTATCTTGTTTTAAGAAAACATTATAATTAGACTAAAGAAACCATAAAATAATCAGAGAAGGTGGAACCAGAGAATTTGGACATTTTCTTCTCAAGAAAAGACTCAAATCAATTAACTTGTTGCAAATTAATTTAATAGACAACAACTCAGCAAACCGTTGTCTACAACAAATCTTACCAGGGATTTTCTGTTTTAATTCATTTGAAGTAACTTAAATACTTTAGATAATTTTTACCTTCATCTCGAACACTTTTCACTTTGTTCACTGCTTTCTCTCCATATTCTTCAGCAAAATGTTTCGCCTTCTTCACAGATTTGCCCAGGAATTTTTTAAACTGGGTCCTGGTGAGAAATTGAATAACAAAACATGATGAAGCTTCTGTATGATATCATGTGGTAAAGAGGGGAATAAACAGATGAGGAGAAGTGATCCTCACGTTTTCTGCTTTAGTTTCCCGCCGTCAGTGTCGCTCAGAGCCGTCTGCGACTTCTCATCATCATCTGACTGAGCCGCATCGTTCCTGAGGAGAAAACACACAACACGTCAACTTCCCAGAGAAACTGTACCGCTGGTTTTTATACGATTTTCACAGTGAAGGGAATGTTTCTTCTTCAAAGAAATGAACAGTGTGGACAGTGTTTCTGTGTCTCCTCCCTCACAGGAAAAAATGTTTTTTTTCCCTCTCTGAGCTTGACTGGATACTTCAGTGTGTGGATTAAAGTGTTATAGAGCTAAAGATAGATTAGTTGACAACTATTACATTAATTTACTTGACAGCAGCGAATCATTATTCATCGATCAATTTTTAATTTTATCAATTATTGAAGCAGTTAATCAAGCTTCATAAAATGGTGTAAAATGTCCATCACTGGAACTGAAGACTCATACTAAAATGTTTTTGTTTTTCCCAGACAAACCCAAAGATCATCAGTTTACTATTATAGAAGACTAAAGAAGCTAGAAAATAATCAGAGAAGAGAAGCTGGAACCATTGAATTTGAACATTTTCTTTTAAAAAAAGGACTCGCATGGATTAATTGATCATCAAAACAGTTGAAGATTAATGTGATAGTTGGTGATTGACCAATCGATTGTTGCAGCTCTAGGAGGTTTTGTGTAGATAAGTTTTCATTGTGAATCACATTCTGTTTTACAATGAACATGTTGAGATTCTCAGAAAATGGTAAACGTGAACATAGGCAGTCAATCACATTTAATTAAACTGCTGAAGCAGGAAATGCATTTCCTTACGTGATGTACTCCTTGGTTCTCCTCATGATGTGCAGAGTGAGGGGGTTGATCCCAGCAGGGAGTTTCTCCTCTGCCTGGATCAGTGGAATCTCCTCCCCGGTGTCCAGATTCTTAATCATCACACTGGCCAGGATTTCCTGTTTTTAAGGTAAAGCTCAGTCAACCTTTGCTGCATAGGGTAAAAGGATCATGGAAGAGATGCAGTTATAGCTTGCAGTAAGAGTCTCCTACTTCATCGGTCAGCTCGCGTCCGGAGTTGGACCGTGGTCTCTGAGGACCTGGAGTCTGTCCCCCGCTCTGACACGACGATTGTTCATCCTCATTCTCCTAAAACCACAGAGCCAGAGATGTCAGAAGCATTCACAGACAATCCTCATGAACAAATAAAGATACTAGGGTTCAAAAGGACCAGAAGAGCAAGCTTTTTACTCAAGTAAAAGTCTAAAAATCACTGGTTTCAAAAAGATTTAAAGACTTAAAAGTAATGAGGAAATTGAGGAGTAGGGAAACAAATATAATAATGTTTTTGAGTTTCAATCTTATTTTCTGGGGGCGGGGGTTAAGCTCATATTTGGTCTTTTTAATGAAAAATAAAACAAGATTAGATTGATTAATATCAAAAACTTACACTTGAAATAAACAAAACTATTCAATCTACTATTGGAATAAGATATTTCTACTCAATATTGACTATTGTTAAGTTTCACCAAAAACAAGATATTTTCAACTGTTTTTTTTTTGTTGTTGAGAATATTTTTCAAATCTAGTAAATAATAAAATAATCAATAGTAAATAATCTATCAATTATTGAAATTAATAATCAAGTTGTCATATAATGGTGTAAATTGAATGAATAGAATTGCAGATAATTTTTCCTGAATCTTTTTTTTTTATTTTCATCATTTTTTTTCATTATTATTAAAAAGACAAATGAGATAAAAAGCCCTAAAAATTAGGTAAAAAATGGAATTTGATGATTTAAGATTTTTTTTGAGAATTTAAGACACTGGATTAATTCCACCAAAGACAAGATATTTATCAGATTTAATTTTCGATTTATCTGAAGAGGTTTTTTGGTGATGATATTTTTAAATGGGGGATATAAAAAGTACAAATAAATGTGTAACAATATAAAGAGGAAAAAGTAAACAGTGGGCTTAAAAAAGTACTACTTTAATGACAACTCTGGAAAGTTGCATGGTAAAAGTGAATGGTGAAGTTACGTAAAACCCCTATGATGTTTGATGATGTTTGTGACCCCACTAACCTGTGCTGTAACCACCTTGTCTCCACTGGTTGCGCTGGCCAGATCCAGGGAATGCTGCAGCTCTTTGGTTAAACTCCTTACTGTGCTGCTGGGAGACACCAGGCCGGAAGGTTCCAGAGTGTTGACTCCCACTGCAGAGACTGAACAAACAACACTGCATCATCAGCATAGAGGTTTGACCTTTGTTTCTCTAAACATGAAATTCATGAATATTCACACAGTTAGAAATGAGTTTTAGGATTTGTTAGATACAAGTTAATTGTTATAACAGCTATTTGAATAAAGTTATCAGATATGAGGGGTGTGCAATGAAAACAGAGCTGCAACAATTAGTCATTTTATGAAGTTGTTGGTTACATAACATGACAGTACCCCTTTTATTGTTTCAAAAGAAAAGAAAAAAATCATTGTCGGGAGCGTTTGGTGGGCGGAGCCACGCCATGCTCCGTCAGGCCCAGTCTGACCAGCTCAGAGTGGAAGAAAAGCTGCAGACGATGACCCGCCTTCGCCTCGTTGGTGTACCAACTAAGTGATATTTTTTTTACCTTCAAGTCCTAATGGCCTCAGACATTCCTGAGACTTCTTGGAGGGCAGACCTTGACCCTGCCAGGATGGCGGGGGCGGTCTTGGTGGGGGGCCCCCGCTGGGCGGAGGCGGCCGTGAAGGCGGGGGCTTCTTGGTGCTGGCTACGATGTCCGGCTCCACAGTGAACTGCCGCGGGGGCTTGGTTGGCCCGGATGAGTCAGAGTCAGCGGACCCGTCTGCGAATGGAACCTGGTCTAGGATGTCCGCGGGCCTGTGCTGCTGCACCTCGCTGGCATCGGGCTGACTCCGCCTGATGGTGCTGGTGATGTCTGGCGGCTGGACGCACTCCTGCGGTCCAACTGACGGTCCCGGGAACGCGACGGCTTCGAGGGAGGGAGAGGGGGCGGACCTTGTCCCGTTTGCCGCAGCAGCTTCCGGGTGCTCCTCCCGCGTCTCGACAGAATTGGCATCAGCGGTCGCCCCTTCCTCAACGGTAACTTCCTGAGCGTTACTCGCTTCCTGTGGCTCTGCCCCCACCTGCACGTCCACCTGAAGCTGATCTAAGAGCTGCACCACATCACTGTCGTTTCCCTTTTGATTCTCCTCAATGATGCTGTCAATGATCTGAAAGGACGAGAAAAGATCAGTTAATTCAATTATTTTATAGAAAAATATCATGTCCAGCTCAACTAAAATATATACATGCTGTTTTAAATATTACATTCTTTATTTATTTGTTTTCGCAGTTGACACTTAAACTGCAACGATTAGTCGATTAATAAATCATATGACAACTATTATATTAATCACCAACTATAATTGATTAATGGATTTGAGTCACTAAGAATAAAATGTCCAAACTCTCTGGACCAGCTTCTCAAATTTGATTATTTTCTGGTTTCTTTATCCTTCTATAACAGTAAACGGATGATCTTTATGGTCTGGACAAAAAAAAAAAAACATTTTAGGTTGAATCTTCAGCTTTGGAAAAAAAAAATCTATATTTTATACCATTTTATAACCTGAACTACTAATGATAGCTCAATCAAATATCAGAATAGTTGTAGCCCTATTATGACAAAATCAAAAACTTAAGTTAGTATGGTTAACATACTATAGCTGCAACTAACAGCTATGTTGATAGCTGATTAATCTACTGATTGATAAATGTTTAACCGATTAGATGTTTGGTTCAAAAAATGGTGTAAAATGTGACCAGTGTTTCCCAAAGCAGAAGATTCAACATCTGCATCTTTTTCTCTTTCCAGTGAAAAAGGTAATGTTGTGTGAGCAATAATAGAGAAAGCACACCTGTAGAGGATCATCCTGCTGAGTTTCAGATGCAGCGACTCCACAGCTCACATCTTGTGCAGCATTGACTGATCTCTGGGAAAGCTGCTCGAAAAACAAGTTAAAAAACACACTTTACCCACAACACACACACATATATATATATATATATATATATATATATATATATATATATATATATATATATATATATATATATATATATATATATATATATATATATATATATAGGATATAAGAAAGTTCACATAACACTTGATTTACATCAAGGCAGCAAGTAAGAATTTCTGAAGCACATGCAGATATTTATAGTGCACCAGTACACTTTAAAATTGACATTTCACATTTGAGACGCACTGTTTGCCACGAGAGTAAAGTCTGTGACTGACTCTAAACTCAATTCCAGCATCTTAAAGCTAAAATTATCCATGCATGGAACACTGTTCCATGATGCAATTTCCTTTCCCTTCGCAGCAAAATCAATGTTTTCAGTAAACTTTGAAGGCTGCTCTGTCAGCAGGCGAGCTTTCACTCCTGGGCCAGAGTTTAAGAGCGGTTTGTATTTGCAATTTATCTCAGCCATGAGAAACTGTTTTTTTAAATTCAGTTGTAACTGTCTGCGTAGGAATGGCAGGCTGAGCAGAAAACAACAGGTGACTCATTTCCATATTTCTAACTGTTCTGGAGGAGGCTCAGGCTGCTGGAAACTCTCCATTGTGGCAAGGACGGAATATTTAGTCATTGACGTGTTAACAGTCAATTTAGACGTTTTGAAATACAACAATAGCTCAGTATTAACAATACCCACCTGTAGATGGTAAATAGAGCCTTGTTACTTTACAGATTAAAGAACTGAAGGTGAAGAAGTGGGTTCAAAGTTCCACCTTAATCCAGACACATTATGATCTGAGCAACTTTTGTTTAACCAGAAAGTAACAAAAATAATAATTATATTAAATATTAATTATTTCCAAAGGATTTCAATATAACACAATTTGATTTGAATCTCAAACTAAGCATTAGGGTCATTTCATACCATCTCTGGCACAGTTTAAAAAGTTTCAGTTTATTTTATGGTACAGTCAATTTTATTGGATCTTGAAAAATTCTATACTTCTACTCTAACATCTTAAATTCTTAGTTTAGATTTAGATTTTTCATATTTTTTTTATTATTATTTATATGTGTATTACACAAAGAATTGCAAAAATGTTTTTTTTTTCACTGCATTGGGTTGAAATGTGTATTGAAAATCAAAGAAACCCTAAAGATAATTTGCAAACAGTTACTAAATGTAAATAGCTTTTGCTAAATGTTTGAAAGTAATCATACATATATATATACAATACATTTTTAAAACATAAATTCGAATATGTATCTGTTAAACAGCATTTCTTACACATGTAACATAGTGAATTAATCGATTTAGCATTTTTATTGCTGCTGAAACTGCTGAAAAATATTTAAATAGTAAAAAACTGAAAGCGGAGAAACACAGAAGTCAAACTTGTTTCTTTTTTTTTTATGGAATGTACTGAAAATCCAAGAACTCAAAAAATAACTTGCAAATGTAAATAGATGGTAAATGTTTTACAGTAATCAAATAAATAAATCAATAATAATTTTCTATAAACCAGAAGTCCTTACATGTATAACATTGTGAACACAATCGAGAGAATCATTAAATATGAAATCAGGTTGAATTACTTAAGTTTAGAAAAGTTAGAAATTTCTAAATAATGTACATGAGATAAGATAAGGAACTTAAGTTAATATTTTGTGCAGGCATTTACTACCTCTATTTAATTTCAGATCCTGATAACATTCAACCTAGTTGACTAATCTTTCAGTGAGCGACTCAGCAGATACTGGTTCATTTCAACAGGTTTAGGTAAACATACCTGAGGTGAAGGAATGACGAACTTTGTAGGTGACCTGAAACACACAAAAGACGCAATTCAAACATGCAACAGATCAAGTTATTAAAACAGGTTTAAAATACAGCAGCATAGAACTTAAAACTCAATTTACAATTATTGTTCCTGCCCTCTTGAACAGTACTGAGCAGTACTGAGCAGTACTGTTGTCCCTATTTGAAATTTTGATTCACATCATGTTGTGTGATTAAACAAAATTTCAGAATGAGGTTGATAAAGTTTGAAGACACAGATGACCTTTTATACTGTTTATGTAATGTTGTTTATTCAAAATTACTTAATGTATAATAAAGATATGCAACTACATCCTGCAAATGTTATATCACACAATAAATAGAATCACTCTACTCAATGGATATTTATAGTAAAGCTGCAATGACTAGTCAATTAATTGATTAGTTGCCAACTATGGCCTTAATCATGTACTATTTTGACGATTTGACATTTTTAAAAAGAAAATGCCCAAATTCTCTGGTTTCAGCTTCTCAAATCTGATTTTCTCTGGTTTCTTTATTCTTCTATAATAGTAAACTGATGAGTTTTGGGTTGTGGACAGTTGTTCTGGATAAAAAACTACATTTTCGGATGAATCTCCAGCTGTGGTGAATATCAATGGTGTAATAGACCATTTTTAACACAGCCATGGAACCATGACTGGAACCAAGACCCAGTTGAAGGACTGCAACTCCCTATTAGAATAGAATAGAATAGATAGAATAGATAAACTTTATTGATCCCACAACGGGGAAATTTGTGTGTTACTGCAGCGTTACAGATAAAGAAAAAGTAAGATAAAGTTGAAGAAGATAAAAAAAGAACTAAAACTATAAAAAAAAATAAAAAACACACAACACAATGTACAAATTCGCAGAATTTGTTAATCCGCATACACAGTATGCATTATCGACAGAATGGAGTGAAAATGCTAATAAATAGTAAGAAAAAAAAGTAAAAAGTATGCATAAGCAAAGCATATATACATACATACATGGACGTACATACCTACATACATACACATACACACATATTTGCATATATATATATGGACATACATATCCACGCACATACCCACATGTACACATACATAGCTAATGCACACTTAAGGTGCAGGGTGAGTGTGAAAAGAAAAAAGTGACCAGTGAAAAAGTGACAGTGACTACAGTGAGGTTTATGTTTATGTTATGTTATAAAGTCTTATTGCTGTCGGGATGAATGATCTGCGAAAGCGCTCCTTCTTGCAGCGAGGGTGTTTAAGTCTCTGGCTGAAGGAGCTGCTCAGCGCACCAACTACCCCATGCAGAGGGTGATGGGGGTTGTCCATGATGGATGTCAGCTTTGCCAACATCCTCCTCTCTCCCACCACCACCACCGACTCCAGAGGACATCCCAGTACAGAGCTAGACTTCCGTACCAGTTTGTCAATTTTCCTTCTGTCCCCGTCTGAGCATCCGCCCCCCCAGCAGACTACTGCGTAGAACAGGGCAGATGCTACGACGGAGTCGTAGAAGGTCTTCAACAGAGTCCTGCACACACCAAAGGACCTTAGTCTCCTCAGCAGGTGAAGTCGACTCTGGCCCTTCTTGTACAGGACATCAGTGTTAGTGGTCCAGTCCAGTTTATTGTTCAGGTGAACACCCAGGTATTTGTAAGAGACCACTGTCTCAATGTCTTTTCCCTGGATGCTCACCGGTGTGGTGGGGAGGGACTTCCTCCTGAAGTCCACAACCATCTCCTTTGTCTTGCTGGCATTGATTTGGAGAGCGTTGATCTCACACCAGCTGACAAAGTCATTGATGACCCCCCTGTACTCCTGGTCGTTCCCATCTGATACACACCCGATGATGGCCGTATCATCTGAAAACTTCTGTAGGTGGCAGTTGTCCGAGTTGTAGGTGAAGTCTGAGGTGTACAGACTAAACAGAAAGGGTGAGAGCACTGTACCCTGTGGCGCCCCCGTGCTGCTGACTACCACCTCAGACACACAGTCATGAAGCCTGACATACTGTGGTCTGTTGGTGAGGTAGTCGATGGTCCAGGCCGTCAGCTGCTCATCCTATTCTAATATTGATTAATCGATCAATTAGTTATTAGGTTCAAAAATTATATTAAAATAAAACCAGAAAATAATCAGATTTGAGAAGCTGGAGCCAGAGAATTTTATAAATGACTGAAATCGTTTACTTTACTAATTGTTGCAGCTTTATTATTTTATGTCAAAAGGGCTGCGGTGAAGGGTCATTAAGATTTACTTCCTGTCCTTTTCAGGATAAAACACAAGCCACAAAATATCACTTTTAAAGTCAGCCACAGTCCAAGTCATCAAACAATCTTTTAGAATCGCACGTGACAAATAACGATTGATTACATATTTAATGATTTGCATATTTCCAAAACAACCCTTATTCTGTCATGAGTTCTCAAGAGGGATATCACGTGACTCATGTATGCTAAGCTAAGTTAGCCCCTCCCTCTACTTATATTAAACAGCTGTATCTCAATAACAAACAATAACTTACGTATTAAGAAATACTAAATTAACTCGTCAGTAAATAGTATCTGACTTTGGACTATGTTAAAGCGACATATAGGAGTATAAAAGAATGAGAAGAAGCTGCTAACATCAGATACTAGGAGCAGAATAGTGTCACATTAATGTTAAATCATAAAATGAAGAGTGCTTCCTTACACTTGTGGAGATGGAGTGAAATGAACGTCCTCCGGAGCATCGTAGAATTCCTCCGTGTCACTTGTGTCTGACGCCATGCTAACGTTAGCTCGCTAGCTCCAGCTGTGTTAAAAGCTAACCTGCGACCGAGGGAAGCGTTAGACACATCCGGCTTCTCTGATCAATACCCGATCGATATTATTGATGCTCACAGAAAAAGTCTCGGCACAGGCGTCGTCAAACAACCATTTTTTTCCTCCCGTCTCACGTCATTACGTTGCAGTCCTGCTAACCTGCTAGGCTAACTAGTGTTATCTGTCTGTATAGACTGCTGCTAACTCGCTTTCTGGCGTCTTTTAACACAGTAAAGTAGAACCCATGAAGGCGGATTCCGCTTTTTTAAAGATAAACTCTTGACCAGCTGTCAACAAACTAACGGACACGGGGCGAGGCGTAAACAAACAAACCCGCTAACGCACAAAACGCATCTGAGCCGTAAACTCCGCGAAGTGAATCAAAGGGCGGGGCAGGGGGAGGGAAGGGGAGGAAAGGGGGGAGGGAGGGGAGAGAGCTGTCTGATCACACACCACTGTATTTAATATGTATTATGTAATATAATAGTAATGATACATACAAAAAACGTGATGTGATACTAACATGAATATGTGACTGTTACACAATAAATGTTATGTTATATGTAATATGAATTTTATGTATTTTTACTTTGGCAACAACATTTTTATTTGTTCATGCCATTCTGTTTCTTTTTGTCTCATTATTGCCAATGGCTGGAATTGTTTAGAATGCAGTTAAACTTCTTAAATCAGATATAAACAAGGATATATGCATACAAGGCATTTGAAAACTGAACAGGTAAATGTGTATTGAAAAAACAAAAAACAGATATTATATGCTGCTGAATACCAGTTAGATTCTTGATTAACATTTTCTTTCTCACACAAAAAAAATACATTGTTAATAAAATCATTATTTTAAAAAGGTATTATATTATTATATTATTTGTATCATTATGTTATTATATTTATGTATTATTTTAAACATGAGATTAACATTATGTTTTTTCAAGTTGGTTTTATATCCTGCAATAAAAAGATCAATAAGCATAATCATTTTGTAAAAGTAGTTAATTTTTTTAAACTACTTTTAAACAATTTTTTTGCAAAAAACAGTTATGAGAAACTATATGAGAAATATAATGGTGTTTTTTATTTAGTTTGTTAACATCCTAAAATAACTTACTTGTTACTTACTAATAAAATTAATTGAATTGATAAATAAAAATGAATTTGTTCTTTTTAGTAAAATAATCAAAAGATATTTTGCATTTTAGTCTATTTGATTGTTATCGTTAAGTTGGTTTGACTTCCTGAAAAAAGGGCAAAGGAGCATTATAACTTTTTAAGTTTACTTTATTTAAAAAAAAATTAGAGCAAAAAATATAGTAAAAGTAAAAATATAATTTGTGCATATTGAAGGTTTAAGGTTTCAACATCACATTTGTATAAAACTGAATATTGCATTAGACTATTTGTGATGTCACAATTTATGTTAATATAGCATCGCTTGAAGTGTGTTTCCACCAAATTTACATTTTATTTTATCATAAGCAAAGAAAATACTTGGAGCAAATACAGTGAAGTCATATTGAAAGTCAAAAGAAATATTACATGTGATTGTGGATGACAGGGTACAGCAGTGGGTAGCACTGTTGCCTCATAATAAGACTGTCACAGGTTCAAGTCCTTGAGCTGGGACTTTTCTGTGTAGATTTAAAGACAAGCCTGTGGTTTAAAGAAACTGAACATCTTTGCTCAAGTACTTTCTGGGAATTTCCATTTTATCCTACTTTATACTTCTACTAAATTTCACTGGGGGACTGTGGGGTTTCGTCTTAAAGTCCAAAGACATGCTTCTGTTGACTGGAGGCTCTTAATTGCCTGTAGGTATATGTGTGTGTGTGTGCTCCATGATAGGCTGCTACCTGTCTGTCCTGCCTCTCACCTGTAATGTAATGGGATTGGCTCCAGCAGACAGCTGTGACTCTAGTGAGGAGTATAGAAAATGTTTGACAGACAGTTAATGATTGTAGTTACACAGAACCAATGTAGCTGACAGTTTTCTTCTGCATATGAATTTACTCTAAATATATTCATATTAATATGTCAAACGAATGCCTGATATAAACCAATATACTGTTTATTAACATTTACCTCTGTAATTAGGGTGAAGTACAAAGCAGGATAAAATGGAAATATTCAGAAAGTACCTCAAACATGTATTTGAGTAAATATACTTTGTTACTTTCCACCACTGGTTACAGGCTGCTGTTCAGAGCCACTTTATTTAGTAACGGAAGTTTTGAGCCAATGAGAAAAGATTGCCATACTATATCACCAATGGGAAGTTCGGATGTTCCAGCTCCGCTACTAAACGACTCCCTGATTGGCCGAAACAATGTAGGCGGTTCCAGGGGTATATAAGTGGATTTGAGGGCTTGGAAAGGAAAACAAGGACGCTAGTTAACGTTATCTCGTTGTTGAAGGTATGGAATCTGTTATTTAAAAGTTTACGGAGTGTATTTAGGATACATACAATGATTTAAATATCATATACAGTGAATCGTGCGCAACAAAGACAAGGTTGTCAGTCAAGTCACAGTCAATTATTGGTCGAGGTAAGTTAACTAACCCACCATACTAAGTAATAACTAACCCAACTAACTCTGGTTAAGACCCCGGATGTTGGTCGGTTAAACTACCACAGCTGAGACACGATTGGTTTACAGCAACCGGCTTCACTGCCACAGAGGTGATAGTTAACATTTCAAGCTAGCAAATGTGAACGTTAATGGGTTAGCTTAGCCTGGTTAGCCTTAGCCTGCTGCTCCACAGGGGATGTTGCTGTGCTGTTCGGGGCAACATGGCCAGAAAACGAGTGCAGCTCCGCGTATGACAGCGTCGCATCTCGCGGGAGACACGCGTCGTTTTGTCCCGGTCAGTCAACACCGGGACCCGGGAAAACACCGGAGCTTTGCTAGCAGGCGAACCAGCTCCTTCTCCGGTTCCCCCTGCATGTGTCCGGCGGCTTGGTGGAAGTACTCAGATCAGTCACTTAAGCTTTAAGTATGAATTCTGTTGTTATAATATACTCTATAACACGTATAAGTCCTGAATTCATAGTGCTACTTCAGTAGAATAGAGCAAAATGCGCATAACCGTACTCGTATGTGGAGTTTACAATTTTTTCCAGTATACATAAAGTACATTTAAACAGTTAAGATAAGTAAAATTAATGTCGTTAAAAATTAATATTTAACATGTACAAGTCCTAAATTAAAAGTGTTGCTAATATGTAGAACTGCAAAATATGCTTAAAGTAAAAGTAATTGTTGTATTGTGTATAGTTAATATACGTAATTTCATGTCAAATCTATATGTATAAAGCAACTGAGGCTGTCAGATATACGTAGCAGAGTAGGAATATAAAGTAGAATCACATGAGAATATATTAAGTACAAGAACCCTAAAACATTTACTTGGGTATAAGTAGAAGTACTGTCTGTCGCCAAGTGGTGTGCTGAAGTACTCAGATCCTTTACTTCACTATATGTATAGATTCTGTCATTAAACATACTCTATAACACGTGTAAGTATGGAATACATAGTGTTGCTTTACTAGAAGAACAGTAAAATGTACTTAAAGTACTCATACTACTATTATTACTGTATTGCAGTAGTGTACATTCTTTTAGTTTAAAAGAAATTAAATTGCTAATTTAAAATTAACACAATTTGAACATTGTACATATTAATAAATATTATTTCATTATTTTAAATCTTAAAGCATGTAAAGGTGTCATATAAATGTAGTAGGCTGGTAGTATAAAATGTTTCAGTGTTTCCCAAAGCTAAAGATTTAACCTAAATGTACTTGCACTTTTACTTTACATACATATAAGATTAAAGTAAGAACATTTAATATCAGAAAATACCTTTTAAGTGCAATATATATTATTTTACTCTGGTAATATTTTAATATCTTGAAATGAAGCAGTGTTTTTCAAATATCTGTACTTTTACTCAAGTATATGCTTCATACTCCACTGCAATTTTCTCACTATAACATGTTCTTTTGAAAACTAAATTCTTAAGGAAACATGACTATATCTAAATTAAGTGTGTATCAGTATTTGCCACAAAAAAAAACAAGATCGATGATTATTTTGAACAAAACATGAGCTGAATTTTAACGGATTACAGGACACAGCACAACCGATATTTTTAGCTCCAATTAGCCTAGTTCTGTGTAAAGCAACAAGGTAGAATGTGATGCAACAGTGCATATTTCAGAACAGGGTGAAGGTCAAGAAACATTTACATGAACTGATGCACAGTAGATTTTACATCTAGAATAGAATAGAGTAGCGACTAGTGACTATTTTGTTTTTTGCCAACTTTGTCAAATTATATTATGGTACAATGATGATTCAATCAGATTTTAGAAGCTGGAACCAGAGAATTTGCACATGTTTTTCTTTTAAAAAGGACTCAAAATGATTAATTAATTATCAAAATAGTTAGTCATTAATGTGATAATTGGAAACTAATTGATTAATTGTTGCAACACTAAACTCAAAGTCACTACACACAATACAGCATTCTTTCATAATGTTTAAAAAGGTAGGTGTACTGTTATTGGGAGTTGTGAAAGTGGGGGGAAAAATCATCTGTCTGCTTTGATTATTAATTAATCATTTTGTGTCATTTTTAAGAAAGCATTCTGGTGCCAGCATCCAAAAAGTGACTTCTCAAATTGATTATCAGAATAGTTACAGATTACTGTAATAGTTGGCAACTAATCAATAAATTGTTTAATCATCGCAGCTCTTGTATCTATTGTGATTTGTACTACAATAATTTATTTTTAATGAGTGATATTTATAGAAGATGGATCTCATACTCACAAGGCAATAAGTAGATGAATCTATAAAAGAAAATAAAAAGTGAACCACTAAAAAGTTTTGTAACACCATTGTTTCTGTATAACAGTGTCATTTTATTTTTATTTATTTGACAGACTTATAAATATTGAAAATGCCCCGTTTGTGTTTGTAGAGGTGTGGTTTTGGCGAGGGCATGGAGCACCCTATACACAGAGGGGAGACGATGCCCATCGGACTGCATGACAGGTAACATATTACAATTATTACGGTAGCTTCTGTGAACCTTTAAATTTAAGCATTGATTCACAAAACCCCAACTAAAACCGAAGAATTGTTAACGGACAGCATCAGATCACCAGTGCTAGTGCCGCAGCTTCTCTGGATTTGTAGGAAACAGCTTCCACTTGGATTTACAGGTGTTAATTAGCTAATCCCTGATTAGATTGTAAGAAAGCAATACAGTAAGGCTGTCAGTCAAGGACCAGGAAGGAGAACCACTGCTGTAGAGGTAGGTCGACATGCTGTTATAGATTCTCTGTCACTCAAACCATATTATCGTAGCCTCGTGAAGTCAGAAATAGACGTCAACTATGTTCAGTGTTTGTGCAGCAAACAAGAAAATCTTTCAATGAGCTGAGCCATTAGCTAGTTACAATGTCTAATGTGAGAGGTCCATAGAAAAGTTGTTGCATTTGTTGATTAAGTATTTAGTACTTTTTTTTATTAAGTAATAATTTTTTAAATTGCATAGAATGGAACAGGTCGATTTCGTCGTTGTTCTTACCGTGCCAATGTAATTGAGATCATGGATCATGTAATTAATCATGAATAACTGAGGATAACTTGTATTGTGCATAATGTTATGTGGAATTTTACACCACATTCTTTTTTTTGCAAACAGTTAAAGTCATAGACATGCAACTCAATAAGTTTTATTAAATTAATATGTTCACTTTGTTGCTACACAAAAATAGTATGACAATTATAGAACACAAATATATATAGAACATATATATTCATCACTAATTAATGAACCTTTGATTTTAATTTTTTTTCTGAAATTTTTTTCTGATGTCTATTTGGTTATTATTGATTTTAGTTAAAAGAGTCACTTCACTTATCCGCTGATTATTATATTTTGTTCTTGAATTTTTGTGTGGACCCCAGTGACTACTTTGTGGTAGCTAATGGGATGATAATTAGGATGAAGGATAATCCGTTTAATTGCTCTGCAGTTCGTTTAATCCATTTCCACATATTTTTAACTTCTCTATTTTTTTTGTCTGTCAGGTACTAAGCATTGTTGTACTGGCTTTGTGCTGTAGTAGAGAAACCAAAGCAGAGTATAAAACTAGGGCTGCAAATAATGATTATTATCAATCAATTATGGAGACAGTAATTTACAAAATTATGTAAGATGTTGATCACTTTTTCCTAAAATGTCTTTTTTTTTTGTCCAGACCAACAGTCCACAACCCAAATCATTAGTTAATATTATAGAAGACTAAAGAAAACAGAAGAGAATTTTGACATTTTCTTCTTAAAAATTACTTGAATCGATTGATCGATTATCAAAATAGTTTGTGACAACCCATTGATAAATTGGCTGATTGTTGCAGCTCAAATAACACAATATAGATCAATACAAATACATGACATTAAATGCTTTCTCAGAATTTGATTTGTTTGGTGATCAATCCAATTATAAAGTGTTAGATATTTTTTGTGTGTGCCAGTTTGTGTTTAGACAACACGAATCTTTTGACCCAATCAAGGCATTACAGGGGATGAATGTTAGCAGTGCAGAGCTTTTGTAGCTTTACCACTCGCTATCTTTAGCCAATTACTCAGCCCATCGCTGCCAGTATGAGGGAGAATGACAGACGGCCTGACAAGTTTCACTCGGAGTGTCTGTTGACCTTGAAGCTGCTGCATGCATGATGAGATGAGAGAAAGACGAATAGAGAACATACTGAAAGTTTGGTTTTAATTATATAACCTCCATCCTCTAATTAGCTCGGTTAGCAGCATCTCACATTAGGAACATCTAATGTGGGATAAATCTCTGGTGTAATCAGACATTAGACTGAAACACTGTCATCAGAGTAGTCGTTAGAACGCTTTATGCCTTGACTATAGTAGACATATGTCAATTATAAATAGGGTTTTTAAAGTTAAAATAATGTTAATGGAACAGGGAAACATGAGGAGAAAACATCCAGATATGTCCAGGGTCCTGGTTGTGTATCACTGCAGTACTCATATTAAATTTAACAGGTTAAGATGACTGAAGCTTGTTAGGTTTTTGTTCAACATCATTTGTAATTCAAAAATGTTTTTTTTTTCTATTTTTTGTTGGATTTTTATTAGAAGAACAGTGGTTTATGCATGTTGCTACTCTCTACATCTCATTGGCATGTCTCGATAGATATTAAAATGAAAAAAAGAATAATTAAAATAAGGTAAATAAATTGACTGGATACAGAAAATAAAAACTTAAAACATAAAGAGACCCATGTTCTCACCCTCACCGTCACTGTACAGATTCTGGTGTGGTGGGCCACCTGCAGTAAGTATCCTAAGAAATGAAGGTAGTACCAAAAGAAAATAAAACAGAAAAAAAGTGGGTATACATAAACATCAGTATAACAAATACCAAATGTACAATGTGTAGTTTTAACTTTCAGTTTTTGCCACTCTTACTGAGAGTGTTGTTTTTTTGAGCATTTGAAAAGCAGAACTGTGGTTTGACCTTACTGAGGCTTTCTCATTGTTCCAATAATCATAAACCATTATCCATTCACATGTTAAGAGTGTTTAAAGTATCCCTTTAAGGTACATTTTAGAATGAGTGGCTCAAGGCTGATATTATGCATTAATAGTGATTGTTGATAGTCTGAAGCTTCTTGGTTTTGCTCTCAAATTGCACCAGATTGCTGCATTGAAATTTAGTTTTCAAAATTTTCAACCTAATTTAGCAGTGTTTTCAATAAAGTTGCACATGAATGGGCAGATCTGGATGAACACGGTTTTTAGTATGAAACACTGTAATTAAACCGTGTGGAGGCAGAGTTCAGGCTGCCGCTCCTCAGCCTAGCTGTCAATAACAGATATTTCTTAGAGTAACCTGTTGGCTACTATTTTTAGCTAGTGAAAGAAAAAGAAGGCAGCAGTTATATCTCCATTAGGTAAAAACTACATTCTCTTTAAGTGACATTTTTGCACTAGGAAGGTTTGGATATAATACTACAGTACTACAAATATTATTAGGAACAGTTAGTTAATTGTTAACAGACTACAGGTTCTAAAGTAACAAATATTACTGTTACTCTGCACTAGAGCTGCAATGATTAATCAAGTAATTGACAACAATTAGATCGCAAACTATTCTGATGTTAATATTATCGCGCTTGATCCTTTTGTCCAAATGACTAAACTCTGGTTGCAGCTTCTCAAAACTGATTATTTTTTTGGTTTCTTTAGTCTTTTATAACAGTAAACTGATGATCTTTGAGTTTTGGATTGTTGATATGGACAAAAAAAATACATTTTATGGTGAATCTTCAGCTTTGGGAAACACTGATCAACATTTTACATCATTTACAAACCAAAAACGAATCGACTAATCGTTTCAATAAAAAAAATATTAAACAGTCATTAGTTGCAGCTCTATTCTCAGATCAGCAGAAACAAGTAGATTTTTGTCTTTTCAAGTCAGAGAGACAAGTGTAATTTTGAGGGATCGTCCCATTTTGTGATTTAGTGAGATATGCCTACCGCATTTTCATGACTATAAGGCGCACAATAAAGTCTTATAATTTCTTCAAAATGTGCGACGTGCCCTATATTGCGGTGCGCCCTATGTATGCATGTAGGGGGGTGTGGGAGTGGATTGTATATAAAATAATTTGATTGATTTTATTATATATAGTATTGTGTATATATCTATTTCTGTATATAAAACCTGTGCCCTATATTTAGGTGCGCCTTATGTGTGGTAAATACAGTAATGACACATAGAACTGAGACTGCACCTTTTAGTACAGTGTGCCTCATGGTCCTGAAAATATGGTACTCACATTTTGATCTATAAATGGAGACACTTTCAAGTAAAAACTAATTTATTAATCGCTTCAATAGAATAATCAACTTTCAAGGTCAGATTTGATATCAGAATAATTGTTGCAACTCTAATGCACTAGAGTGGTGGGGCAAAAAAGGCTGAAGTAGCTTTCCTTTATTTTTTTTCAGTCCAGATTGAAGGGCTGCAACTTATGACTATTTGATAAGCAAATAATCTATAGATTATTTAAGTGATTAATTGGTTTAGTTGTTTCATGGTTCATATCGTGTAAAACATTCAGCACTGTTTCCTAAAGTTCTACACTGCAAAAAATGAAATCTAATTAGGAGAACTAACTTCTTAAATTTGTTACCAGTTGTCAAATATTAAGTAAAATGAATAATCTTGAAAATTTTGCTCATTTAAGTTTCTTTCTTTTTGAATTTAATCCTGTTTATTTTTCATTATTGTTATTCAAATATAAGAGAAAAAGTTACAATTATAAGATAAAAAGACACTATGATGAAAAGTCATCAAGATAATACAGGATAATTCTACTCAATATCAGACTAATTGTACCCTATACAAGACACTTATTAAGATGGTGGCATTTGTGACATCACACAACACAGTGTTTAGGAGCATCTCGTTGCTACATGAGGCCCAGTGTTTTAGAAAAGGATTTTAAATTTTGTATTGATTAGTGTCTGCATGGCTGGATGGTTGCTGCTGCAGGAATCCTTAATTAATCACCAGGGATGGAGCAACATCACCATATATGCTTAATAAATGTAGAAGTGGGCACGTTTTGATGGTTCTGTCAATGGGTCGGTGACTGATACTGTCTGTTACATTAAGGTACCCGGTCTAAATTTACACAAATAGTTGCAGCTGTTTCTGTGACAGACACACTCCGCCCCTCGAGTTGGTCAAGCTCAGAAAAAGTAATAAATGACTTTGGATGGAAAGGACTGCAGTTTGTGTAAAGTTTTGCATACATTTTATGACAAATCCAGCCCAGTGTTTTTTGGCCTCTTGAGAGCGCAAACAGACATGTGCAATTTGATGAGGGAAAAGGAACGTGAATAAATGTTTGATCACCAGCTTCTCTGTACGACCTCAAGGTGTGTTCAAGAACGCCTCATTAACACTGAAATCGAATCTCCATTGGCATGACGGTTGTTGAAAAGAGTAAAGTTTTCGTTTTTCTATGGCTGCAACTAACTATTTTAGATAGTGGAATAATCTATACATTATTGAAATGATTAGTTTGGATCATAAAATGGTGTAAAATGTTGATCACTGTTTCCCAAAGCTGAAGATTCAACATATAATTTGTTTTTTTCGTCCAGACCAGCAATCCACAACCAAAACAGAGAATTTGGAATTTTCCTCTTAAAATGACTCAGACCATTTAATAGATTCGAAATAGTTGGTGATTAATCAACTAACCATTGTATTTGTAAAATAATTCAACTAAAGTTGTATTTTATACTAAAGTAGTTATGGAGAGTATACTACTGGTTCACTCTATGAGAGTATGTTCAGGTTTAGAGCTGCAACTAACAACTAATTTTGAATGTTGATTAATCTATAGATTATTGGAACAATCAATTCGTTTGGATCATAAACTGGTGTAAAATGTTTATCACTGTTTCTCAAAGCTAAAGTTTCATCTTAAAATGCCTTTTTTGTCCAGACCAATGGTCAACAACCCAAAGATCTTGTCAGTCTACTCGATCATGGGATCACACGATAAAAGTGTTGTATAGTATAATAAGAGTTTATCACCCACTCCAATAACTCATGCAATCAAATGCCAGGCTTTGTCTTTACCATTGTCCTTATAAAAAAAGGATCCGTAGTGTTATAATAATCTTGTATTTTTCAACTTCCACAATGATCTGTCATTGTCCATGGTGACGATCTATTATGAGACCCTCTGCCCAAATGATTTCAGAACTGTTGTTACTAGATATGACATATATGTCTATGTAGGCATTTGATATATGATCGACACATTGTGTCATGCTGAAACTGTACATAATTCGATCCAATGTGCTGGGATTGACTTAGTTTAGAAATGGGCTCCATGAAAAATAGACTTGCTACGGATTCGAAGCGCTGCAGCATGGGCAGCACCAGCTTGGACACTGCTGATCCACAGCGCCCTCAGTGGAAACCATCTCATTGATTTTAATGGCAGCTGCTGATCATGGCTCAGCCATTCCGCTCTTGTTTACATCCCCCACATGGCATTGAGGGTCTCCTCTTCAATTCATCTGCATTTACAATGTCGGACACATGTCAACATGTTTCGAGCTTTTCAAAATGTTCTTCACAAGGTAAAAAAAAAGTGCCAATGTGTGTTCCTCCCCTTTTTCTGCCACTGGGGGGAGGGGGATCACAAACAACTCATGGCCACAACTGTGATTACCTAATATAATAACAAGTAGATATATTTATATGATCTTTACAATTGGCCCTTTGAGGAAAGCAGAATGGTAATGTGGCCCAGGATGAATGGACGCCCCTGCTTTATACGGTTTGTTTTCGCTTCTGGTTCGTGTGAAGCATTCAGCGGCTTTTTCTGTGTCAAACCTAGTTAAACAGAATCGGTGCAGAACTTTGAGTGTTTTACTTTGTGAACGTTGCGTAGGTTAAAAAAGCTGATGAATTTAGTTCTATAAATATGTATCAGTGGCTTAAGAGGGTTTGTGAAATTGCTACTGGCACCATTAGTACAATACGGTGTTTGCTGCAGCTTTTACTACATTATATTGACTGCATTATAAGTTGACTGCTCCAGAATATTCCCTGATTTGTTTAGTAAAGTGTCCAAAACTAATATGTGGCCTTTATGTTGTATAAAGGAATTTGTAAACATGTTTCCTGAAAGATTGGTTAATTTGTCTTTGCTGCACGTCCCATAACTTGGAATGTTTTGAAGATAAGATCTGTAACTAATGACTATTTTAGTAGGCGATTAATCTTTTGATTACCGATTTGAGAACCGATTTATTGAGTGATAGTCAATCAGCATTTTACACCTTTCTCAATCAACTATCAAGATAATTGCAGTGCTACTAAAACCCACACTTCATTGCTGAAGTCATAATATATCATCTGTGGATAGTAACACTCCTCCAGTTGATCTTAGTTTACCATTATGATTGCCTAAAATTGTTTTGGCTGCCTCATATATCACACATTGAGCCCTGGAGGACTTTTTATTTGATCCAGAGAAATTCACTTGTGTTAATCCCGTAACAGTTTATTTCCCATAGCGAGTCCTGAGCTGTAATCACAGCTCCTTTAACAAGGTGGCACTGATGGCAATTGACAAAAGACATTTTAAGTTTAATCTCCAACTTTTTGTAAAAACAGCAATCAGTAAATGAAACGAATAATGAATTAAGATTAATTAACTATTAAAAAAGTCTGTTGCAGGAAACTCTAAACATACTTTCAAAAAGTAAGTAATATGGTCTAAAGTACAACTTCAGTTGAATGGATTTTAGAGCTGCAATGATTAATTGATTCATCAGTTAGTATCCAACTATCACGTTAATCACCAGCTTTTAATACTTTTAATTTTGAGTCACATTTAAGAAGAAAACTTCAGAATTCTCTGGTTCAGCTTCTTAAATCCCAAATGATTTTCGTTTGGTCTGGACAAAAAAAAACTTTAAGGTTGAATCTTCTGTTTTTTTGGAAAGTATTTTAACACTAATATAACCCTATAATAGCTCCAGGCATACTTAAAACCCATACTTCATTGTCGACATTATAATAAGATAAGACTTTATTGATCCTACAACGGGGAAATTTGTCTGTTACTGCAGCGTACAGAGTAAAGAGAAGAAAAGAAAATAAAAGCTAAAGAAGATAAAAGCTATAAAAAATAAAAATACACAAACCTATGTACAAAATTCGTAGAATTTGTTGATCCGCAATCAATAATATATCATCTGTGGATGGTAAAACGCCTCCACTTGATCTTAGTTGATCTAAAATTGTTTTTCGGCTGTCTCAAAAATCACACACCAGATTCAGAGGATTTTAACTTTATTTGATCCAGGGAAATTCCCATATTAATCCCAACAGTTTATTTCCCATAGCGAGTCTTGAGCTGTAATCACAGCTCCTCTAACAAGGTGGCAGTGTTGCGTAGCTCCTGGTCTGTTCAGGGTGATGCAAAGGCAGGGCCCCCCCCCCCCTCCCTCCCTCCCTCCTCCTAACCACGAGACAACCGTGAATGCAGCAGGGCGAGCAGTCGGGGTGGATGCAACCTATTGGCTTCTCAGCCTGCTGCTAAAGTCACAACCCTGACTGTAGCACCGCCACCAGTGGATTTCTGCTGCTGCTGCTGCCGCCCTCCTCCCTCCCCCCCCTTAAATGGTGTGGGCAGAGTGGGATGGAAGACCGCATTGGAAACCTTTTCATGGAAATGGTCTTTGCTGCCGGTACTGCTGCTGCTGCCGCCGCTGCTGCTGCTGCTGCTCTGGCACCATTCTGGTGACAACAACAATATGCCGTTAAAATGGAAAAGCGGTTCTCCCGTCAGCTGGAAATTCCCGGTGCCGGTGCTTAAGACATCCAGGTCGTCGCCGCTCTCGCCTGCCTACATGTGAGTAAAGCTCATAAAAAAAAGAAAATGATGCTTACTCAGATACAGATTTTTTTTTTACGTGTTTGGTTGCAGCACTAATTCACACAGACTGGATCCAGTGTTGCACCGTGTCAGGATGATTCGTCTTGTCCGGCGTGCACTTTACGCTGCTTCGCTTCGCTTCGTTTTTGCTCTGCTCCTCCCAGGCAAGAAACAAGGGTCTGTTTTTTTTTTTTTTTTAATGCCAACAGAGAGGGGGGTGGAAAGCGGCCACATCCCGACTTCTGCCCTCTCTCTCCCCATGGCTGTGTTTATTTGGGTAACGGAGGGCGAGCGGGGGTGGCGGGGGGACTCGGGTGGCTTGGGAGGAGCCTGCCTTTGTCAGGATGTCTGGCATGCCCTGGTTTAGAAGCTATTGTCATTTGCTACTGTTCAGGAGGGGGGAAGGGTGGAATGGAAGAGCTTCACTCTGCCTCTCACCATCCTCTCCTTTGCCCCTTTTTCAGCTCTCCTGCATTGAGACAAGTGTCTCCTTTTGACTTTTGACAGTGAGAACAAAGATCTTGAGCAAAATCACATCTCATCTTGAGCTATTCTCTTTCTGGCAGATTTTATCTCCTCCATCCTCCTCTCAGCTCTCCTGCATTGGACAAGTGTCTCATTTGACTTTTGAACAGTGCCAGAGATTGAGGACAAAGATCTTGCCCAACAATCACCATTTCTTTATTTTAAGCGAAGTTAGTCTAGCTGGTAATTTCATAGACTATAGCGACAGTATATGCAGCTACATGCAGCCTGAAACTAGCACATTTAAGCTCCTCAGATTTCTCTCCTGAAATTAACAAGTTTCTCAGTTGGCTTTGAACAGTGAGATAGTATTTAGTTATTAGTTATTGCAATAGTTATTGCATATGCAGTTTTCAGTTATCATGTGGCTCTAAACCTGCAAATTTAGGCTCAAAAGTAAAAAAAAAAAAAAAAAAAAAAAAGACACCACTGCATCACAGGAAAAGAAATTAGAACTTTTCACCTCCTTTTTTGTTTCATTTAAATATTATAAATAAATATGCACCTAGGCTAATTCTAAATCTACAGTGTACTTTTATTAAATGGCTCCCACCTTGCTGAAGTCCTAAAATGTTAAGTAAATGGTGTCACTTTCTAAGCTCTATCATGCAGCGCCTTTTTTCCCTTAGCTTTTTGTGCAATGGGCAAGTGTCTCGCTTGACTTTTGAACAGCGAGAACACCACAGCATCATAAGAAGGGGGCTTCTCACATCTGTTTTTTTCAGCTTTTCCACTTTTAAAGATCATCACACTGCAAAAAACAGAACACTGAACAAGCAAAATAAATGCAAGATTTTCACTTGATAAAATTTCAGTTTTTGTAGTGTAGTGAGACATCTGCACCCAGACTAATTCTAAATCTACAGGATGTAGATATTAACATACATTTCAAACACCACTGCATCACAGAAAGCTTAGCTTTCCTCCTTAAAACACATTAAAGAGACAGGTGACATCTAAACCAAAGCTAATTCTAAATCTGTATATTGTTTTTATAGCTCCAACATTACTTTTGAACGGGTGTCACTTTGTCAGCTCTTCACAAAATGACACAAGAGCTTTAGTATCAACGCAGCTATTGACTTGGTGATTATGTATTGAGTCATTTATTTGATCGCCATAGATTACACACACACACGCACACACACACAGCTTCACATAATCACACCTGGTAGCAGTCAGACAGCCTCATGTTGGCCACTGAGCTGCTTCACTGGAGCAGTTCGGGGGTGAAGATCTTTGCTGAAGGGCAAACTCAGTGGTTTTAATGACTTGGGTGTAAACTCTGGGCTTTTTACTGCCCACCCACGTTTATTCTGTAGCTCATACCGGCCAAACTTGTTTGTTTGTAGTTTCATTGCTTACACTGCAGCACCTGATCCTGATGAATATAAAATCCACATATCTATATGCGTAGAACTATAACATGATCAGGAAGTGATGTAGAGTTGTGGAGTTGGTGCAAACTCACTTCCATTTCATTTTATTTCAAAACCACTTTCCTCCACCCAGCTTAAATAACTTGGTTTGTGTTTATATATTTTCATTGAGTGTATGCTAGAGATTTACTTTATTGTCAACATTTGTCAGCGCACAAAAGGCAGAAGAAGGATAACATTAGCATGTTCGACACATGTCTCAGAGAACGACTGAACAGGATGAGAAGTGCATTAAGTGTGTTTAAGTAGATGAGACATTTGCATGTTTTTTTAGGATGGTGAAGCGTATTCGGGGCTGGCGACTCGACCTCACTCCGCCCGGCGTGGCTCGGCCCCACCAGACCACTTTCTATATTTAAAGCTGTGTATATTGTAAGCTTGTGTTTTCAGGCAGGCTGATATCGGGCCCCCAATTATAGGCTGCTCTGTGGTCAGGGAAAAGTCACTGTTTATAGGCCGTTTGAGTGAAGGCTCTGTCCCTTTGGAGACATTTTTAACTCTGCATGCTGATAGGCTAAAATCTTTGTATATGTGCCTAAAATAGTTGGGGATTAATGTAATAGTTGGCAACTAGTGTAAAATGTCTATCAGTGTAAAATTCTCTTTAAACTCTTTTTATGTTTTTGCCCAGAAACAGTCCAGAGCTCAAAGATCATTAGTTTAGTGTTCTGGAAGTCTAAACAATCAAGAAAAAAAATCAATTTCTCTTTATGATTATTATAATGATCGCATTACATTACATTTTTTTGCACTGTAGATGCAAATTGTCTTCTTTTTAAAGAAGAAATTGCAAAATTCTCTGGTTCTGACTTCTCAAATTCCGATTATTTTCTGGTTCCTTTATTCTTCTATCATAGTAAACTGATGATATTTGGGTTTTGGACTGTTGGTCTCGGCAAAAAAAGTTAAAAAGACACTTTAGTTTCAACTTCCAGCCTTTGGGAAGCAGTGATTGACATTTCACACCAATTAATGAACCAAATAACAAGTAATTGTCTTAATCTATTGATAGATCAGAACGAAACCAGGAAATGATCAAATTTGAGAAGCTGTAACCAGTGAATTTGGGCATTTGCTTTTTAAAAATGACTCACTCAATCAATTAAAGGGTTATCAGAATAGTTGGTGGTTCTAGGCTGATATGGGGCCTCCAGTTACAGGCTGCTCTGTGGTCAGGGAAGAGTCACTGTTATAGGCCGTTTGAGTGGAGGCTCTGTCCCTTTGGAGCCCTTTTTAACTCTTGCTGATAGGGTAACTCTCTGTCTGAAGGGCACAGGCCAAGGGAGTTTTGGAATATCATGATGTATGCGTGCCTGTTGTGAAACCGCCCTAATCTATATATAGACCGGTGAACTGCATGTGGTGCAGATTTCATGCTATCGTTCGCCGCCAGTGTGGACGATGAAATAATCCTCAGTTCAGTAAAAGTCGTCAGGCTTTATCTTTCATTCCAGAAAAAGTCATTTAAACGAACGTCATCCCTCATAGGTTCAGGGCTCAGCGTTTAACACGTGTAACCGCTGTCTGTAATAATCACCTCTCTGAGGCATCATGGTGAGTGATGTGGCTACGCCTGTTTGATTCAGTTAGGGACCGCTTTCTGTTTCCTCCCGTTCCATGTGTCACTCTGACAACATTCAAGGAAAAAAGCACAGAGAAAAATAGTCCTTCAGAGAGAATAGGAAATCTCAATTTCTGATCTTCGCAGGTTTGTTCACACATCCAAAAACTAAATCTGCCAACTGCTTTAATAATCAATTAATCCATTTGAGTCTTTTTTTTTTTTTTTTTTTTTAATGTCAAAATTCTCTGGTTCCAGCTTCTCAAATCTGATTATTTCCTGGTTTCTTTAGTCTTCTATTATAGCAACTGATGATCTTTGGGGTGTGAATTGTTGACCTTGACAGAAGACATTTTACAACCAAAGTCTGTATCTGATACGGAATAATATTGTTTGAATAAATGTGGTAGTCCAAAACACAAATTTCTGTTTGGCTGCTCATGGATTTACTTAAAGCTACGTAATGTTTTGAAATATTGTAATAGCAAGTGTTGAGACTGTCATTGCAGCATGAAACTGATGTGCTACACACAGTCTATTAGGACTACTCTAAAAGTAAATTATTTCAAATAAAAATCAGAAATTAGTTTTTCAATAAAATTGTGTAAAACTTATAATGAATAACAATGAGCCACAATTACCAATTAAGGCTATTTTGATAGTTGTTTGGTTCATAAAATGGTGTAAATTGTCAATCACTGTTTCTCAAAGCTGTAGACTAAAATGTCTTCTTTTTTTTGTCTTGTTTTTTGTGTGTCCAGACCAACAGTCCAAAACCCAAAGATCATCAGTTTACTATTATAGAAGAATAAAGAAACCAGAAAATAATCAGATTATTAGTTGCAACTCTCGTCTGTAAATTAAAAGTTTTTATCTCTTGCTGCTGTGACAATGCAGCTTCCCAGTTGTGGGATTAATATAGTGATCGATCAACAATAGCACATTGTTGATCTATGACTTAGTAGTAGAACTTTTAAATTATCCTGTGTAAATCCTTGCTACAGAAATGGTGCAGGAACTGTAAAATAGTTGAAAATGTAATTTAATTGAATCGTTGCACGTCTGCCTGCAGTTTCTTTGGAGTGTTTAGAAGTGTAATATCTGCCTGTTTCAACTTATTTGGGAATTTTGTTTCTAAAATAAGTTGATATGTGAGTCACTGTATTTCCTGTTGAATAAGGTATCAAATACCTAAATGTCCCTTTTTTTTAAAATTTGTTTATTTCTTAATTAAATTAAATCCATGTGCAGTGGAGATATCTTTTGTCATGGCTGAAGCATTGATTTTGATTTGATGGTAAAGTGTTTAAGTGTTTCTAAAGGGACGCATACCTCTGACGTTTCCTATAAGTTCTGTGTAATTCGAGGCATGCGCTTTCTGGAATTATTGTGGATCAGATGATCAGTATTGAGATAAAAAGATAATATTTTTAAAGCGTAATTCGTTGCCTTCTGCTTAAATATTTTTGTAATTTTAAATTTCTCTAATTTCTGTAGAGCAGCAGTTATGTCATTTTTTCTTTGATGATACCCATCGGGGGGTGGGTAGCATTGCTACTAGTTTATTTGCTACTTTTTTTTTCATGTTAACAGAGGCTACTGGCCAATGGCAAAAACAATAACAAAAAAAGGCTTAATGAGCACTGCCATTTTTTCTTCTTTCAGAGGAGAAGCACACTCCAAGGAGTGATCACAGAACCTTAGGAAATCTGAGCACTACCAATCTGGGTCTAAACTCATCTATTTTATAAATTGTGTTCTTGTTAATTTGAAGACGAATGTATAATAGGAAAAAAGTACATTATATTCTATATTCTCAAAAAAATAATCCGATTCAAGAAGCTGGAACGAGATTTGGACATTGGACATTTTAAATTTATTAAAACCATTTTTAGTTGCCTTTTATTATCTACGTTTTAATTTTTCTGGAATGTTTTGCTGTTAATATCATGACCGCAATAGCCATGGATTTTTTTTGGTCAATTTTTGAAAGTCATCTTATTGGAAGATGAACCTTTTATTTTTTTTCCTCAGGTTTTTGTCAAACCATGCTGCTGCTGAATGCTCATGTGCTGCAACACTATGAGATCCTGTGTGGAGCCTCTGAGGCAAAGAGCCCATTACTTTGTATTGTTTTTGAGACATAATTCATTACCAACCCACTGTAGATTAAGTTGTTTTATCAATTAAATTGCCCTTCTATTCCTAATATATTTATGGGTATGGAGATTTATCATTTACCCTCACTTTCAATGTCAAATTTTACTGATTTTTAAAACTTGGCCAAAAAGAGTGGATTTGTTCTGAACTGTCACCAGACGCATCACCCTGTGTCCTACGTGTTAATTGGACACAGTCAGGGACAATAAACCAGCAGAGCAGAGATGTCCTTGGCCTGCAGTTCATATTGCATGTCTGCCCTTTACACTGCAAACATGCTTAAATCCTGAATTCACACTCAATTTCATCCCAGACCACATCAGTGGAATGGTTTCCCTCAATGGGCCAACTATGAAGATCATAGAAATATATGTACAAGTTGTTATATTAGATAACTCTCTTTCCATTCATAATGGTATCTGAATAATTCTAACAAATAAGTATTAGTTGCATGTTTGCAGCAAAAAATTAAATGTCATCACAGTCTCGACTCATACAAGAATATGCTGGTAACCAATATTAATAATTTTATTTTTTATTTCATGTTTTTTTTTTTAGATTGAAATCTATGATTATGTGTCGCTATCAGGACTGAACGATTTTAAGAAAAAATGTAATCATGATTATTGTAGCAGATTTTGCAATTTTTATTTCGCTCATGATTTCTCTTCAGATTCAATGTACAACAGCCTTCACAAGCATCACAGAATCTTACATCATACCATTAGATCATTGAATGCCATAAGTCTAATGCAAAAATGATAACTAAAGTCAAGAATTGGTTTAATTTTCAAATATTTAATAACCAGAAACATGGTTTATATAGGCATACAATAGAAGTTACTACAACTGGACAACTAAAAGAGAATCTCTGTCTTAACGTAATAATGATCAGAGAGGCCACATACAAAAATAGTTTAAAATAGTAGACGAAAGCAAAACCTGGGTTAGGAAAGCAACAAAAAAAAAACAGTAATGTCAAGCCTGCATTGCCTTAAAATCAGAGTTTGGTCTAAAATGATAGATCCTTCAGGCCTATTAACCAATATTAACATTTTTATATATCGTAAAATTTTTTTCAAAGATTAGAATCTATGGTTTTGTGTTTCTATTCTGATTATTAAACATACTGCAGTGAAAGAAACAAAAAAGTATTGACAGATGATTTTCAACTAAGGAAAAGAATGAAAATGGAAACTTTTCTGCTTTACCAACCTTCCTGGCTAAAAGAGAACAGATTTCAGAGTTATTGAGTGTTTTTGAAAGCCCCCTGAAGTTGTACAAAGAAGACATGTCCAGCTCATCTCTAATAACTTTAATAATTTCTGCATTTTCCCATCTCTCAATAAATCACGCAAATCTGTACAAGCTTTTAAAGGGGCCAAAAAAGAAAGAAAGAAAAATATACAGGGTTGTGTTTTGTTATTTGTGCCTCATACGTGTAGGAAGGAAGGAAGGAAATTATAAATGAGTGTTTTAGTATGCCATCTAAAGGCCAGATGAGAAGATGTGGAATGGCATCATTTTCATAAAACATTGAATGATTAATTGACCACACAAAATGTTCCTTATTCTGTTGTTCCTGAGCGCAACATCTGCCATTGTTGTTAAACAAGGCTGGTAATGTTGTACCATGGGTTTGATATTAAAATAAGGGTGTATACACACACACACACAGGTTCTTGCTGACTTGTGGCCATTTTTATAAAAACAAAATAAAAAAAACAGCCACACAGGGATGATTTATTTTCATTGAAAAGGCCAGAGGAGGAAGAGGCTGTCTGAGCAGGAGCAGGAGAGCTGTCATGTCTGTGGTTATCACACATCCACCACAGGCCTGTTTAAAGCTCAGCTCAAGATGGGTCATACTGTCTAAAATCCATATTATCAGGTTGATTATTAATGATGATATTGAAAATGTCAATCATTGTACAGCAAAGCTAAAGATTTCAGGCCACAACTCCAAGACAATCAGTGAATTATTATAGAAGACTAAAGAAACCAGAAATTAATCAGATTTGAGAAGCTGGAATCAGAGAATTTTGACTCTTTCTTACAAAAAATTATCAAAATAGTGTTTTAGTCTAATGCATCAAGATTAGAACATGCAGCAATGTTGCAATGTTGATGCATGTTTGCCTTTCTCAGCAGTTTCCTGTCACCTCTTCCCTCCCTGGCAGCAGCTTTGTTCTGCTTACATGTTATAAAATAAAGTTCAGTACCGCTGATGATGACACGATTGTGAAAGGATCGGCTCGATTACTCATTCATCTCCCCGCATAGACGGCGACAGATGTTTTATATGCAAATTTATTCCTTGCTACTCATTTGAGTCCAAGCAAAATGATGCTGACTTTCTCTTATTCCGTCTTGCTTCGACACAGCTTTCGCCTTTTTTGTCCAGATTCGGTCACATGTCTCCTGCTTAACCTACAAATCCCAAATAATGTCCCAGATATTCAGTCCTATTTAGATGTTATTTCTAAAGAAAGGTTATTTATAAAATATCGTATTCGAGCTAAGGCTTTTCATTTTGCCGGTTTTGTTCCATCTCAGAGCAGCTTTCAGGTTGATTTAGCATGTTGACAGCTTTTCTGCTTCACCCACACGCATGTTGCAAATCTTTTTTCTTTTTTTTGGCTTAAATACTTGCAGGTTGAAGCTGCATTAATTTTAGGTTCTTCTGTATCCCGCAGGCGTTTTTGATTTAAAAGCCTTGACCTTGAAGTGCTCTTTGATTATGAACTGCAATTACAGGCCGATTATGGCCGCTGCCACAAACGAGAACTTCAATTATCTCTGAAGATTATTAGCGGTGATTGGAGTGATTATGAATAGTTTGTACCGGACAGAATCAAATGCAAATAGTTTGGAAATTGCACTGTTAAGCCAGTGTTTAGTTTACTTTACAGATGCATCTGAGGGGAAGAAACAAAGAACTTGCATAATTACAATGGAGCTTCATGTAGTTAATATTAGACAGTTGAGTCTGATAGTTGGTGTTCTTTTTCACATTTAACCTCTAAAAATTCCATTTTTAAATATGAATGCACTGTACTTGGAATAGTGAGTTTCACTTTAAAGCTGTAATGATTATTCAAGTTATTGATTGGTTTCCAGCTATTACATTAATTGTCAACTATATTGATAATAAATCAATTTGAGTCTTTTTAAGTAAAAAAAAAAAAAAAAAAAGAATGCCAACATTGTCTGGTTCTAGCTTCTCTACTCTGATTATTTGCTGGTTTCTTTAGTGGGTTGTGGACTGTTGGTCTGGACAAATTTTACACCATTTTATGAGCCACACGACTAATTGATTAATCTTTTCCATAAACTATAAATTAATCGAAATAGCTGTTGGTTGCAGCTGTATTGTGCTTCAATATTTTAGTTGGTGTATATTAATGAAGTAATATTTTTTTATTTTTCCTAACAGTAAGCAGAGCAGCAACATTCCTGAGACATGGACTGAGTGATAATCTTCCCTTTAACTGTGACTCTATAAAAGGATGAAAAACATTATCGCCACTAAATAGGTTGTTGCTCATTCGTTTATTCCGGGGGATTAAAAATGGCTGTGTTCATTACAGTGATGAATGTTTTCCTGGTTTTATATAGCGATTCATCCATGGGGTGAGATTGTCACATTTTTAATATATGCATTAAAGTCTGTTTGATGGAATAGAGATGTATGTGAGGGGAATTTTAAGCCTGTTTCACCTTTTCTCAGCCCTGCTGCTTCTCTCGGTGTGGTTCTCTGAAGAAACACGTTTTTCTTTCACTTGTGGATTTTTTTTTTATTCAGTTAGAGGAAATCTGTTATTGCCACAGGGAAGGTAGTTTAAAAAAATCCTACCTGTATGAGGTTATTAGAAACCATTGATACTAAAGCTGCTACGACTTGTCGATAAATTGAGTAGTTTCCAACTATTACATTAATCAGCTACTATTTTGATAATTGATTGATTTATTTGACTTATTTGTGGAAAAAAATGTTCAAATTCTCTGGTTCCTGCTTCTCAAATGTCAAATAACAAGGCGTTTGTTTCATAAAATGGTGTAAAATGATGATCGCTGTTTCCCAAGGCTGAAGATTGGACTGTTGTTTTTCAGAACAACAGTCCACAACCTAAAGATCATCAATTTACTGTTAAAGAAGAATAAAGAAACCAGAAAATAATCAGAGAAGAGAAGCTGGAACTAGTAAATCTGGACATTTTCTTCCAAAAAGTGACTCCATTGTTCAGCCAATTGTAAAACCTTTTTGGTGATGAATGTAGTAACATTGCAGCATGATTCAAATACCAAGTAAAACCTCAAAAACTGCCATAGGAATTGAGTTAATAATTTAACGCAGTTAACACAAGTTTTCTGAAAGTGAAATGCAATAATTTACATTTATATTTAGTTAATTTTTAGTTTATTTTCTTTATTCAAAAGAAAAAATATTACAAAATTTGCATCTGGGATACTTTTTTTGTTTTTTATGTCCTCTTTTATGACTATTTTTTTTTATTTTTACTATTTTCTTGTTCAAAAATTGACCAGGTTTTAATCTGAGAAGGTTTTTTTTTAATAAGTGTTGGCATTGATAAGCTCATAGTTTCAACTGTTTTTAGCTTTGTTTTTTATTATTAATGTTTTCTTCTATCATTGTGAGACTTTTGTAAGACTTTTTTTTTCATCATGTTAAAGGGGGAAAATGAAATATTCTATAATTTATTCAGCCATAGTTTCATTTCATTGCTATACTTTTATTCATCTGCTGGAGTTTTTGACCTGAGAACAGCAGAAGAAACCGAGTCAACCGAGGATTTTTTTGTCAATGGGTGCAGAGTTGGTTTAGTGGAAGGTGGTCTTTTGTGGTTTTTTTGCTTTACAAACCGTGATATTTTCAGCTGATTCAGACCCGGAAATAGATTAGATTAATGAGGTTTCTTATCAATGCATGTTTAAGCATGACTGGACAGCGGAGCTATACTCATAAATCTTTTAAGACCCTTCTGCCGTCATCCTAGAAGGGGAAAAAAAGCCAACTTGACATTAGTTTCAAGAAAGTGTCACTAGGGGAAAGGTGATTTTGAGCTTTTCACTGACATAAAAATATTGAATAGAACGTCACTCTTGTTCCTTAATTACTGCACTTTCACTCCTTGAACGTCTTGTTTTTTCGACCTAATTTTTTTTTTTCTCCGACCAGACCAACAGTCCACAAGCCAAATATCAGCATACCATTATAGAAGACATTAAAGAAATTGAAAATTAAATTGATTAGTCCACTGTTAAACCAGTTAACAATTAACCCTTGCAGCTCTAAAATTCATTCAACTAAAATTAATTGATCAAACCTCTGAAGAGTTTATTACTGGTTCTTTCTGAAAGTATGTTCAGATTTAGGGCTGCTACTAACAAATATTTGGATAGGAAATATCTGGATGAAATCCTATTAATAGATTCGTTTTTTGGTCATAAAATGGTGTAAAAAAAACCCAGTGGACTGTTGTCCAGACCAACAGTCCACTACCAACAGATCATCAGTTTACTGAAACCAGAATAAAGAAACCAGAAAATAATCAGAAGAGAAGCTGGAACCAAAGAATTTTCTTCAATATAAATGAGTCAACTCCATTAATATCTATTATCAAAATAGTAATAATAACAATTTAGCGACTAATTGATGCAGCTCTACCATAAATGCCAAACTGCCTGACAAAAAATTTTCATATTTCACGGTAAAGATTCCATGGATATAATACAGCAAGAAAGAAGATGACCCAGATAATTTTGATTAAAAATGACCCAAATCGATTATCAAAATAGTTGGTGATTAATGTAATATTTAATCAATTATTTGAATTAATATTGTATCACCTATAGCCTCTTTATCATCCAAAACCTAAATCTGTGAAAATAAAGGTAACTTTGCTGCTGATGCAATGTGTCACCGGTCTAAAAATACGATCCTTCCTGTTTGTCTTTTTTATTGTTGGTAAAAAAAAAAAAATCCAAACTGAGCGTAGCGGCTCAACTACTTTTTTATTATTATTTTTTTTTGTAGTAAATGTTCAGAATTTATTACAAGTTCTACATATAAACCATGTTATTTTCCTCTAATGTAATTTATTTTTATGTGATCAGACATGTATCCAGATTGTAAATATGACCTTACTTTGAAATATACAGCTTTGATATTTTCTACATTACCAAATACCACAACAAACAACACCAGCTTGAGCTTCTATTTTTAAAAGTTCACTGACCAATTGTCTCAATTAATCAAGAAAATAGTACACAATTTAATTGTTGATGAAAATAATTGTTTTTTACAGTCCTAATTTCTAACTTGTGTATTATTTTATGAAGATTAGTGTCATAATGATTTTTAAAGTTAAACTCGAGAATTTAGCAATGATGATATTCACACATTTCTACTAACTGTTCATCATTGTTTCCCTGTAAAATGCGATTAGAGTTGCAACCATTAATCGATTAACTGCCAACTATCACAATAATCTCCAACTATTTTGATAATCAATTTGAGTAATTTCTTAGGAAGAAAATATCTTGAGAGAAGAAGAAAATGTATACATTCTCTTTTTAAGTTCCAGCTTCTCTTCTCTGATTATTTTCTGATTTCTTTGTTCTTCTATAATAGTAAACCGATGATCTTTGGGTTGTGGACTGTTGGTCTGGACAAAAAAAGACATTTTAGGTTGAATCTTTAGCTCTGGGAAAGACAGATTAACATTTTACAATATTTTATGAACCATATAACCTCAACATCATTCAAAATAGCACCAGTTGTGATTCATTGCTATGCAAAAAAGCAAAATTTGCCTTCAGCATGATTTTTTTAATGTTTGAATGTTTTTATATTTTTGAATAAATGGAAAAACTGTCAGTGGTCACTGTGCAACACTCGCTATAAAGATGATTATTAGAAGCAAGATCTTTATAGCTGAATGTTAATCTGAATGTTGTGAACATCACAAGAAGCAAAACAAAACAGTTGTAGATATTTTGCCTCTATTCCCTGTTCACAAAGAGAGAGGCAAAAGGTTGGGAGCACACTTGTAGTTGGGGCTTGTGTGGTTCATAACCAGAGAATTTGGACATTTTCCTCCTAAAAATGACTCAAGTCCATTAATCTATATATTTGACTATTAAACTAATAGTTTGCATCTAAATGAATAAATGATTAATCTGTGCAGATCTAAACTAATCTTCAATAACCACAGAACAGTTATAGTACTATAATGTTGGTGGAATTCACTTTTTAAAAGTAGAAAATTAGGTGTTAATTGCTGTTGTGAATTAAAAAATACTGGTTACAGGATTTGTTTTAGTGGGGAAAAAAACTGTCTATTTTAATAATAAATGTAATCATTTTGGGTAATCATAAGTCAGAATTCCTTGGAGTTTGGAATTTGAATTTTTCTCAAAAATAACTCAAATCAGTTATCAAAATAGTTGGTGAATAATGTTTTAGTTGGAAAAAAAATCAATTGATTATTATTATATTATATATATTATACATATTATAATGCATTATTATATAATACATTAATTAATTCAGTCCTGTTGGTTATTGTTGGTGTTTTTGTCCTGAGTAATACAGCTGAAAGAATTTTAAATGTTCACATCTTCTACTTTTGTCCTATTTTAGTGTCCTTGTTATTCCAGTAGAGGTTAGAATAGTTTTATATCAACCTACCTGTGCCTCATTAGTGAAGAAGTTTATTACAAACATGAGGAGGATCTGTGTCGCTCTGACAGTCGCTGCCAAAGATGTTAATGGCTGCTGGAAGCTTTTGTTTCATTCTAAAATGCTGAATAATAATATCAGGTGTCGCCAGGCAGCTGGATGATTGAGACACAAATTTACTGCTGTGCTGAGCCAGACATTTAGCTGAATATTTGAGGCCAAATCTTCATCTGAAAATGAACTGTTAGATGTCACCTTCATTCACGGGTTTGTCGCCTTTATATTTATTGCTCAGAGATTTATAGGCTCGCTGTAATTCTTTAAGTTACGTTTTTCATTTACCGCAGGCAGGAAATGCAGTTCTTTGTGGGACATTTGTTTTGTGTGTGTGTGTGTGTGTGTGTGTGTGTGTGTGTGTGTGTGTGTGTGTGTGTGTGTGTGTGTGTGTGTGTGTGTGTGTGTGTGTGTGTGTGTGTGTGTGTGTGTGTGTGTGTGTGTGTGTGTGTGTGTGTGTGTGTGTGTGTGTGTGTGTGTGTGTGTGTGTGTGTGTGTGTGTGTGTGTGTGTGTGTGTGTGTGTGTGTGTGTGTGTGTGTGTGTGTGTGATGAAGGTGACATCTAGACAGTTTATGAAAAACAAAAACTGTTTTTGTGTAGAATTTCAGAATTTTCATTAATTAGCTTTATATTTTCCCTGTTAAAAGTAGTTGTGTTGTTGTGTGTGATTTTTTTGATATTGAGCTATACAAATAAAATTGATTTGAATATTCAATCATTAGTGCTTGCTCTCTGAAATAGCTTCTCCGACTCCTTAAAATAAAAAGAAAGCTAATGCGTGTGCATGTATTGTAGTTTCATATTTTATGGCCACTGTTTTCCTAAACGTCTAATGATGTTTTTTATTGCTCTGCCCAGTTGTTTCAATTCATGTCCTCGTTTAACTCAGAGATGATGCATCACATCTCTGTTTAGTTCGCCAAAAACAGAAAACGTTCAAACCGTCGATGTCCTGCTGCAGATAAAACGCAGCTGTCACTATTATGGCGTGTTTATCATCGAGAGGAAAAAATTACACAGGTTAAAGGAAAAAAAATGTTTTTTTCCTTTAACCTGTGTAAAAGGTTGATAGTTTTTCCATAATCACAGAAAAATAGTGATATTTTTCTGTGATGCATCATTTTTGTGTGTCTCATGTCTTGAAGTCCTTTTTAAGTTACCATTTGTTTATCTTTTACAACACTGTGGGATGAAACAATAAAATAATACAGAAATAAATACATAAAAATTTGAATAAAATAAACTCTTAATAGAGCTATGTTTATTTGATGAATTAATTAGTTGATAACAATCACAGATTATTTTTAGAGAAGAAAATGTCCAAATTCTCTAGTTCCAGCTTTTTCTTTTATTATTTTCTTTAATCTTCTGTTATAGTAAAATGATGATCTTTGGGGGGTGGACTGGTCTGAACGATTTAAGAGATTTTAGGTTAAGCTTTGGGAAATGCTGACATTTTACATCATTTCATGAACCAAACAATAGTTTGATTAATCACATCAATACATTAATTGACTATCCAAATGGTGGCAGCAATAGAGCAATAATATGTTAACAGATCATCTATTTGGGGACATATTCACTCAGCAAATTTTCAAACTGAAAAATGTATCATCCAAGGAGCATGAATGCGTTAAATTTTCATATCTCATCACCCCTCTTTAAAAGCGATCAGTTGAAAACATTTGAGACAGATGAAGTGACTGAAACTAACAGAACTGCTTGGAGCTGTGGCAGCGATGATGTATTTTGTGTGTAAGTGTGTGTGTGTTTGTGTGTGACTCGTAGCTCATTTGATACATCTAAGGAATTCTGTTTGATCATAATGACTTTAAATAAAACATTATCTCACAGAACTATTTCACTAGAACAATAAGCTGTAGTATAACTGCTAATATATACAAAGCACTGTTGACTACCAGACATTTGTGTTCTTACTGATAGCATGACTGATATGAATACTACTTACAACTATTCTGATTTGTTGAATATTGGAATGATTCATTGATTAGTTGTTGGTGATCACAGTTCAAAGATTCAACCTGAAATGTCTCAACTTAACTAATCCATTACCAAAATCAAATATTTTTAGAACCGTAATAGTAGGCAATTGATGGAAAAGTTGGCAACTAAGCAATTAATCATTGCAGCTCTAATATGAGTATTTTTTTGCTTTGTGCTTTATTCCACACACAGGTTGTTGTAAAAGAAAAATATTAGGCTTAAAAATACTCAAACTCATACTCAACTTAAATTACCTAAATCCATTATCAAAGTATTTGGTGATTAATGTAAAAGCTGGTAATTAATCACTTAATCAACTAACTTGGTTGATTAGTCGACTTAATCGACACATGGATCTTATGGACAAACATCTTATTTCTGTTTGCAAAGTGCTTAATTGATTTATCTCATTGCTGAGATGTTTAGTAAATTTCTTCTAGATTTCAATTTTCAGTGGTAAAAAATATTAATAATATCTGTCATGGTTTAATCCGTTGAGTGTCCAGAGTTGAGCAGGTTCTTTCTTTATTCAGGTATTATGAGGATGTTAAAACTAAACTTGTTCACTGATTTCAGAACATTTTCTGTTTATATAATCAGGCTCCAACCCAATGTGTGTTCATGAGCAGTTTCACTTTGAGAACTTCTCTGTCCTACTTTGCCGTTTTGCTAAAATTAGCCGTGTCTATAGACACGTGTTATCCTCACCCTTTACTTTCCTTTTTTTTTCCCCCTCTCAGATCCCTCGTGGAGGACGACGACGCTCACATGAAAGTGGCTCTGGGTTATGGTGACATGGGCATTTCAGCTCATCTCCAGGCGTCGAAAACCGGAAACACACGTTTTTTCACAAGCAACACACACAGCTCAGTGGTTCTTCAGGTGAGACCTTGCACGTTTAATTCTCACAAATGTGCACTTGAGTATTCACATTTTTCCTTTCAGGTATCCTGTGACAAACTGTTGTGTGCAATTCGTTCAAAATTTCTGAGACTCAAATACATATAAAACACAAGATCAATTTTTATTCACTCTGCTCCAATATGGATGAAATTATATCTCATTTATTCTAAAATCTACTGATTATCTTCTCTCATGTCTTTTGAATACACAACAAAATTGACTATTTTTGTAAATTTACACTATATTCAGTTTTTTACTGTTAAACTGTAAATACAAATAAAATCACATTAGTAAATTTTATTGTACAATGAATCATCTAATACTGTAAATACAACTGAAACCACAGTAGTTAATTTAATTATTTATTGTATAATGAACCACTTAATACTGCAAATACACCTGAAATACACAGTATTTAATTGATTTTGAATGTGCAATGAATCACTTAATAATTAAATATGTTGTTGTTTTTGTATTTTACAGTAAACATAGTGTAAACAGTAACTTTTTGGATAATTGCTGCCAATTAGGTATCTTAGATTTTATGGTTTTAGGGTAATACAAAAATGATTTGACAGTGTATCGTCCAACATGTTTAGTTTTTTTTTTTAAGTCTGTCACAATATGAGAAAGAAATTCAGAAAAAAAAAATATTATAACCTTTAACGTTATATTACATTTAGGATTTTTTTTTAAAGCGGTATGAGCTTTAGTAGAACAAGATCTTCTAACTTAATATTGTATTTATCTGGTTTATTTATTATGAATCTATGGTTTGTAATTGTGAACTATATTTTATTTTTTAGAACTACCTTTTATCTGTGAAGTTTATATGTTCTGTAATTCTACAATAAGAAAAAAGCACAAATACAAAATAAGAACTGGACTGTACAGAATATAAAAAACACAAAATGCTGTGTAGACTCTTGATCAATATCAAAACTCTAAATCAATTAGGCTTTATATTTTTAAAACATCTTTGATTTACCATGTTTTATTTGGTTTGTGACAAAAGAAACCGAGAAAAAATCATTATCAACATTACAATAATATTTACTGAACTTCATATTTAATCAACCAAATCCAAACCACATCCAAACATTACTGTATTTAAAGCACTTATTTTGTCTTATTTGAGAACTTTAAAACAATAGATTCAGTAAAACCAGATGTGACTACATAACTACTTAATATAATTTAAGAACTTAAATCCTAAACATTACCCTCTATATTAAGGAATCTTTTTTTTTGTCTTATAAAACTGTATGAACTCTAAAGCAGTAAAAAGGATGTGAAGAACAAGATGTGAAGAATCTAATTTTCATAATAATATTCCCACATTTTTCCTTTCAGAGATTCTGTGAGAAACGTTGGCTGTGTAAGTGTATAATCTTGCTGCCTTGCAGCCTCCAGAGACACTGATTCAGATTTTCTTAGCATCAATTTTGAAACGAGATGAAGCCTCTTCCAAGTTAATCTGTGCTTAACTAGAAACAGGAACACTGATAGGAAACGTTACTGAACCTGCAGCCTCAACCCTTCTTAGAAATCCTCCACACTGCAAAATTAAAGAGCCCTTTGGCGTGCTTTGCTGGAGACATTTTAATATCTTAATTAGATTCCATTCATTTGGGATTTGGCTTTCTGTGTATGGTTTTTCTGAGGAAGCACAACATGAATATTATGATCTATGGCTGATCAAAAATGGGCTTTAATATAACTGAAAGATTTTTTGTGACCTACCTTTTGTTGTAAGCAGTTGATAGTTCATAACCACACATAAACCTAGAAAAGAAACATATATATATATATAAATATATATAAATAATATATCCATATTTTCATACATTTTTGAGGTTTGGATGTTTTCTTTTCTGCTATAGTCTCCGTTTCTTGTTACATTATTGAAAGATAAGATTTTTTAATTTTTGTATTTATTTTATATATATATATATATATATATATATATATATATATATATATATATATATATATATATATATATATATATATATATATATATATATATATATATATATATATATATATATAAAATAAATACAAAAATTAAAAAATCTTATCTTTCAATAATGTAACAAGAAACGGAGACTATAGCAGAAAAGAAAACATCCAAACCTCAAAAATGTATGAAAATATGGATATATTACACATATTTGTTTTAAATAAATATAAAGTGAATAATAAAAATCTGGAAATAATAAACGCCTGAATATTCTTCAGGAGTCTTGAGGAGGTTTTAGGGGTCTTCAATAAGAAGGAGAATAATTTATTTTGACTAATTGTGCAATGAGAGAATGTGAAACTATTAGTATAGAGGACTGTCATAATTTAAAAATAAAAATTTGTTGAATTTAGTAGTATTTATTTCTTTTTGTTCCTATTTTTCCTTTTACACATAATTGTATTTAATTTTAAATTTAAATTTTCTTTTTATATATTGTTAAATGAAATGGAAAAGCAAATTATTGTGAATTTAATTTTAGAAAGTAATTAAATGAAAAATGTAATAAACATGGACATTTACTGTTATATTTATTTATAGAATGACTCAATTATTTATTTATTCTTGATTTAAATTTAGCCTTGGGCACAAATTTTATGAGATAGGGTCTGTGGTCTAGTTTGCGGGGTCCTTGATGTGAAAAAAGTTTGAGAACCAATGGTTTATCACCAGTTACTAAATAAAATCTCTTTCTCTCTTATGATCTTGCAGGGATTTGACCAGCTGAGGATAGAAGGTTTGTTATGTGACGTCACGCTGGTCGCCGGGGACGGCGATGAGGCCTTCCCTGTCCACCGCGCCATGATGGCCTCCTCCTCCGACTATTTCAAAGCCATGTTCACAGGTGTGACGACAAAGGCCCGAACATGAACCGCTTGCACCGGTTCTTGTTAGGCCGATGCCTTTTTTATGAGCCTTGTGTTGTCGTGAATCATTCATTCAATTGCTTTTTTATCTTCTTCTTTCCTGCTGGGGCAGCGGCAGCATTGTATTGTAAAGCATTTATTATTCATGAGCGTTTTCCCCTGCTTTTAACACGGTCCCAGTTATGTCACTGTCACTTTTTGCCCCCTGAGAATTCACTCAGAATGACCTTGTTGTGCCCACAGCTTCCAGCACTGTAATTCATGAAGGTCAGAATGTTGTAACACAGAGCAGCTCGTGTCATTGTTTCACATCTGTGTTTGTGCTCTTGTACATTATAATGAATGCGAATTTGGCTAAATCACGGGGGGTCAAACATGTGGTCCAACGACCAGAACCAGCCTGTTAAGAGTCCGATCTCTTGGACTGTACAATTGTACATCGACAAAATGTTCAGTTCTTGGTTCTTTACAGAAATGTGAAGTCAATGAGAATTTTTTAGGGCTGGAGAGGTAAATGGTTTGTAATCCGTGAGATAACTTCCCCTTATGCTGAAAATACTAAAAATCGCTCAGTGAGTGAATGACTGAAATTCATTTAACTGAATATGGAAAAAAAACCTGAAAGAACATATTTTCACAAATTTCACTTTTTTATGTCATCTCTCCTGTTTTTTTTTTTTTAATCTAATGTTTATTCATCGATTTTTAATTAGTTCATTTACATAAAAAGAAGGCTCAAGTTGCGGTGGGTAGGTGTTCTTAGTTGCAGTCCTTTTTAAAGAACGACTTTTCTGATAGTTGATTAATCTATTGACCAATTAGAATGATTATTGATTAGTTGTTTGGTTCAAAGTTGCTTAAGTTTCCACAACCGGTCCTTAACGCTAAGATCATCAGTTTACTAATCGATTTGATTATTGCAGCTTCAATTAGAATATCACCGGAGTCAAATTGTCTCCATATTTTTCGTTCAGTACGTGAGGGATGCATATAACTATTTTGACGATTGATTGGTTTCACAAAATTATGTAAATTGTCAATCACTGTTTCCCATAGCTTAAAACGTCTTCTTTTTTTTTTTTTGTCCAGACTAACAGTCCACAACTTAAAGATCATTAATTTACTATTATAGAACACCAGAAGATGAAAGAAACTAGAGAATTTGGACATTTTTTTCTTAATAACTCTACTTTTGGCTGCCGCTCTATTAATAATTGCTTTGTTTTTTTTACTAGTCCAGCACACTTAAGATCAAATCTAGCTGTTTATGGTCTATGAACTAAATTAAATTCTATAATCATCATCCTTGCACTGATTCTGTCCTGCTGATTTTTGTCAGGTAAAATATCTGTAGCCTAATTAAATTAACTTTGAGTTTCTCATGGCCAGAACATATGAATAATTTAGGACGTGAGTCACTTAGATTACATACATACATTTAATTATACATTACATAATTGAGCGATCAAAGTGCATTTTAATCTTGGTACAGCTGTTAAGGTTATTTCGGGGTCTCGTTTTATGACAGTAGTGGAAGTAAATTTGGAGGTTTGACATTTAAAGCATGTGATTAGGAAGAAGAGCTGGAATGTGAGTGAGAGGCTTATTAGTGACGAGAGCAAGAGAAAAAATGCTGAGCAAAGGTTTCTCCCTAAGACCTTAAGTCCTGTCTGTAAACACTTGTCCTCCGATGCTGAATAAATCAAATTTCCTCCTGAGCATAATAACACTCGCATCAAAATAAAATGTGTTTTTTAACATTTTTATCTTAATTTAATTTGCCCAGTTGCGTAAGCTTTCTTAAGCTTTCTTATTCTTATAAGTCAATGACGCCTGTCACCCAAATAATCTCCTGGATTACTTGTTGTAAGCTTCTTCGTCTCCTTGTTTTTTCCTCATCCCCCATTCCGCTCCTCATGCAGGTGGAATGAAGGAACAGGACTTAATGTGCATCAAGCTTCACGGAGTAAACCGAATAGGCCTAAAGAAAATCATTGACTTCATCTACACGGCGAAGTTGTCGCTCAACATGGAGAACCTGCAGGACACGCTGGAAGCTGCCAGTTTCCTACAAATCCTTCCTGTGCTGGACTTCTGCAAAGTCTTTCTCATATCTGGGGTAAGGAAACACAAACTCACATTACACATCATCAAAGGTGTTAAGTCACTAAGTAGAAATACTTATCTTATTAAAGTAAAGTCATTTTGTGTACCTATTCTTTACTGTAATATATATATATATATTATACAGTAGGCATTTATAGATTGATTAATTTTAAAATAAGGTTCTAACATTCTATACAGATTTTTTTTCTTACTCTTTTTTTTCTTTTACTTTTAGTACTAATTAATAAAAAACATTTTGTTTTGCTTTTCTTTCTTTCTCCGTTATTGTAATAAAGTAAAATAATGCAAAAATAAGTAAAAGTACATAAATATTGCAGCCTATGCTGCTTTGTTAAAGACAACTTTGTTTCACGTTTGAACTATCAATGAATCTCATTTACTTTAATATATATATATATATATATATATATATACACACCTCAAACTTATTATTATTATTACTTGAGTGAGTAAATAATTTACTTTCCACCACTAGTGGTTGTTAATTATTGTTTGTTTTTTCATAATGGAAATACTAAAGAATTTTGTTATTTCCCTCAAATCAAATAAATGCTGAGAGATAATTTGAAACTTTTGTAGAAAGAAGAAATATTTTAGTATAATAGTAAACTGATGATCTTTGGGTTGCGGACTGTTGGTCTGGGAGAGAGAAAAGGCATTTTAGGTTTTTGCGTCTCTTTTCAATTTTTTTTTTTCTTCTCTCTGCTCCTTGCAGGTCTCGCTTGAAAACTGTGTGGAGGTAGGCCGCATCGCCAACACATACAACCTGACGGAGGTGGACAAGTACGTCAACAACTTCATCCTGAAGAACTTCCCGTCGCTGCTCGGCACGGGTGAGTTCGTCAAGCTGCCGTTCGAGCGGCTGGCCTTCGTACTGTCCAGCAACAGCCTGAAGCATTGCAGCGAGTTGGACCTGTTTAAGGCGGCGTGCCGCTGGCTGCGCTACGAGGACGGCCGCATGGACTTCGCGCCCAAGCTCATGAAGAACATCCGCTTCCCGCTCATGAACCCGCAGGAGCTCATCAACCACGTGCAGACGGTGGACTTCATGCGTACGGACAACACGTGCGTGAACCTGCTGCTGGAGGCCAGTAACTATCAGATGATGCCCTACATGCAGCCTGTAATGCAGTCGGAGCGCACAGCCATCCGCTCCGACAGCGCCCACCTGGTGACGCTGGGCGGCGTCCTGCGCCAGCAGTTGGTCGTCAGCAAGGAGCTGCGGCTGTTCGACGAGAAGGCGCACGAGTGGAAGGCGCTGGCGCCGATGGACGCGCCGCGCTACCAGCACGGCATCGCTGTCATCGGCAACTTCCTGTACGTGGTGGGTGGCCAGAGCAACTATGACACCAAAGGCAAGACGGCAGTGGACACGGTGTTCCGCTACGATCCCCGGTACAACAAGTGGATCCAGGTGGCGTGCCTTAACGAGAAACGGACCTTCTTCCACCTCAGTGCACTCAAGGGGCACCTGTATGCCGTGGGAGGGAGGAACGCCGCCGGTGAGCTCGGTGAGTTTAATGACACTGGAGTTACCCTTTAACCTGTTTAGAACAGATGCTGTGCAGTGCAGCGTTTGTTTATTTGTGGTCATTTTTTACGATGCGTGCAGCGTGTGATGCACTATCATTAGTTTACACAGGAGGTGGGTCTTGTTGAGTTTTTAAAAACATGTGACCAACAAAACATTGTTTGATTCATTCGACAATAACATTACAATCAGCCATTTTATTTTCGCTGCTCTCAAGAAGCACATTTTGTGGGTCACATGGTTTTGAAAACTCAACAAGACCCACCTCCTGTGTATGTGAACCAATGAAAGACAAATCAACAATGCTGGGCAGTTATAGATAGATGGTTTCAAAATGTCAAGTATATTAATTAATCCTATAAAACATATCGTTCCTTACCCATCTGACTTTGCAATTCTTTTTTTTTTTTTTTTTTTTTTCAAAATATGTTTGTCCTAAGCCAGCATGTTCAATCTCACCTCCATGAGATTCTTAGCTTTTTAAACGCAATTTATTTCATGCTTTTACGTGGCTCGGGGGGTTACATTTGAGGTTTTCATGGACATTGGCAAATTCTGTTTTTTTTTTTTCCCCAAATACCCACAGGGGATAAGGACATATATCCTAGAATAGGGTTTTTATAGGTGTTTTTGGCAAGAGTTTTAGGTCTAAATGGGTAAAGGGAGGAAAAAATTAATTATTATAACAACATTAATTAATATATTATGTATATAGACACTAAACTACGGGACTAGTACTGGAAAGAATCAGTTGGTAATCAGGTGTGTCTGTGACAGCATATTTCTTTACTTAATCTCTGTGTAATTTAATCATATTTAGATGATATTCATACATCTACAATCTAATGATATTTCAATACATGAAGTATTTTATTTGTGAAGCTAATTGTTTATGGCTAGCTGTTGTTTCAGACTGCTTATGATTTTTTAAAAGCTTTTTGGCAGTTTGTTAAGGGTTTGACAATGTGTGATGTGTTTTTGATATATTGTGACTAAAGCTGCTCTTTATATCAATTAGTTGTCAACTATTAGATTAATTACCAACTGTTATGATAATATTTTCAAGAAGAAAATTCAGCCCATAAAATTGTATTATCGTATTTTCATGACCATAAGCCGCACCGCACTAAAAGGCAGTCTCAGTTCTGTGTGTCATTACTCTATTTAACACACACATAAGGCGCACCTAAATATAGGGAACGGGTTTGATATACAGAAATAGATATATACAAAAATAGAGTGGGAGCAAAACTAAGTTTGGTTGTGCTTTATTTTTAACTATTGGTACAAAGTGCTGACATTTTTTAATCATCACGGGCATGGTAAAACATGGATTAAAACAATCAAACAAATTGTGTGTGTTTAAAAATAGGGGTAATGTCATCAATCAAACCATCATCCTCACGTCCTCATCCTCTGTTTCTGATTCCAACAGCAAACAGCCAGCTTCACTTTCCTTTCCGTGCCATGTGGCTACTTCGATTGATGCATTATAATCTGCTGGAAGTTGCTGCGCTACCATTGTCCTGGTCCGAATGGAAAAATCACACCAAAATGATAGCACCAAGATGGACCTCCTCGAAAATGTTCAATTTTTCATTTCTTCCGCGAGCTTTACTGCTTTTAGTGGAATAGTGATTGTCGGAACGCTTCTCCCACTGATCGATGATCCACTGCTCGATGATCCACTGATCGACTCTTTCCTCCAACTCGTGCCACCTGCTTCGTGTCCGCGTAACTAAGCTAGTAGCTGACTGCCTTCAGTTTAAACTGTGCTTTATACAGTTTCAGTTTCAGTTACAGTCTTTTTCAGTCCATTTTCACGGTTGTTAAAACATTGGGTTTCTGCATAACACACATCCCAGTTATTATATATACAATCCATGCCCACACTTCCCCCTACATACATACATCCATTCATACATACATACATAGGGCACACCGCACGATAGGGCTATATATTATTCTTCTATAATAGTAAACTGATGATCTTTGGTTGTGGACTGTTGGTCTGGATAAAAAGAGACATTTGAGATTGAAGCTTTGGGAAACACTGATAACATCTCTCTGTGTTCCAATTAGTTGTTAAATTCATGATATAAAATGTTGATTAGTGTTTCCCAAAGCTGAAGATTCAACTCTAACCAGTTTACTACTATAGAAGACCAAAGAAACCAGAAAATGAGTTTTGAGATTCTGGAACCAAATAAATCGAACATTTCTTCTTAACATGACTCAATTCAATCATAAAAAATAGTTGGTGTTGATTGTAATGGTTGAAAACTGCTTGTAGCTCTACTATCGCCCCATAAATGACAGAAATTCTTTTTAGATTAGCTTCAAGATTAAATTGTACAATCAAGTGATATTTGTCAGAAGTCTCTGAAATACTCTGTACACTGTAGTGGCTGAGCCGATTATAGATGATTAGTCATATCAGTGCATTTTAAGCTTGAGTCACAGTTCAACCAAAAAAACATGTATGTAAGAGTTGATTGTAGTTTGGTGGTTGATGCTGAGTAACTGTACCACAGAGAGGTGCCACCCAGTATTTAAACCCAGCTCGGCCGCAGCGGAGGACAGAAGGAGACCGCTGAGAGAGCGGAGTCTCTGAGTTATAATTAGACCAGAGCACACCGCCCAGATCCACCGCTGTCTAACAACTGGCTTCTTCTGCCCCGAGGTCCCACTTCCCTCTTGCTGCCTGTGGTTCAGCCCTGGAGTTTTTCTGGCTGGGCCTTGGCGTTCTGTTTGACTCTGGGCAGGTCACAGGGTGGGGTTTTATTGTTGCTCCCAAACACACAGAGTAGAGAAGAAATTCTTAAAATCTGAGCACATATTTAAAGTTTTTATGTAAATTTTATGAACCAATTATTTTTTTCAATAATTGTTTGCTTCATCAACTCTCAGAATAGTTGTCAGTTGCAGCTCTACTGTGTTCTCCATCTGCACTGTAATGTAATACCAGACAGAAAGTTATAAACTCAAAGCTGCAAAATTAACAGAACATGATTATATAGAAGAACTTGAACCTAAAAGAGGAGCCATGTCTGTTATTTGAAGATTGGTTTTGTTTCAAAGAGTCCGACATCAGCCAAAAATAATAATAATAATAATTTATTCACCTCAGCAGCAACATATGTTGGAATATGAAGAATCTATAGGTTAAGGTTAAAATAGGCATTTGTTAGAAGGTTAAACTACAATGCCTACCATTTGATCTACAATAGAAATATCAAATGGTGCATTAAGTCTATTTTGCAAGTATTCTACTAAATTCATTATAAAGGTAAAATCCTGAATCAGCAGTAATTCCTCTATACACCTGTAGGAAATTTCGTAAACACTTGACTATACATTAATTAAAAAATCCCCTCATATACCAGGAAAAATACTTAGAGAAAAACAGTGCTATAAAGTTTTGGTCGAACCGCCCATAACTAAATCAGTTTTCTCATTAAACAGACAGAACTTGGAACATGTCGGTCTCTAGTCTGTGCCTCTAAACTTGTGCATCTGTCAGTTTCAATCTGCTCAGCAACTATAATGTTCTGCTGTTTGTTTTCCTGCCGCCGAACAGCTGCTGCCATGTTGCTGCTGAAGGTCATGGCGGTGGGAGACGTTGAGTGAGAGGAACGATCCGCTCGCCCATTTCCCCGCTGAGGCTTTCCTCAGCCCGACGGCTCTAATTCATTCCCCGAGTACTGAAATATTACCACCGCGTTTTGGAGCCAGTTTGGATATTTTCAGCATTTTTTCCAAGTCATTAATTTAACGCTTTCGTTCCTCTTGTTCAGCTGAGACACTTTATTGTCTTTGGCCTGAGTTTATCAATTCAACAACAACTCACCTCATCTTCTAACAGGCATTTACTCATACCATCAAAGTCTTTATATACAACTCGGTCCTCATAGTATCATAAATTACCATTGTTGGTTTAGTTATTGTAATATGCATTGAGGTTTTTGTACTTAAAAATAGCCCTTTGTGTTTCTTAGGCAAATACAAATATGCAATATAATTACACATACACTTTAATAGTGTTTTACAACAGAGGTGAAATGTGTATCATCTTATGACGCTTGGTTAATATTTTTAATCATATTTATGCTGGTTTAGGTTAACTAAATAAACTTATATAAAATAAACTCTGGAGCTGGACCTTCCTAATATGGCCAGCAATGAGGTATCGATACATCCCCATGTAGCCCTGACCACAAGCTGAAGGACCCTGGCTGCTTGTTAAGGGGTCACCAAACCACCAATCACTCATTGCCCAGCCTCCTCCTTAAACGTCAGTGAACGATTTAGAGAAACTGTCCTGAAGGACGTTTTTAGGAGGGAAAAAAAGAAAAAAAGTGCCTCACTCTGGATGTGGTGCTGGTGGGTTTGAGGGGATGTGTGCTCTGTGTTCCGTATTTAAACCCATGTTTTAGCTCCCACGCTGAGACCCTCCAAGGCCTCATTTGCTGCCGTTTGTCCTCCTTAGTTGTGTCTTGACCTACTTTCTACTAATACCTTCTTCTTTTTTTCTCTTCTTCCCCACATCTTTTCCTTCCAGCGACTGTGGAGTGCTACAACCCGAGGACAAATGAATGGACATATGTTGCTAAAATGAATGAGCCACATTATGGTCATGCTGGGACAGTGTATGGAGGCTATATGTATATTTCAGGTAAGTCAATTCATTCTTCTTTTAATTGGCCCAAATGTTTGTTTGATGCAGAAATGTTTAAAAATAGACTGTGTCTTGCAGCCGTAATGTGAGTTTCCAATTAGAAATTGTATTTTTTCCCAGGCAGTTGAACGGCCGATTACTCCTTATAACATCCATGGTAGTAAAAAGTACTGCATAGTTAACCCCATCTGATACGTTTCAGGCTCCAATGTTTCTGTCCTTGTGCGTTGCCGTGATTCATCGAGGTCGATGTTCTGTGGAAATATTGAAACAGAAACGTGCACATATATATATATATATTTTATCTTTTGAATTGCTGCATCATAAAACTTGACTTGATGTTTCTTTTTAAAAAAAGAAAATAAAAAGAATAAAATGGATGGATTGTAAACGGGATATGAGATTTTTGAACACAAATTTATCCCTAGTCAGATAAGGCTACAACTACCGACGACTAAATTGTCAATTGATCTATTGATTATTCAAATGATTTATATATTTTCAGTAAATTCTTGTGAAATCACAAATGTTTTTATACAGATGCTACAATAAGGAACAGAATTGAATATACAAATATTGAGTTAATTGTATTAAGAAACTTAGAGCTTGCAAAAAACAAATAATAAATCGTTTGTACTTGATCCGCTACAACTATTTTGATTGTAGACTGTAGTTTTGGTCTATAGAGAAGTTTAACCCAGAGAATTTAGACATTTTTTTTTTTTTAAATGACTTAAATCCATTAATCGATTGTTAAACTAGTTGGCGATTAATCGATTCATTTTGGTGCTCTAATTAGAATATCACTGGTGCTGAAGTGTTAAAGTATCTGATAATAAATAAATTATATCAAATATTTATAAAAATACATTTTGTCCAAATCAGTTGTCAAAACCCATAAATTATAATTTACTATTCTGGAAGAATAAAAGAAAATCTCAAAATCTTTTTTTTGTTTTTTTTTTCAGAAAAATAATTTAAATTGATTATCACAATTGTTGGAAATTAATATAATTTTTAATCCTTGCAGCTCTTTTTCAAATAACTACTACTATTTAATCTGGAGTCAAAGTGTTTAAGTATCGTAATGGTAAGACTATTTTAATTGTTGATTAATCTATCAATTATAAAATATAAAATGTATTAGTTGTATGGTACATAAAATGGTGTGAAATGTTGATTTGTGTTTCCCAAAGCTGAAGATCAAACCTAAAAACCCAAAGATGATTTTCTATTACAGAAGACTAAAGAAACCACATCATAATCAGATCTGAGAAGCTGGAACTAGAGAACGACGTTTTGGTCTTAATCAAATGTGAAAACAGTTAGCGTGATGGTGAAGTGATGGTTGGGAACTAATTAACTAATTGTTGAAGCTCTTTAGTCTTGAGCTCTGAAACAATGAATAAAATCACATATTTAGTTTTTGTGGAAACAGGCTGAAAAGAACATTGAAGTTGGAATTTTTGACTCTTTAGGTGTCAGTTCAGTCACTTCACAAGGTTGAAAACACATCGTGCCTCATGGTGATGAGCTCTAGTTTTGCTGTGTGACGAATGCTGAGCAATTCTACAAAGGAAGAGGGGGCGGGGGTGGTCATGGGAAATTGGGAAAGATGAAGGACTGAAGTGTGTGTAGGAGGTGCAACACTGAAGATCCTGTGTTAATTCCTGCTGCTACAACACAACACACAGCCACAAACATTGTTCACAAACAGTTTCCAGCAGCAAAGGGTTGATTTTCTGGAGGTTTAAGGGGGGAACTGTGGTAGGTAGGAAAATAAAAAATAAATAAATAAATAAATAAAAAAAAAAAGGAGGAAGGATTTTATTGTCATCTTAAAACATTGATGCAATAGTTTTTCAGTAAGGAATAATCTAATCTGATTGATTGCTCTTTCTGTCAAACTGCAAATCAATGTAACCATCTATAAATAGTGTGCACATTTTAACTTGAATTATTATTATTTAATAAATATGAATTTTCCTCTTGAATGACTAATAAATAATTCACAAAGATTCTTTTGTGTTCTTCCTTGATGAGGGAACACAGACAAATCGTAGAAATGATACTGGTTGGCTGAGTACAATTTTATTGGAATTGGTAAGCAGAGGTGGAGCTGGGCAGGACTTGTTTATATAGGTCATTTGAATGGACAATGGTCTCACTTTGTCCCACAGCAACATTTAAACAGCTGAGATTCATCTTCATGTTTTTTTTTATTGTACTAAGTTTTTATTTCATTATAATATTCATTTTTATCATAAATAATTGATATTCAATATCTATTCAAAATTAAAAAAGTATGTGTTTGAGCATTTAATATTTTACTTAATCAACTTACTTAAAAATCAACCAACACTACCTCTAAAATGCATCACTGAATGATGGGAATTACATTAAAATTCCTTTATTGATTGAGATTTAACAGACCCTTTTGTCCTGTGAATAAAGTTCCAAACATCAATACAATAACATTTGTCCTTTAACTCATGCATTTAGTAAAGTAAAAATCTGTAAATATCTAACAGCAAAATATAGATACCAGCTAAATAGTGATTAACTTCAATATAACAATGTCAGAATATTATCTGAATGCACAGGAGAATCTAAACTATTTAAGGTGATCATATTGTATATATGGTATTGGTATATTATAGTAGTATTGGTATATTGGGTCTTTTATCCTCAGTGAATGAACATATATATTAACAACATTATCATCTTTGCATTAGTCACCTCCTGTAAAATACCAGTCAACTAAAAATAAAATACAAAAAAATCATCTTTAGAAAATGTTCTCCATTAAAGCGTTTTTTAGGGAGTTTTACCTTGTACAATGTGGGGGTCTTAAGACAGGGAATGTTGTGTTGCCTTTGTACAAACTGTAGGGCCCATTGGGGCAAATCTGTGATTTGTGATTCTGGGCTATACAAATAAATTGAATTGAAAAATTTACAGTCAATACCACATTTTATTCATTCACTCCAATTTTTAACATCTGTGCAACACAAACAAATTGTACTATTTCTGCACTTTGTATTCTCGCAAAATATGTGACCCAATGTTTTTTTGTTTTTTTTAGTAGAAGAACTGCTGTATATTTGCAATCACATGATTTTGCAGCAGAACTTGTGGAGTTCTTGTGGAAAGTAGAGATGGAAAAAGCACCATTTTCCCTTTTAAAATAAATAAAGTGAAATACAGAATTAACATGGTGGTCATGGTCTCAGCTTATCTGCAGCTAACATGCTGCTTTCTGCCCCAGGCTCCACTTTCCAGCTCGTGGTATTTATTACATACTCTCTTCATATTCTAATGCTTTTTCAGTTTTTTTTTCTTGTCTGCTTTCATGTTTCAGTGCTCCATGCGGTGTGGTGCATGTCGCCGCTGTTGCAGCCATGTCATGCCTCTCACCTGCAGCAGCTCAAACTACACGTGTGCACAAATTAGCATTTAAGCGTAGCAGCACAGAGCTGCTGCAGCACATATTACACAACACAAGAAGGTGGTGATGGCTGCACATTTTACTGCTGATATTTTCCTGCTTTTAACATTAGACAGACAACCACTGAGGGGTCACTTTCACCCTTAATGAATCACAAATTAACATTTATTGAGGCAATTCAAGTATTCAAGGTCATCTTTTTTTTAATGAGTAAGACTTAATTTAATAAATAAATATACATGTTTATAAATAATAAATTTGAATGATCAATTTATTTTAATAATTTGAAAGGTAGAAAGGAAAAAATAATTTTGGATTTGTCTTACAGCCTGCCCAATAAATAAATAAATAAATTGTAGAGTGCTCATATTTTATTGATTAGAAAAAATGTTTGTCGGTTGACATAGATAATTCTTGATTTTCTTTTAAATATTTAAAGGCATTGTATGCCTAAAGATGTACTTTTAAAGCTAAAGCTTATGCATTACATAAACCATTAAAATTATCAAGGTACAATTAATAAAACAGTTGATTGTAGGGAAATATTAAAAAAAAAATTTAAAACTGATTTAAAAAACAAGAACAATGTTACAGTGCAGTGAGGAAATAATGAAGAAATGGCATGACAAGCACAACAAACAGAAACTACAGCATGAGAAGATGGGCTGTAACGAACAGCAATAGATGCAGGTAAAGACATGAGACCAATTAGAGAGATTTGGTTTTCCTGAGGGTCTGGGGGGTTCTAGTCATGCTGTAGGAGGTGACCTGTGACCCGTGGCCTGTGCTGAAGTGCAGCCCTGTGAGGGCCTGTCACAGTGCATCAGTTCAGCCTCTCCGCTGCCGCTGCTCTGTCTGAACACATCCTGTCAACACGATGAACCTGACAAACGCACTCAGCTGCACAGACCATCAGCGCTCAGCTGGAGCTGCAGAGTTCAGACCAGAGACTGGATGTATTAATATATTCAGACGTGATGAACCAGCGGTACAGGATGATCTCAGACTCTCAGATCTGTGGAGGATTATAGATATGCCCTTATGCATAGTGATCTCTGCTAATCAATTATGATTAGCGGTTGGTTAGAGCTGTAACTATTAGTCATTAATTAATAAGCTGCCAACTATTTTATTAGAACTTGGCTATTTTTGTACTAATTTGATTAATTCATTCATTTGTAAGAATAAAATGTCCAAGTTCTCTGCTTCCAGTTCCTCCTATGATTTATAGAAGAATAAATGTTGTTTCTGAGTTTCTGGGTAAAAGCAAGAAATGCAGAGAAATTGCGAGGCTAAAATACCTGTTCATAAGAGCCAGAATTTGGATGGTTTCATGCAACACAGATGTGAAGCAGTTCTCAGAAAACAATAGATCTACAACTAAATCTTAGTTTGGTGATTCACAGGAATGCTAAATCCTGAAGATTTTTCAGTTTATACAGTAAATATTTGAGGTCCTTTCTTACCTTTTTTTCAGGATATCAAATGCAGAGTTCCCAATGCATCAAAATAAAACTTGTACAGATTTTGCCGTTACTCACATTTTTAAACACACTGCTATTATCTTGTGTGTGTGTGAGAGAGTGTGTGTAAAAAGAAGAAAATGTCCATATTCTCTGGTTCCTGCTTCTCTTCTCTGATTATTTTCTGGTTTCTTTAGTCTTCTATAATTGTAAACTGATGATCTTTGTGTTGTGGACTGTGGTCTGGACAAAAAAAAACATTTTAGGTTGAATATTCAGCCTTGGGAAACGGTGACCTGACATTTTACACCATTTTATCAACCAATATCATGTTGTTTGCATTTCCAGCAAAATGTGCAGAATTAAAGAGAAAGAATAAAATTTACAGATTAATCTGCTTATTTGAAGAGGAAGGTGCATGTCCGCAGCTGATTTGTAAAAGGCTGTTTGAAAAATGATCTGGTTGTTAAATTAATTAAATTATTTTATTCTGAATGGGTTGTGACCTGTAATATCTTCAACATTTCTCCCTATTGATCATTTTTTAAAATATTGCATATATCGACATAACTGCGTTCTGCTGGATTGCAGGGTCTCACATAAAGAACATTTGTCTAGTTTTCCATCAGTGAAGTGAATATTTCTGCTGAATCTGTAAATGGAAAAACCCCTTGTATGTTTTAATCTGCCTAAGAAATTAAATTTACAAAGCTCACTATATATTAATTTGGATCTATATGTCCCTGGAAAAAAAAATAACTTCTATATAGAGCTGATTCTTTTTCTTCATCAGTGCATCCTTGACTTCTCTTTTTTACTGTACTTGTTTTCTTTTTAGTTCAGAGACAAGGTCAGATATTTATATTACAGCGTAAATCTGGACTCTTTTAATCATTCTTGGGTATTTTTGGAATCTGCTGATCCTCCTTTTTTTCTCCCCCTCCCCCCCTCCTCCTCCTCCTCACCTCTGCATCTACTCCATCTTCTCCATCGGTCCCACTTGTGCCGGCACTGATTCAGTCGACCGAGCAGGTCACTGCGTTTTGAAAGGGAGCTCAAGCCTGAACCGGGAATTATGTGTTTTATGTTAATCTGTGGGACTCTGCAAAAGAAAAAAACACAGACTGATCTGTTTTGTCTGTGAAGGGCAAAAAGCTTTTAAATCGTCTCATTAATGGCTCTGATTGAACATTAGGATCCCGGGACGCTGATCAGACACCGTCAGGGAAAAGAGGGGGAAAAAAAAAAAAACCTTGATGTGAACAGAATAGCAGCAAGGACGCTTGAAAGGGAAAATTCAGACTTGACAGTCAGTGTTTTAACAGCAGATTCTCCCCCCCCCCCCGTTGTTACTGTGATAAAGGAAATGTGACGGTCAGCTTATCTGTGGATGTGATCGGTTAAAGGAGGAGCAGCGTCACAGATCTGAGTCATGGCAACTGAACAGAAAAAAGCTTAATGCTCAACAATAAACCGGGCAGCAGTGACACAGGGATCCAGCCAGGCTGGACTGGGCCAGGCCGGTTCCGGCCAGGCCGTATCCGTCGGGCGCTGCAAATCTTCTTCGCTGCGTTTGCTGCTAGTCACTCTGCCGGGGGGGAAGGGGGGAGGAGGGCTGGCTTCTGCCCAAATGCATGCTGGGATTGTGTTCCTCTTTATTTTAAGCCTTCCCTGTAGACATGTCCTGTTTTATTTTTTTTGTTTTGTTTTTTCCCCCCCTCAGTTTTTTGTGTGCTGGCATCTACAGACATAAACAATTTGATTTTTATTTTTATTATTTTTTTTTTTTTTTTATCTTCCCCTCTTTTGTGATCATTATCAGAATTCATTCACATGGTAGAAAATAACGAGCATCAATGTCACAAACTTATTTGTATTGGTTGCTGAGTTTGATGAAAGATTTTAGAAATGAGGATTGAAGTAAATCTGTACAGTATGAAATAAAATATATATATAATATCAATTTTTACATCATCAGTACAAAATGAAAATAGTTTGACATAATAATAGTCCCCCTAATGTTTGGATAAAATAAAAAAAACAATGGTGCATTGAATACTATGGTTAAAATATTAAAAAAATTAAAAAAAAAAATATTGAATCATATCATTAAAAGTGGCTCCAGACAACAAAGTTGTCTTCAAATATTTAATAACATTAATCGATGTATTGCAAATATCGATAATGTGGTGTATGGTTTAAATGTTTCCTTTTGTAAATATTGGGACAAGCCTGGCAGGAAAAAAGTAAATGATTCATTGGCATCTGGAAATTTACTTTGAAGCATGGGGTAGGATTTATACACTGTCTCCTGTCATATATACAGTCAAACATCTATATGAATCTAATAAATTCTAGAAAGTTGGACCTATTGGACTATTGGCTCCCCTAACTTGACTTGTATATTAATTTAAGTGACATTCTAATCCTAGTCTCTGGGGTTCAATATGGCAGCATTTACACTCCTTTACTGGAACTTGGGCCAAGCCCAGCTCCTGAAAAACACCCCACACCATAATCCCCCTCCACCAAATATTACACTTGGCACAATGGTGTCCATCAGATAACCTATATAAACGCGATTCTTCACTCCAGAGATCTCCAGTCTCCACTGCTCTAGAGTCCAGTGGTGGTGTGTTTTACATCTCTACATCTGATGCTCTAAGCTCTGTTCCTGCGCTGATCTGAAGACCAAATGAAGTTTGGAGCTCTGTAGTGTTTAACTCTGCAGAAAGTTGGTGACCTCTTCACATTATGTGGCTCAACATCCACTGACCCCCCTCAATCCGTTTACATGGTCTACCACTTCCTGTCATTATCAAACACTTCCACTTTCTTATAATACAGCTGACATACATACAGCTGTGGAATATTTGGGAAGTGTTGAGAACACCTGTTTCCGATTGTTTGATGGCTGAGCAAAGACATTTGGCAATATAGTGTGTTGTGTATGTGTATTTACATATTAAAAATAGGTCATTAAGTATGAAATGTCTCCAAATATTAAAATGAAAATCATCAAATCATTGATAGTTATTAATATCAATCTTAATATCTTTTCTTCTTTTTTTATATTGCCCAGCCCGACCTAGTATATATTTCATTAGTCATTAAAGATGCTAAATGATTGATGATGTTTTTTATTTTCTATTTGTGTATATATAAATCACTCAGCGTCTTTTACAGACTTTACTCTGATTCTCTTTATAATGATACTGAAGCAAATGTGACTTTTTCCCAGGGTTGCCTGGAGACGTGTGAGAATGTAGGTTGACGCAGGTGAATGAGTCACCCATCGGTCTGATTGATTTGTCCACGAAAGTGGTTTTCCTCCTCTGAAATCACTGTCGAGGCTAATTAGCGTCTCTCCCACCCTGTTTATTTCCCGCTGCAGGGGGCATCACTCATGACACTTTTCAGAAGGAGCTGATGTGCTTCGACCCGGACGCGGACAAATGGACTCAGAAAGCGCCAATGACGACGGTGCGCGGCCTCCACTGCATGTGCACGGTGGGCGACCGCCTCTACGTGATCGGCGGCAACCACTTCCGCGGCACCAGTGACTACGACGACGTTCTGAGCTGCGAGTACTACTCCCCCGCCCTCGACCTGTGGACACCCATCTCCCCCATGCTGCGCGGCCAGAGTGACGTGGGCGTGGCCGTGTTCGAGAACAAGATCTATGTGGTGGGCGGCTACTCGTGGAACAATCGCTGCATGGTGGAGATCGTACAGAAGTACGACCCCGAGAAGGACGAATGGCACAAAGTGTTTGACTTACCCGAGTCGCTCGGCGGCATCCGGGCCTGCACACTCACAGTTTTCCCCCCCGAGGACATCTCGGGCTCCCCCTCCAGAGAGTCGCCACTGTCAGCACCTTGATGAGCAAACGGGGGGAGCCCTGTTTTGCTCGTTAACCCCCAGAAGCCCCAACCCCCTCATCCCTTAAACAAACACCTTCTAGACATTGTTTGCACTTCCTCATTGGACAACGTCTGTACTGCATCTCCCGATCCCACTTCCCCTAAAGCTGTGCAGAACCCCTCCCCCCAAGTGATTAAACCTACGTACCGATACGGTTTGGTGACCTAATTACACGTTAACGTGGCGTACTCGGTATATTTTGGCAGGAAATACCTTGACTTGAAAAGTGACTTCGCTAAATCAACTTTTCTACCTGATGTCTACAGCCTTTTCTTATGTCTGGTTTCTGTAGGCGTTCCGACGCTGACTCTCTCTCTTCTAGTCTATGCCAGGGTTGGTGCAGGTGACCCCCCCCCCCAGCCCCAGGAGAGCAGCAGGAGCGTTAGGGACAAAACCCAAAAGACACGGCCGGTTTTTAACTCAGGGGTTGGCCCAGGCCCCATCAACGTCTCTCTTACAGTTTCAGTTCTTTCCTGCTATTGCTAAGAAACTGTTAGCAAAATGGTGTTTTCTAAATTTAATAAACAGGATTTTGAAAGTAATGGAATGTTGTTGTCGTTACTGACTGCAGCAGATTCAGGAAAATCTTGTAACTCATGTATATCCTTGTGTGTTTTACCTAAACTGGAGTAGTGACTGTATGGTCCTTGCAGTTTTCTCGAGAATCTCTCATCTGAACAACTTCACACTTGACACCTAACTCCGTTGGGTCCTTAGTGATAATACCAACAAGTCTGAAGGAAATAGCACAAAATGTTGAGATATGACATTTTTTTCTAATATAATCATTGCTAACGGCATTGCTAAATTTGAGGACAGTGACTCAAAATTTGTAGGAAAAAAAGACAATATTCTAAATAGCAATGGGTCTAGGCACAAATGGATGTGGCTTTAGAGCTATCAACTCTTAATTAATTATTTAAAAAAGATATTTGGTCCCTAAAATGGTGTTGAATATCAATCACAGTTTCCAAATGGGTCGTTTCTCCAAAATCACACCCGTCTCACTGACTTGAGATGTTTCTGGTGAACTGAGAATATAAGAACCGTACAGGGAGAACTGTTTTATTAGCATCAAGTTTGTTTCCATGGAAGTCAACAGCCAGCTTCTCTCTCTCTTGTCACGGTCACCTTCTCAACGTAATGCACAGTGCATTTGTTTAATAGCAGAGTGCTATTGTTGTAGCATGTTTTTCAAAGCAGCACAGAGGCGGTGGATAGCTACTTACCAGAGGTGATAGCTTGGCTACTGCAGCTGCTGCTGGTTGAGATGTGTCAATCGGAAGTTTCAAAATTACAATGGCTCTTTACCATTATTCCAAGTTGCGTGCACAAATATCTGTGTGTATTTGTCCGTATATTATGTCCATTTTGCAATGACTACAAGTCGCCTTGTTGCCTGTTTACAACGTGCTAATGTCATCACGTAATCAGTCACTACACTTTGCTAGAAATGAGTGTGTGTAATTTGCATAAGATTCATGCTGGTTTTAATCTATACGAATCGTTAGATGAACTGCCAAACCATTACATGAAATTGAAAAACACGGAAAGGGTTCTCGATTCCTATCCCTAACAATAGCTTGATCTATTGTGTGAATTTGACCGGTCTGGGATTAAATGGCTAAGAAAATGGATGGATGGATATTTAGTTTATAAAATGATGTAAAACGTTGATCACTGTTTCCCGAAGCTAAAGATTCAACCTGAAAGATCGTCCGTTTAATTATATACAAGACTAAAGAAAAACAAAATAATCCAATTTTCAGAGAAGTTGAAAATTTTTACTTTAAAATCCCTCAAATTAATGAATCATTTTTCTGAATAGTTGAAGATAAATAATAAATTAAATTGGCAACTAATCCATTAATGAACTAATCTTTGCAACTCTAGCACTATCACAATTTCTATAAAAGCCTAATACAAAAACATACTTTCCTTTTCCAAGCAGAACTTCTGTGGTTTGGGCTTCAGGTGAATCTCTATTTCTGCCACAAAACTCCTTTAACTGCGAACAGGTAGAAGAGAATAAAACCACAGCTCATTTATGTTTTAGGCTACATAGCTAAATGTCTTTTTTTGTCTTTTATAAAATAAATCATAAAATAATCAGATTAAAGAAGCAGAAACCAAAGAATATGGATAATTTCTCTTTAAAATGACTTAAATCTACTATCTAAATGGCTGGTGGCTAATGTAATAGTTGTAACTTGTTTGACTAAACATTGTAGCTCTTCAACATTTGGCCAAATTACACCAAACCTGACATCACACTTACTCAGCTCCCCAAAACATCTGCCAAGTGTGAAGTTGATCAGATCAACGGTTCTCAAGATATGCAACACAAGGACAAACATTTCTTTATTTCTAGTATGATGTTTGCCTTAATTGTCTGGCTCCATTTAGCGTTTTTTCACCACAGAATGTGTTTTATTGTGTTCATGATGGACAGAGGTGAGACTGTCTAACTACAGGCGCTGTTCGTCCTGAATGGATCAGGTCGTATCGGATGATTGTATGATTCTTTATCAGCTGCGACAGAGAAGTCTGCTTTATTTATCTTTATTTTGTAAACTTTATTGTAATAAACCAGCTGAAATGAAAGATTAAAGAAGCCGTCTGAAGGGAACCGGCCCTTATTTTTACCTGGTGTCAACTGATTATAACATTTAGAGTAAAAATGCTTATCATTCAGGTTTGTATTTTTTTTTTGCTAAATTCTGAGATGAAGTCATTCCTGTCATGAAAAGTAAATAAGTGGACGTGTCTGCTGCTGCCGTTAAGTGGAACCTGGCTCTTCCTTCTCCGTGGCCTCCTCCTGGCGTCGGGACAGACGGGGATGTCGCCGCCATCTGCCCACCTGCTCCTGGCCGATTAAAGCCTTAATAGCAGCATATGGCGGCCGAGACATTTGGTTCCTGCTGTTCCCCGGGAACAAAAGGTTTGTGGAATCATCAGGTGAGTTCTGGTCTGGAGCTCATTATATTCTCATTACGTCCATTAAGTCGCACAGCGGTGCTTTCTGATTTCTGAATTTCAATGTGTGGTAAATGATGAGTTCATCTCACAGGTTTAAAACACAGGTTTAAAACTCACAGGTTTAAAACAAATGCTTGTTTTGGTGCATTGCTTTTTTTGTTTTAGTGTTACATTCATTATTTCATTTTCTCCTGTTCAGAGATTTAGTTTAACACTGTTTATTAAAATAATAATAATAATATCTATATATATATATATATATATATATATATATATATATTTCTTTACAATGAACCCAGTTATTTGTGATTCTTTTGAACCATCTATAGCTTTTGTTGTGCAGCAGCAGCTTAATTTTATTTCTTATGGAACTTCAGCATCGTCCCAACCTTAAAACAGAGAGTTTGTAATCTGATATTGGAAAAATAGTTTGTATTATCCTCTGCTACTATAAATTATTCATCTACAAATAGGCAGAGAACAAATCAAATTACAGCTCATTTGTAGTTTAGGTTAAATGACTTTTTTTTTGTGAAACCAGAAATAAATCAATCAATCAATGTCTTTTTACAAAAAAGTCAGGTTATTTATGATGTGAATGTGACGGTCAGCTGCTACTATAAATGATACAGAATGAAAATGATGAAATGTCAGCTTCAGCTTCTGTATCACCTGGATCTGAAGGTTTTAGAAGCAAAGATGTACCTGGTGATACAAAGAAATGCTTCCTGTTTCCAAGAGGCTTAAATCTTGGTTTATTACATCTTCTGTTCCTAAGATCTCCCATGTTTCCTAACTTTTCCCAAAGTTTTGTAATATCAGCTGTTATGGAAGGGTTACTTCTTATCTTTGCTTGTTTTGGAATTTCAATATTTATTGTTTTTCTTTTATTCCAAACATTGAATGTATAGTTGATGAACAAGTTTCGCTGCTTTTTTGTTTTTTGCATTAGTGTGATGAAGATTTCAGGTGATTTGACTTGAACTTTGATTTTCTCCATTGACTAAACCAGAGAATCATTAAAAAAAAACTGCTTCTCTATTCTCTCATGTTTCAAGATTTGACTGTCAATGCAAACAAAGTGCATCCATGTTCTGCAGCGATGCAGCACGCGATGTTCTGGACCTGGTGTGTGGTTTCTGCCTGATGCTTTGTTTCGTTTCCTACTGTTTATTTAAGTGTGTGTCTGTAATATTAGGAGATATGGAGCTTTTTTGTTTCCTGGGGATTTCTAATAATAATTATTGAACAATGTGTTCTCAGTGTTAAAGAGAACTGGAGCAAGAAATTACAGGAGCTCACTAACTCCTCCTCCCTCCTCCCCTACCTGTGTTCTTTGATGATTTCATTACTGCTGGAGGCATGTTCAGCTGATTCATGAAGTGTGTGTGTGTGTGTGTGTGTGTGTGTGTGTGTGTCTGTGTGTGTGTGTGTGTGTGTGTGTGTGTGTGTGTGTGTGTTCTCCCGTCTTTATAGTTGAGGACCGATCCTTGATGAAAGACCAACATTGTGGGGACATTTTGCCCCAGTCCACAGAACTGTACAAGTAAAACATTTTTTTACTTTGTGTTTTCTGACGTTTGTAGTGACATTCTGACTCTCCACTCCCACCAAGTGATAGATTTCTATTTTGCACCATTCCAGTTATAGTGTAGTGAAAGTGCTCACACAAAAACAGAACAAGGTACTCCCAACACGTGTGTGTGTGTTTGTAGATTAAGGATTTTAGCATGTTGAACGCAGCAGGTATGTGTGACCCGGCACGTCTCCAGGTTTCATCCCAGCCAGAAAATGACCCAGATTCTGCAGGATGTTTTTTACATGCGGTGATGACATTGTCAGTCAGAAAGCGTCGCTCTCAGCAGCGATTAACACACACGGGGAGAGCGGGAGACAATCTGCCTCCCATCATGATGAAATTCTCTGCAGAGCCGCTGGATCGGTGCTGTCCTGCATTCATGAGGCTCCTAATGGGTATTAATCCAAACATCAAGGTTTCCTGATGGTCCTCATTGAACTCTTGCAAAGGTTATATGCTTTATTGGTTTATTTAATAGATTTCAATGTTATTGAATCCTACTTTATTTATTTTATAATAATTCTAAAATGTAATGAATTTCCTTATGACAACCCAAACCAGAGGTGGGTCTGTTCTGTCCTCAACTGAAACAAATATGAAATCTATAAGGAATAAACTGTATTATTGGGAAATATGATTTTTTATGATGATTGGATTTTTTTCTGTGAAGACAGACAAACTGTGTCTTTACTGGTTCCCTGGATTAACTCAAAGGAAGAGACATGCAATCGATGAAGAAATAATGATGGAAAACTCTCTAAATGTAATTTTTTCTTAAAAATACTCAGCCCATTTGGTGTTAAATATGCGAAGAAGTGCAGCCCTCCATCATGTTTTAGGAAATAATCTTTAGCTCTAGGATGAACTTATTAAACCAATTTATGAACCCATTAATTAATTGTTTTAATAATCTTGGTTTAATTTGCTCATAATCAGGATAGTTATTTGCACCCATAGTGTAAAATGTCGATCACTGTTTCCCAAAGCTGAAGATTTAACCTAAAATGTCTTTTTTTTTTTGGTCCAAACCAACAGTCCACAACCCATTGAAAAACAGATTCTACCCCATTGTAAACTTGATTTTAATGTTATTGAATCATACTTTAATTAGTTCTAAATCCTGCTCTCCTTCCTTAAAATAAGATAGTTTAACTAAATAAAGGTATTTAGATCGTATGTGCAGACAAGTAAAAAATGTTGTTGTCTGAATGTTAAGTTTTTTGAAGGTAAAGATACAGAAAATGTAGCTAAAAGTTTAAATTAGATTGTTTTTTTTACCTTAAATATGTAGGAGTTAAACTATTTCATTGACTGAATCTACATAGTTAATTTAAGCACCAAAAAAAAGAAGTAGAAATAATTTCATCCTAATGTATCTGAGTAGAATCTGTAGAGAAAAATTAAATAAAGAAATTAAAGTTCTACTCAAAATAATTATTCTGAAAGTCCTGAAAAAGTACAATCATTTCACAAATTATATCTAGATTTTGTGCAATCAATTCATATAATAATAAATGAGGGTACAAATGAATACAACTTAACAATTGTGTGTGTGTATTTATGTGTATTTCTCTTATTTTCCCCCATTAAATGAAGAAGCCGCCTCGTGTTATTACACTCTGGTCTTCCATGAATATTCAGAGAAGGTCATGCTCTCCTCTGGCGCTGCGTCCCCTGAGACTGTCCTGAATAATCTGTCCCTGATTCATCACTTGTTCCTGCGCTTATTCTCCTCCCGCTGGTGCTGTTTTTTTTCTTCTTACATTAGCAGAGGAGTGAGGGTGATTTACATTCACTTTTCAACATCTGGCCTCAAGATTTCGGTTCACGCTTCAGTAGTGTTTCATATGTACACTATAAAACTTCTGTTTGATTCCAATTGTATTTAGAGGACTATATGAATAACCTCAAAATGAAAAATGAAATAAATAGATTTTAGTTGTAATTACAGTATTTATATGATAACTAAAGTAAAAATATGTCTTATGCATATGTATTCGGTGATTCATTATTATAATACAGTCACTCTGGCTACTGTGATTTTCTACAGTAATACTACTGTGATTTATTGTAAAATAAACATCAATCTATGGTAATCATCTACAGTAACATTACTGTGTTCACACAGTAAATAACTGCAGGTTTCACAGCAAAGTTTTACAGTGTAAAGTCATTCTGTGTGTGTGTTGTATTTAAAAAACTTGGAGAAAATGGAGTTTAACCTTTTCCTGGATGAATAACTCACACTTTTTTCCTCCTCGTTGAACCATTAATCCTGCACCATTACACACATTAACGCTTCCCCTTTTGCAGCTTTTATTAAAAAAAAAAAAAAATTCAAAGTGTGTTGACTTTTATTCTTTGATTCTCCCACAGCTGAAAGAGGATTTTTTGGTGTGTCCCTCTATCTTTAGCCCAGTGCATGCTGGGATATGCTCCAGTGCCCCTTTGACAATGAAATGGGCAGTAAAAAACATGTAAAGAATATAAATGTTGGACTTACAGACAGGCTTCAAATTATATATTTATATATATATATAGGGGAGAACAGATGAGAAACTCATACAATCTTGTAAATATTGTTTTTTTTATACTGTTTTCTTGTTCTAGGAATATGGAATCTTTAGTGTGATAGCTTATTCATCTGGCATCAATAGTAGAGCTGCAACAATTAGTTAATTAATTATTAGTTGATTAATCGATTAGTTACATCAATCACCAACTATTTTGATTAATGGATTTGAGTCATTAAAAAAAACATTGTTCAAATTCTCTGGTTCCAGCTTCTCTTCTATGATTATTTTCTGGTTTCTTTATTCGTCTATAATAGTAAACTGATGATCTCTGGGTTGTGGACTGTTAGTCTGGACAAAAATTACATTTTATACTGAGTCTTCATCTTTGATACACTTATTGACACTTTTTCACCATTTATGAAGCACAATTTTTTACCATTTATGAACAACTATTCAAGTTATTGTTTCAATAATCTATATTGATACTCACAATAGTTGTTGGTTGCAACCCTAATTCATGAATTTTTTTTGCCATTGGCAAACCTTTTTTCCACCTTTAATGTGCTGACTCTGTCAGTGCCCCAGTGTTTCCTACTACTAGATCTATTGTAAACTCAGAGAATTGATGAAAAGGAAAATGCCACGATCCCTGGAGCACTACTTCTGTTTGTGTGTGAGTGTCGATACCAAACTGATTGACAACTCTATTGTCCACTTAGGTTCCAGCCTCCTCAGCTCCGTCCTGTAGCTGTGATGCCTGGTCGCCATGGTTACCCCAGCTCCTCCGTACGACAGAGCGGAACAGAAAAAAAAAGTACTTGATGGAAACGCTCTGGTTGAGTTTTATCCTGAGGAGCTGACCTTCCTGTCGAGATAAGGTCTGAGCAGTGACGGAAACACACACGCACACACACACACACACACACACACAGTAGCGTTTGTGATGGAGCAGTGCAACTGAGTTCATGTTCATCCCGGTTACACCAAATAATTTCCATTTCACCCCACTATCAGAGCAGGGATGCCAGAGGAGGCCTGGATCCCTCCTGGTCTCTGCTGTGATGCCCCCTAGTGGTTCATCTGGATCATACAACACCACAGATTAGGAAGGACACTTCATTATCTGACCTAAGCAGACAATCAGTGTCTGGAGTAATTATTTTTACTTTCTTTTTTTTATATCTTCACACTGTAAAAGTGGCTTTGTCTATTTTTAATTGTTTATTTATTTATTGATTTCAGTCAAATGAATCTTTTTTTGGGGGCCGGATGTTTTTCTTTCTCTATTATTTTTATAAGATAAAAAGTCAAAATTACCAGACTGTAGTTATTACTTTTCAGCTGACACTGTTATCTGTACATTCCACATCTTTTGTCTAAAAAAAATTACCCCCTCCAAAATCTCTTAAGATGAATCACGCTGCAAAAAAAATGAAATCTCACCAGGTGAGAAAATATCTTATTTTGGTCCAAATAATCCAGTATTGTCTGGAAATATTGCATTATCTTTTTCGACTGGCAGAAAGTTTGACTTATTTCAAGTTTTATTTCTTGATGTTAGTCAACTTAATCTTGTTTGATGTTTCATTATTACAATTGCTTCTACTTTTTAACAATTAAAATAAAGTGTTTGGTTACTCCTCTTTCATTCTGACTACTCATTATTCAAAAAACACAAAGAACTAAAACTTATCCAGATAGAGTTTATTTGATTGTGGTTGAATAAGAAATATAATTTAGACTGTATTGTATTTTGCAGCATCATAAAACTTATAGTCAACTACCATCATACAGTATCTTCTGCTGCATTAAACATGTTAATGCTCAGTAGTTCACGTAAAAGCTTCTTTAATGCTTTTGCTTGATTGCTTCGAATGTAGAGTAAAGTATGACAAACACGCGTCCTGCAGCTTTGCTTATGGATCCTGTTGGTCCTTCCTGTGTCCACACATTTCCTCACAGACACATGGGTTAATCCCTTTATTTACAGAGTTGTAGTTTGAGCGGAGACAGAGTAAAACTCCGAGACACCACAGTAAACACAGCCAGAGGCCAGAGCAGGGATCAGATTCTAGGAAACCACACACACACACACACTTTACTCTAATGGAGCCGCTGATTCCTGCTGCAAAAACCTCATTTGGTTCACATTCATTCCAGTTTTCTTTACCTTCTTTGTAATATCTGTAAAATGCTCCGAGGTGTAAAGGAGTTCTGAGGAGAATAGCTGCTTCTCTGCTGGTGCAGTAATGGGCTCTGATGGATGTCTGACCTACTTCCAGCGTTTTCTGGCCTGTAAGAGCTGACCCCAGCGGCACATTAGTGCCCTGTTGCTGGAGCACTAATAAGAAAAAGAAGACCATTAATTGTTCCCAGCACCAAATGCAAATTCATTTTTTTTCCCCATGAATAAAACATCGGGAGAAAGGGGAAGATGATTCTAACCAGCAGGATGTTACCGACGTTAAATTACAGCTTCAATTACTTCTCTTGAAGCATCAAACACAAACTGCTGCTGTGATTCACTCTGTGAAGAAATGATATAATGATTTTATTGGATATAATTTCATATCCAGCAGAGGGGGAGACACAATAATGTAAAGACTTAATGAAGAATGGAGGGTTGAATTAGCTCATTAATTAGTCCTCTTTATTAAGTATAGAGTTTATCTATTATATCACTGAAGGTTAGTTTAGTCTGTGATGAGTATTTAGTACAGAGATAAATCTACATATTTATATTGCACCATAGGTTTTCTATTCATTCATCTACTTAAGTGCATTTGGAACAGAATATTACATTTTTTAGATATTATTTACTCTATTAGAGCTGCAGCTAATGATTATTCTCCTCCTTAGATTGCTGAAGTGAATAATTGATGTGGTGTCCTAAATGTCAATTAGTGTTTTCCAAAAGATTCAACTTAAAATGTCTCTTTTTGTCCAGACCAACAGTCCACAACCCAAAGATCTCGGTTTACTATTATAGAAGATTAAAGAAAGCATAGAACAATCAGAGAAGAGAAGCTGGAACCAGAGTCTTAATGTGATTCAATTACACAGACATTATGAAATGTGTTGAAACAGCAAATGATGTGTAAACACTTGATTACCAACTTCACTGATCTTATTACCTGTTAGTTCTTCTCTCCTTTATACTAAAAAAAACTGAAAATAATCAGATCTGAGAAGCTGGAACCAGAGAATTTGGACATTTTCTTCTTAAAAATGACTCAATTGATAAATCAAAATAGTTGGTTAATGTAATCAATTAATTGACTAATCATAGCAGCCCTCTTCGGGTATTTATTAGTGATGCGTGATACAGATATAAAATTGCTACACACCTACTAACTATGTCGTAAAATATGATGCAGCATATAGATTAAACGACCCAGATGTTTTTTAATAGTTAAAATGAACTATGAAGGTAAAACATTTAAAACACTGCTGCCATGTTGCTGTGTCTGTCTGTGCATAATAACATAACACAAACCACACTGAACTTTTATTTTTCATACTTAAATACTACTTCTTAAATAAAGAACCTAAATACTTAGGATTCTTTGGGGCGGTGTTTTCCAAACATTTTGAGTTTGATGCAGTTTTTTTACTTAATTTTTTTCCACACTTCCCATTTCAAGAAGCTATTTTCCTTCTTCTACTTCCATGGAGACTGATGTTTCTGGGCTTCGTGGGTCTGTAAATAATTTAGATGTAGATTTATGGTCGTTTTCTGCCCCCTGTCAGGTCTGGGTGTGACCAGCAGAGGGCATCAAGGTCATCTCCTCCCCACCAGGCAGCTCAGAGGCCTGTAAACTTTAAAGGGAGAGTTGAGTATTTTGCACATTTTAGCCCCATTTTCTCACATTCCTGGCATTTATTTAAAGCACATAATTCAGTATTAATCTTTGCACTGTTTCGGTAAAGCTTGATTTTCAATATAATTGGTCAACTTTTCAGCAGCTTTTTCCCAGAGAGCAAACTAATAGTTTACTCAGATTTGTGCTGCATTTTAATCCATAAAAGCTGCTTTTTAACTGAAATCCGCTTATTTGATTTGACAAAAATCCCAGATTGACTGTCCGACATCACGTCTTACATTATCATATTTACTGTTATATGTATGTCAACATGAGTCACTTTTCTATTTAACGGCCGTTATCTGTGACCCGGCTGTGGGTGACATGTTAAATGTCTCCGATCCAAACAGAAACATGTGAATCACCGGTTCAGGCTGGCACCAACAAACAGACTCAGGGTGAATCACGCAGCTGTGGAGCCACTGACAGGTAGAGGGAGACACTCCGTGCGACGCCTGGATTCAGCTGATTCACTGCTCGGAACGCGTCAGTAGAGAGGAACAGAGATGCACGTTAGTCATGTTTAGGGACTGAGATCAGCGTGATTCAACATGAATGGTCCTGGGTGAGAAGTTCCCCCATCACACACACACGTCCGAGCTCGTTGCTGCAAAACTTTCCTGCTTTAACAAATGAGGACATTAACAAAAACTGAATCATCAGGACCATTACTTTATTTTAAATCACTTAAGATAGAGGTTCTTAAACTTTTTTTGATCAGATTTTGACCCAATCTATGTAAAGAGACGTGTGGACACAGGAAATCATGTGTCCTGACACCAGATTACCAACATCACTTTTTAGCTTATTATCTCCTTTATACTGAAGAAAACAGAGATTTATTAGATTTGAGGAACTGAAAGCAGGGAATTTGGTCATTTTCTTCTTAAAAATGACTCGGGTCAATTAATCAATCATCAGAATAGCTGGAGATTACTGTAATAATTGGTAAATAGTTGACTAATTGCTGCAGCAACATATTCTGTTCTCATGTTGCTTATTGATGGATTTATAGTGAAAATAACTGACGTAAGACGTCAATATTGTAAATCTACAGGTAGATTTTCTTCTTTCCTACATCTGTGTTTTCTCTGAATGATCGTTGTACTAAAAGTTTACTAAAAAGCAAGTTTACTACTTTGAAACATTGAGAGCAGCTTGGGGGGGGAAGTGAAGTCTACTTCCTCATTTCTTGTAATATTTATGACAAACTGGTTTACTTAAGCAATGCTTGTGTTATTTATTTTCCTATGAACATGGAAAACTACATCTAAAGTTTGTTAAGAATATGTTTTTGATCCAGATAAGCAGAACCACAGCGATCTAAAAAAGGAGCAGTGGTTTTGGTTAAAACTGTTTGTGCAGGTCATAAAAAAAAATACGTGTTTGCTCTCAGGCGGGAGATGAACCATAAACACAGCATCTTGACAGCATTCCAGACTGAAATGATCCGTGTGCTGTGTCTCTGCAGCATTACACATTTCAGACGGCTTCCATACAGCCCATGTGATGTAAATTGGAATTTAAAAAAAAAAAAAGGCGCCAGGAGCGGGGGAACGACTGCTGAGCAGAAAGGAATTAAAACATGTCTGCAGGACATACAGATGGAGGCTTCGACATGAGATAAGCTGGCTGGATTTAAATATTGAGCTTTTCTCTTCTCTTATCATTTAAACAATATATATATAAACAAGCAAAAAGAGCCGGCAGCAGCAGCAGCCACAGGAAGTGTTGTATGGAATGAGATGAGTCGCACAAAATCTGTATCCGCTGGAAAGGCTGTTGTTTGACAGCTGGAAAAACAGCCTGTAACATTTGAGCTCATCCACGGCATAACTTTCTACTGAGAGATAGAAAAAAACCAACAGCTGTCCCAAAGATGTTAAACAATGACACAATCTGACATGTGTGTGTTAAAAACATTGTTTGTCATATGCTTATAATGCCATTTAATGTACATATAATGAATAGTTTCTCAATTTTGCTTTAATCCTGAAAATTATGTTTATGAAAATGGCAAAGATAGAAAACTTCAACATGAGCAGTAGAGCTGTAACTAATGATTATTGGTTCATAAAATGGTGTAAAACGTCAATCAGTGTTCCCCAAAGTCAAAATTTAACCTTAGAATGAATTTTTTGTCTGGGCCAACAGTCCACAACCCAAAGATCATCAGAAAATGACTTTAATCTATTTTCCAATCGATTATCAAAATCGTTGGTGGTTAATGTGATAGTTGACAACTAATCGATTAATGGACTTATCATTGCAGCTCTAGTGCAGAGTGACAGAAATATTTTATTTATTAGATAATCTGTAATTAATAAATGATTATAGAACATTGGAGAATGTACAGATTAACACTAGAGCTGCAACAACAACTATTCTGATAATTGATTCGTCTTATCAATAAGTTGTTTGGTTCATAAAAACAAACAAAGATCACCAGTTTACTATTATAGAAGACTAAATAACCCATAAAATAATCAGAAAAGAGAAGCAGGAACAAGAGAATTTGGACATTTTCATCCATTAATAAATCAATTGATGCGATTGTCAATGTGATAGTTGTCAGTTTATCAGTTAATCAACAACTTGTTGCAGCTCTAATGTACAGGATTTAAAAACAATCTGTTCATAAATACAGTCAATAATACAGCAAAGTGTTTTTCACTTTAAACCAAGCAAACCATAAACACTCCAGACTTTCTTTAATTAAACACAAAAAACAAGAAACTCTCACAGAGAGTTTTAAAGCATTTTAAAACAATCATAAAATATATATATTTAACCATATAAAATTACTTTTGAAAGATCTAAAACTAAAATTATACACATTAAAAAAACATTTATTGTCCTATGCACCAATCTAATGTGATTTTATAATTGTATAATTTAGCCATTTTGATGAATAAGAACAACTTTTGAGAAATGAACCAACATGGCTAAAAGTAAAGAATAAATAAATACTAAAAGCACCATTCAGGTACTTTTAAATGTTGTTTTCCACATATCATAGAAGCAGTAGCGAGACTTAATAATATTTGACTTATTGGCACCTTCCTGAAGCCTGATATTTCAGAGCAAGCAAAACGCCACAAATCTTAAATGCAAAAGAAAAACAAAACATCTGTCTTTGAGCAGGAGGTTCGCGTGCTGGTTGTGTTTCATTGGGGTTTGCGATTTGGAAAACAAATATTTCTCTGCAGCTGGATTCCAGTTGTTGGCTGCTGTCAGTTTATAACTAAATTACCACAGATGTTTCTCTGACCATAACTCTCGCTGCCTCACATAAGTCATGTTGCTCAGAGCTTAACTTATGATGATAATGTTCCCTCAGAAAAATCAGTTGCAATAGCGTTGTAAATTTCCGGTAAATTTCCAGAAACTTTCCATTGGAAGCTAAGATGGTGAATTTTGGAAATTTCCAACCTTTAGAACCTAACTTACCAGCTACCTTAACTAATGTATGAAGACATTATTATTCATTATTTAAGTAAGTTAAACATTCATACCAGTATATATTTATATTTACCCTATAATATTACCAAACACTATGAAATAATAATAATAGAACGTTAGGAGACAGTTTTCAAGGTAAATGTAAATTTAAATAAATTAAAAGACCTGGATATGGTGCAGATTTTTCCCAGTGGCCACTTGTGGTTCTGCAACAAAAAAATCCCATGTGACCCAAAAACATTTTTTTTCTATCGACTGCAAATGTAAAAGAGAAGCCTGTAAAAACTGTTGACAGCTATAACCCTGTTAATTACTGATCTTTGTTTTCTAGGTTTTTTTAAACCGTGGACTTTTTACCACGTTTTTAAAAAACGTTTCAGCCAGAAAACCTCTAGAAACGTCTCTTTCCCCAGAATGAGGGGAGCCCCTGACATTTTTTTTTTAAATAATCCAATTTTTGGATTCATGTTTTTGTCATCGAATGTTTTTTAATGTGATCACCAAAGTAGACTAAACAAGTCAAAATTGTTTCTGCAATTCACGCGTTCTTGTCATCACCAGGGCGTCGCTCTACTGATTGGTCTCTATAGGTCACATAACTTTAAAGTAAACCCGGAAATCAAAAACTTTATCGGTGTGGTGAATGTCTAGTTCACAACTCATCCACCACAGCATTTGGGAGTTGCTGGATTGTGTATTTTCTGAGTTTAATGTTGTATGTACTATGGGAACCTTGACCTTGACAATTTTCAAAAATGTTTATCCCTTTAAATTGAGGCCAACCCTCAATTTTGTAAATTTTGGATTTTTTCCCATTTATTCCCATATATTCTATTTAACTCTTAGCCTGGATATACACACGAAATTATTTTCCTGTGAAATTCATTCTGGATGCCAAGAACCCAGTTTTTCTCTCATCTAGGGAGCCAATCACAGAACAGGAGAGGGTGCAGCAAGACCATGATGAAACACAGGAGCAACTTATTAATTTTAGCAAGTAAAAATGTTAACACAAAGCTAAAAAACAAAATCCATGAAGCACATAATTATCATGACATCAACGCAGCCTCATGTGACAGAGATGCTGATATATCTGACTTGAATCAGAAGAAGGCAACATGAGAGGCTGCATCATCAATCAATATTAACATTTCCAACATTTCACTCCTGATTCTAATGGTCAGTCGCATAACGTTTGTGCGAGGTGAGCAAATAACATTGAAATGAACAGTAGCCATTTTCAGTCTGCTATCCAGCTCTTATAATATATCCATAGTTAATTCACATGGAAAGTTTCAAACTTTTAAAATTCTCGCCTGTCCGCTTGGTTTCTTTCTGCAGCATCACTGTGGCGCAATGGTGGCTGCTCCTCCTTCGACCTGCATGGAGATCCTGGCTTCCTGTTTCCGTTGCCTCTTGTGCCTCCAGAGCAGCAGCAGGGCGATGGTGAGCAGCAGCAGGAAGCCCAGCGACCCCCCGATGAGCCCTGCCTTTAGTGCCAGGCCTCCGTCCGAAGGGCGGTACAACATGCAATTCCCTTTGCTGTCACCAGCATCGTTTACCGCCAAAACGCACACCTCTGTGATCTCCTCGATGTCGCCCACGCCCCCGCTCCTTCTCTCCTTGCCAAACCGCACCCTCCTCTGTCCACCGATGGTCACAGCGTATGCCGTAACCTTTGAGTTGGGGGCACACCACCGCACCACAACCTCCGACCCGTTCCAAGACACGGACCTGAGCTCCGGGGCATCCGGCGTGGTGTCGTAGGGGGTGAAGCCTGGACACAGGCAGCCGGTGGCAGCTTGGAGCTCGGAGCAGGCCGGCTGGTTCTCCAGACACGGCCTGTAGTCACAGCGCTGGGAGTTCCCGCTAACTGGGATTGGCCGCTTTGCCGGTGCCGTAGTCGCCGTCTCGTCATAGTCGTCATCCAGTTCCCCAAGATCCTCCTTGGTGATCGAAGACAATGTCACAAAGGGAGTGGAACCTCTGAGGAAAACCATCAGCAGGAGGAATTGACGGATCATGATGTAGCCTGAGGATCATCAGGAGAAAAATTCCATCAGTATAGCAGGGGCCATATATATATATATAAAGATTTCAAAATTTAAATGTTGAAAAAAAACACATGAGGAAGTTAAAATAACTAGATTTGATGTGCATATTGACTGAAATCATTAAGAGCTGGCTACGCTAGATACATGTAACGACCACTTTTTTAGGTAAACCTTGCTAGTACTGGGTTGGACCCCCTTTTGCCTTCAGAACTGCCTTAATCCTGCATGGCATAGATTCAACAAGGTACTAGAAACTGTCCTCAGAGAGTTTGGTCCATATTGACATGATAGCTGTTAGCCAGTTGCTGCAGATTTGTGGGCTGCACATCCATGATGCAAATCTCCCACATCTCAAAGGTTCTCTATTGAGATCTGGTGACTGTGGAGGTCATTTGAGTACAGTGAACTCATTCAAGAAACCAGTCTGAGATGATTGGACCTTTATGACATGGTGTTATACTGCTGGATGTAGCATCAGAAGATGGGTACATCGTCATAAAGGGATAGACATGGTTAGCAACAATACTCAGGTAGGCTATGGCGTTGAAACTATGTACTATACTAAGGGGCCCAAAGTGTACCAAGAAAATATCCCATACAACTTCACACCACCAGCCTGAACCATTGATACAAGGCAGGATGGATCCATGCTTTCATGTTGTTGATGCCAAGTTCTGATCCTACCATCAGAATGTCACTGCAGAAATCAAGACTCCTCAAACCACGCAACATTTTTTCAGTCTTCTATTGTCCGATTTTGGTGATCCCCTGTGTACTGTAGCCTCAGTTTCCTGTTCTTACAGGAGTGGCACCTGGTGTGGTCTTCTGTTGTAGCCCATCCACCTCAAGGTTGGCTGTGTTGTGTGTTCAGAGATGATCTTCTGCATACCTTAGTTGTAACAACTGGTTATTTCAGTTACAGTTGCCTTGCTATCAGCTTGGACCAGTCTGGCCATTCTTATCTGACCTCTGGCATAAACAAGGCATTTTCACCCACAGAACTGCTGCTCACTGGATTTTTTCTGGACCATTCTCTGTAAACCATAGAGACGCCAGCCCGTCTGGCACCAACAACCATGCCATGTTCAAAGTCACTTAAATCACGTTTCGTCCCTATTCTGCCTACATGCCTAAATGCGTTGAGTTGCTGCCATGTAACTGGCTGATTAGAAATTTGCTTTAACAAGCAGTTGGACAAGTCTTCTTAATAAATGGCCAGTAATGGACAATTTTGATGAATACATCCCCTTGAGTTTTCAGAAATATGAACAATTCCGAGTCATGCACGAATAAGCGAGAATGACTTATTTCTCCCAAGGTGCTGCCTGTTTCACATATTTTACAGCTGAGTAAGACACAGTGCTAAACCTTAAATCCTAACAGGTGAAAATATCTTGTTTTTGATACAATTTGTGCAATAATAATTAGAATTATGTTATTGCGCTGTCAGGTCATTTTGAACGTTTTTTTCTTAATTTAGGTCAATTTTTCTTGTTTTAGGAATTATCTGCCAATTAAATGAGATAATTCATGATAATTCTACTCAATATTGGACAAATGTACCAATTACAAGACAGTTTCACCTAAATTTCACCAATTCGCCAAAATGATGATTCTGGAGGGTCCGGCCCTAACAAGTGAAAATATTTTATTTTTGGTACAATTAGTCCAATGTTGAGTAGAATCGTCTCACTCCATTTTCAGATAATTTAGCTTCAAGTTTCTTGTCTTATTTTTAGTGAATTAATCTTTTTTTAAAGAAAATAATAATAAAATATGACCAAATTGACCCAAATGAGGAAAAACTTTTGCTATTAGAATAAGATAAATAAAGATAATTCTCCTCAATATTGGACCTGTGCCAAACAACAATCGTAACAGCAACAATTGTAAATGTCTTGTGAAGATAAAAATATAAACTCTGATAAAAGTGCATTATTTATCTTATCTTTTTCTGATTTGACTAAACATTTCGACTAACATTTTCTTGAAAAAAACGATTAACTTATTTTCACTTGTGTAAATGTGTTATGCTGATAAAGATTCAAACCCTGTTCAAAGTGCATCATTCACTGCAGACACTGAAATTGTTTTTATATAATTTAGCTCATTGAATTTTTTTCCCTGATTTAATCAATTTGGTCTTGTTTTTAGAATAAAGACTAACATTCTTTAAAAAAGATAAAGACAATTTTTTTTACAGCTGCTAAACAACAGAAAAACAAAACCATAAAATAGGATAATTTATTTTATTTACATTCTTTGTATTTTCTAACATTTTCATAAAACAAGATTAAATTGACAAAAATCAAGGGAAAAAATACTCTACTTAATATTGGACAAATTGTACCAAAAACAAGACATTTTCTCACATTGACGTCAGTTTTTGCTGTGCACTAGGCAACAATACGAGTCTGCACAGCTTCCATCTGCAAAGTCCAAAGTAGTAACGGTTTCTGAAATGAACACACGTGTTTTTTCCTCTTGTGCAAGCAAGCAAAAAACATGTGGACGTTTAGATTGGTAGAGATTTATGATTGTGTGGCGTGCTCTGACAGATTTACGGATCCGTGTAGAAGTCGGTGAGCGACAACGCCACACATGGGTTAAGTTAAACTTTTGGCGGCACTTCACACTGACTTACAGCGGGTTCCAGGCACGATTGCACAACCCAAACCTCCACACACACACACACACACCCTGATACAACTCAGCCCTGATCCAGTTACAGGAAAACTGCTTTTAAGATTTCCACAAGATTCCACCAGTGGCATACCTGAAAGCTGCGATAACACACACACACATTCAAAAAAGAAGACCTACACACACACACACATCCCATCAGATAAGTTTGTGTTAAACTGCACAAACTTTGTTTGTTTGAACTGAAAAAAATGAAAGAAAATGAAAGAAAATGAAAGAAATGAACATACCTGTTTCTTGCAGAGGTTTCTATTCCTAAAGTGTCTCCTTCTCTCTCTTCCCTTCACTTCTCTCTCTCCTCCTTTATACGTTTCCCTTCTCAACAATCACCTCCTTCTTTCTCTCTCTCTCCCTCCCACTAACCCCCCCTCATTCCCTGCCCCTCCTCCCTCCTTGTGACTGAGTGAGTGTGGATGTTATTAGTGGTATTACTATAATCCCTCATTAATTCCGTCACTGCTGCTCTGTGTGTTTCCAATCAACTGAAGCCTGCGGATTCCTGTTGCATTTTTGTTTTTTAGAGCGTGTCGGGCTTGTTAATGAGCCTTTGTGTTCCCCCTTTTTAAGGAGGTGAGGGAATGGCAAATATGGTTGGGATGTGCTGGGATTACTCATCCTGATGTATATCAGCCTCTCCTCACACCGCCCTGTCACCTACAGAGCATGTGGGGTGTGTTTTCACTCGGAAAATAAAGAATGTGCGTGTGGGGAAGTGAAGGCCAGAGAGTGACCTGACTTGACTTTTAATTCCCCCTCTCTCTCGCTCCTTTATTCCCTCATATATCTACATTCCCCCTTCCTTCTTTACTTTTTTGTTTTCTATTTTTCTCCCTCGTTCATTTCCTCCTTCTTTCCTTCCATCCTCCCTCATTATCTCCATTCCTCCCCCTTAACTTTTAACTTCTACCGTTCCTCCCTCCTTTCCCTGCTTATTTACTATCCTCCCTCTCCCGTTCTCCCCTGTCTTCCTTTTTTTCCTATCCTTCTTTCCTTCCTTCCTTCCTACAACTCTTTCATCTTTCTTCCCTCCTACTTTCTATCCTTCCTTCCCTCCTTCCTTCTATCTTTTCTCCCCTCCTCCCGTCAGGTCTTTACCTCTGAACGCTGCAGTTTCACCAGAAAGTGCACCCATCTTATCTGCTTTTCCGCCTTAAACCCTCTGATTGGACTTGCAACCAAACATGAAAAAAAGAAAAACTATTTCAAATAAGTCCTGTGATGTGTTCTGAATGAGAATGAATGCTTCTTTGTGCCCTTTATCACCAGCAGAGGAATTGGGGACAGACGTTTTGTTGAGATGACGCATGGAGCATTTTTCAACGTAAATTAAAGTAAACCCAGCTGTTCACTCACATCTGTCTGATTCATGTTGAACAGAAAGTCACCACAGCCCGGATCTTCCTGTCCCCAAAAAATGCTGCATCATGATGAATTTAACTTCAGATATGATTCTGAAGCAAGTGTGTGTGTCCCATTCCTGCTGCAGAATGCAAATAAATCCTTAGTTTGTCTGGTTTTTCAGCACGAACCCAAGTTTATCACATTTTAACCATTTAAACATTGGATTTAATTTTATCAGGTGAGTCACTTTCTGTTTTTCCCCCATTTTGTTCTATGCTTTGGAAAAAAAAACATTTTAATGACAGACAACTACAGTTGCCACTTTTGTTTATTAATATTTCTCAAAAGTACAAAATTATTGCATTGGATTATTGGAAATTTGGATTATTCCAGAGACCTGAATGATTAAATAGATATATACATGACAGGGTTGGAACTCATGATAATTTAAATAAAATAACATCTTTCTTCTTCCTTCCATCCCTCTTCCCTCATTATATCTTTTATTCTTCCATCTTTTTACTTACTTACTAAAACTTTGACAGGCTGAGCTATTTTTTTTAGGTTTTAATGTATATAAATATAAATAAATATTTGTTTTAACATTAGCTTGTCTGCTGCTTGCACAAATCAGCCCATTAACAAAAAATATAACTATCATGGGTACAAAATCTTTGTTGGGGTTATTCTGAATCATGATCATTTTAATAAAATGAGTTGTTCTGGGAAGGTTTTGTCTTTCTGGTTTCTCGGGGGTTGTTGATGAAGTCAGGTGACACTTTTTTGCGTAAAACCTTTGTCTAAGTTTTCTACTTTCATGTCAGTGAAAAAAATGTCTAAAGAACATGTTTTATTTTCAGTGGAAAATGATATTCAGAGACTCCAGTAACTATAGTTGCTGGTGTGTTTGAACGGGCTCAAAACATGACTGTTTTACCTCAATTTCAACTACTTTTTCATTTAGGTCTTTAACATAATTTGTTCTGTCTTTACATCTGTGGGTGAGAAAATGTTTAACAGGAAAGAGTGTGTGGGTGTGTACGTGTGAAACAGCAAATATATTTATGTGTGTGTGGGGGTTTGTTAATGAGTTAATACATTGACGTAAGATGTGTCTGTATTATGTCTGAATCTGATGCTGAAAAATCAGTTGTTGCCCCATTTCATCATGACTGTTCTGCATCTAAAAATAACCTGTGACAGCTGTAGGAAGAACAGTAAAGAGCCTGTGACATAATGCTTTTTAAAGATGGTGTAACAGGAAATAAAAAGACGGCGCTGAAGTCACAAAGTGAAGGAAAAGCCGGGAAGCAGATGGTAGCTGTTAGATGGTTTGTTGCATAATCCCACATTTTTTTGCCATTGACCACGTTAATATTTCCCAAACTGCAGGGCTGGGTCTGTTCCCTTCATCTGAAACAAATCCATAAGGAATAAACTATATTTATGAGAAATATAAGGAGCTCAAAATGATGCCAAAGAAAACCTTTGTGATTTTTCTTTAAAAACAGGCCACTTTGTGTCCTAACTGGTTCCCTAATGGGAAAAAAACAGCAATAAATGACGAGATGATGAGCTAGAATTGTTTCTAAATGTAATTTTCTTCTTTAAAACACTCAGCCCATTTCCTGTTATGTATGGGAAAGAATGAAACACTGCAACATATTTACAAGAATCATCTTCAGCTTTGGGAATGACTGGTGACCTACCTACCAAACAACTAATCAAATAATAATTAATTATTTCAATTTAGAGATTAACCAACTATCAAACAGTTGTTAGTTTCAGGCCTACGCTGAAAAACAGATTCTGACCCTGTGTATATGTTTCATGTATTAATCTGGTTTATTTAATAGATTTTAAGTGTTATTGAATCATACTTATGTTTTTAATTCATTCTAAAATGTACTTCCCTTCCTTAAAACAAGCTAATTTAACTTAATTGAAAAGTAAAAAATAATTAGAAAATATTATGTAAGATTGACTCTCATGGGAAGACAAGTAAAATAGTTGGTTTAGCTCATTATATGAATGGTAAATTTATTGAAGGTTAGGATACAGAAAAATCACTAAAAGTTTTAATTAGATTGGATTTAACCTAAATATGTAGGAGTTAAACTATTACATTGAATGAATCTACATAATTCATTTAACTACCAAAAATAAGAAATATAATTAGAGATTAGTTTTTAGATTCTTTTACAGGGCATCTTAGGTCAGAATGGGTTAGAGACAGAAAATCTTAGTTGTGTTTTTTCTATAGTCTATAAAAACTGTTTCTGGTTCTCTAGAATAAATGAGAGGCAGAAACAAATGATAAATACAGTTAATGCTCTGAAATTGTTTCAGAATGTCATTTCTTCTTTAAAACGCCCAGCCCAATTACTGGTAAATACGTGCAGGAATGAAGCTCTGCAGCACATACTCAGGAATAATGTCATGAGAACAGCTCATCCATGATTCTGTTACAGGACGGATTACTGCGAGTATTTATTGTCAAGCTGCCCCAACTCCAACACTAATGTCTGCTTTGGTGTAGAAAGTACTGTAGGACTATAAATAGGAATAAAGACACAATCAGTCTTTGTTTCACAAAAATATTTTCTGTCAAAATACCTGCCACCTCACTAAATCCCATAACTTTAGTTCTTCTGTTATAACTATAATAACAAAGTTGGTGTGTATCTGTACATTTTTATGGTTAAAAAAAATCCAAATAAACATGTATCAAGTCTAAAAATGCAATTCCTTTATCCACAACAAGACCTTAGATACATATACATATTTTTATCAAAAAGAAACAAGGATTTTTTAAAGTGAATAAAAAGTGAATGTGCAATATAAGAAGTATTGTAGATGGTATAAAGAATAGAAAGTATTAAGTCATGAGACAGAAAATTCCTACCTATATTTACAGTTGTATTGGGACATGATGACAAGTTTTATCACTAAGATTACATTACTGATCATCAGTATTTTATGTGATTATCTACACATAATTTAATAATTTTTGTGAATTGTTGGTGATCATCTCTTTGGATGAATTTATTCCTATGATCCTAAGGTAATTTAAAGCAGACATTTATGTCAGAACTTGCAGTAAAAAACAATTTATTGTTCCTTATCTCCTCTCTTTATACAACACATATAACATATTGGTTATAGTGGAGATAACCTCTTAAGCCCAAAGCTTATTTTTCAGCTTTCCTGCTACAATGACAACACATTATTAATAAAGCAGACTGCAGCGCCCCCTACAGTCAGATTCATTAGATGCAGCAGTATCCTCCAGGGGAACAAAACCTAAATATGTGATATTATTGTTTCAGAGTCAGATGCTGTTGGCTTTAATTAGTTCTGAGGATTATGATGATATTAGCATCAGATACTTCAGGAGTTCCTAAAATAAAAGCAGCATTTAGCAGCAGCAGCTGTCCATGTGGGATAAACAACGGTTTCCTTCGCTGGTTTCAGCTTTTATAACCTGCTGAGAGGTCCATGACCTGCAGTTATTTCAGAATTTGAGCCCTGAATGTGTAATTTTAGATTTAACAGGACAAACTTCAGCCTCAAATGGCTGCTTCTCTGCAGCCTGCAGCTGCTTCTCCCCCAGCTCTGACTTACAGGCTCATTAAACCTGGAACACTGCTTCAAAACCTTGAAATAACCTTGAAATACTCTTATTAAAATATATATAATTCTTTAATTCAGAACGTGTATTGCTTTGTCATCATCTTTATTACTTTAACATGCAGGTGTTTTTTAAGATGCAGTTTTTGAAATACATAAAATCAATATTTGATCTGGATTCCAAATAATATAGAATTACATTTTTTGGTTAAGTATTTGTTATATTAAAACCAATATTAAATATTAACCTGAAGAAGAAACTAAAGCTATCAGATAAATGTAGGAAGTACAACATTTCCCTCTGAAATGTAGTAAAGTTGAAGTATAAAGTACTCGAGTGAAGTACTAGTGCCTCAAAAATCACGCCTCATCACTTCCTGCTGGAGATGAAAATATTGAACATATACTGGTTAGCAAAAACTAGAATTTTGTCAACTGAAATAAAACAAGGATTTACAAACAACGATAATTAACTGAAAGGTTTTGTGTGTTATAGAGAATGTCCTTGACTATCTATAAGAACAAAACTAAAACTAAGAATTTAAAAAATAAAGACTAATTAAACTAGCAAACCCACTTATCTATTTATGAAAATGCAAGATTACAAACAATATTTTCAAGTACACAGTGTGTGTTTAATAAAGTGATATATATAACACTGTATTAATATTGGTATTGTTATTATATCCAATGGTAAAACATAATATTGTAATAAATAAGTAAATACATGAATGGGTGTATATTTTAAAGAATCATAAATAATAAACAAATAATTAAGCACAATAATATAGGAAAAAATAAAATACAAATAAAAAATATGAATTCATGTAATACTTTGATGTAAAAGCAATGTAAACCAAATTAAATCTTTCAACATTGAACATTTTGAAAATATGGATGAAGTGGTGGACAAGGTTCAAAATGTTACTAAATAAAAGTACATATGTAATATCATCAAAAAGTTCCTAAATTATCAAAAGTATAAGTACTTATTATACCGTATTATTATAAAGTATAATTTATTATTATCACAGCTTATTGTTTTGGAGCCTGTTTTAAATATTAAAATATAAATATTTAAATACACCTTATTATTATGTGTATTAATAGTAAAGATATTAGAAATCACTGCATATAAGTATATCACGTTTGTTAATACACTTTATACAGTAGCTTTATTTATGTCAAATTTTCATATGAAAACTAACCAAATCAATTGGCGTCAAATGGAAATACTTAAGTATCTCGAAACTGCAGTAGAGTATAATAATAAGCAGAGTACTGGAATAAATGTACTTTACACTGCCTTGCGCCTTCCAGTCATTACTCAGGAGAAGCCACGAAAGGTAGTGACGTAATGACGTCATCGGTGAGCGACGGGGCCTCGACGCAGCGCTGCGGTTAGAAGCAGTAGAAACGCGGAGATGGCTGAGACGCAGCACAAACTGCGGGATTTCACTGACTGAAGGCGCTAACTCGGCAGCCGGATCCTCGTGGGCAAAGCTGCCGTCTGCTCCCCGCCACAGGGCTCGTCTCGCTCGGAAGAAAGACTCCGCGTTTTCCCGCTGCGGTGTTAAGTTTGCCCGGAGCTCGCAGGCTAATGCTAGCTAATGTTAGCATCGTCGGCTGTGGGCCCGAAGACTCCCAGAGTTCACCGCATTGTTTTCATCTGCGAAGGCTGATATAAACGGTTAACGGATGCTACCGGAGACTCAGTGGTCGCGATAACGCGTGAATTGAACCATCTCGCTGGGATTTATCTGTTTTTCCCCTTTTCTTTTTTTTTTAATTTAGCCGGTTAGCCCGCAGGCGTCATGACTTCCCGGAGGACAGGGGGCGGCTACACCAGCAACATGGACTCCTCCCCGGCGAACAGCGGCGGAAACCGCAAACAGAGCATCATCAATGTCCCGGACCGACCCGCCGCGGACACCTGCTACGAACGGAAACCGGACAAAGCCGTGTACGGCGGCGGCGTCACGGTGACGTCCCTAAAGTCCCGGCTGGCGCCGACGATCCAGACCGCCATGTCCGCCGCGGTGGACACCCTGCTGGGCGAGGTGGTCCTGGTCCTGAACGAGACCCAGCAGGAGCTGCTTAACAAGGAGCAGGAAAACGAGCGGCTCAAAGTCCGCCTGGAGGTGTCAGAGCGGGAGCTGAAGACCCTGCAGGAGTGTCTTTGCAGCGCACAGAAGCTCATCGACCAGCTCCAGATCTCCTACACGGGCCCGCAGACCATCAGCCAGTCCGTCTTCGCTCCCTCGCTGTCCTCCATGGCGTCCATGACCGCGGGCCTGGACCGGGACCACCAAAACCCACGCAACGTTGTGAACGGAGCCACCGTCGACCTGGGCCTCAGTGGCTCCGTGGACGACTCGCTCCATGGGTTCGAGCCCAGAGACGACTACAAGATGTGCCAGCTCCAGATCCAGCCCGACGGGTCCGTGACAAACCACGCACTCGACTCGTTCGGGTCCAACCCGGCACACATGTGCTCTGACGCTGGCAGGCCAGGTAAATACTGGTGTTGCCGACCAGAAACCAGAAAATATGAACATGAATTTGGACATTTTCTTCTTCAAAATGATGGAGAAATAGTTGCAGATTAGTAGAATAATTGGAAACTAATCGATTTATTCTTGTCTTACATTTTTTTTGAAGACTCACTTATTGTTTGGCTTTGTCTCTATTGTTAAGAACTTGTTAACCTGTTGTAATCGTTGCAGCTCTTGTTTTAAATCCTTCTGTCACTCGTTTGTCTCCAGATGAGCGCCAGCCTCAGGGACCTGGTGGAGCCCCCAGGTTTGAGATCAAAGAGGAGCAGGGACTCTCTTCAGGGTCTGGTCAGCCTGGCAGGAAGGAGTCTGGCATCCGGAGCGACAGCAGAGACGGCGAGCAGTCGTCCCATGGCGTGAGTGACCTGGGCTACGTCCAGGTGGGCGGGGACGGGGGTTCCCAGCATTCCTTCACTCACCCATTGCGGCACCAGAGACCTGTGGGAGAATGCGGCAGCAGCCTGCAGGGTGGACTTGATGAACAGAAAACGTTGACGAGGACTTCCGCAGGCGGGAGGGGGGACAGCGTCTCGCCGGGACGGGCGGAGGACTCGGCAGGGCCTTCGGCCCCCGATGGCGTGGCGGGGGGTAGCGAGGCACCCGCGGACCGGCCTCACCACTGCCTCGAGTGTGGGAAAACCTTCCGCCTGATCTCCAGCCTGAAGAAGCACATCCGCATCCACACCGGTGAGAAGCCGTACCCTTGCGCCGTCTGTGGCCGCCGCTTCCGCGAGTCCGGCGCCCTCAAGACCCACCTGCGCATCCACACGGGCGAGAAGCCGTACTCGTGCTCCGAGTGCGGCAACTGCTTCCGCCACCTGGACGGTCTGCGCAAGCACCGGCGCACACACACGGGGGAAAAGCCGTACGTGTGCGCCATCTGCGGCAAGCGGCTGAGCCGCCTGCAGCACCTGAAGCACCACCAGCTGATCCACACCGGCGAGCGGCCGTGCTGCTGCCCGTTCTGCAACCGCAGCTTCAAGGAGCCGGCGGCGCTGCGGAAGCACATCCGCACGCACCGGGAGGAGGGTGGCCACCTGGGGATCGGCGCCAGTGACGACACAGACCCCGACGCCATGGACGACATCAACAACCTGCACCCGGCCGCCCCGTCCCCACAGATGAGGTTCGGGGAGTGGGGGCCGGAGGAGGATGACGGCTCCGTTGTGGACTGTGTGTGAGGATGTTTGTTAGTTTGTTTTTAAACCAGAAAACATGCTGCTGGGGGTGGGGAAAAAGGTGAAACCAGACGTCTGTGCATTGGCGAACGCAACATAAAAAGTTGTCGTCTCCGTTCCATGCTGGCTTGGAGTTGTTGTTTTTTTGTTTTTGGCATTTTCATGTTTTACATTCTTAGAATGAGGGGAAATAAGCTTTTAAAAATACACACTGTACATTCTTTGACTGCGAATATTTTCATATTCAGACGTTCATCAGTCAGCAGCAGCAACAGGTTGTTCTTGGCACCGGGAAGATTCTTGTTCCTCAGCTTCCCGGCAGTAATTTTGGGAAATTGATGGCAGAGGTGAACACTTAAGAAAAAAATGTACAAGTGCCTTGAACACTCACTCCTCCTCTGAGTCGCTGCTGTGTTTATTTCCTTCTAGATTTTAATCATGTTTTGAAGTGATTTTCTTGCACATTAGACCTGGGTTAAATTGTCATTAATGAGGCTGCTCCACTTTTTCATTCTGCCTGGTTCATGCTTCATGCAGCAGTACAGACCGTTTTATTCTGTAGCGGTAATTTACTGAAACTTTTCATCCTTCCTCCCTTAAAAGAACGACGCCAGAGACCAACGACTCCTACTGTAATTTACCTGCAGCTGATGCTGCTATCGTCATCTCAGGAGTCATGTGAGGTCAAAGAAAAAAACAGATCAGTGACACTATTTATTAGTTTAAATTATATATATATATACTACTTTTTAAATTATGGCTAAAAAAAGATGATTTTACTATTCAAACAGTTCTTTTAGTTGGATTCTTTCTTGCTTTATTTTAGTATTTATTTATCATATATCATCATAAATGTTTTCATCATTTGTGTTAAAGATCTCAGTAAAAGCTTTACTGGATCAACCAATTAAAGGATAAAAAAGAAAAAAACTGGATCGCTTTCACTTTAATGCAACAGTAAGTTTAAAATATCTAATATTGGCAATAATATTCTAATAATGAATCAGCTCTACCTCAGTATTCATCAGTGCTGTTACTGGTTTTATATTGTTTAAGAATCATGTTTATTAAAAAAGATCAAACTAAATAATTATGCCTTAATTTTCCTAAAGTTTTAATCTATTTAACTGAAAAAAAAAATTGTTTTTTCTTTAATAAGATAGGTGCAGCTACACAAACAAAGAACCACAAATTAAATGAACAATTCCAGTAGGTTTTTGTCACCATCGTTTGTCTCTGTGAAGCATGAACCAGTTTTTCTCTTCAGTCAGCAGCATCTGTTCTGTCCTTCTCATTTTCTTCTTGACGACAATTGTTGTCTTGTTAAGACGAATACTCGTCAGTCTGCATTATTATTAGTTTATTTGTTCACCATACACACCTTTATCTTAAATCCAATTTGAATCCTTTCTCCAGTCGTTTTATCATCTCTGTATTTATGGACCATGTCAGCATTCCGTTGTTTTTTTTTTTCCCGGTTTAAGCTGCTACCGTTTGTCTAAGAAAACCTTTTTCTGAACTTTTTTCCAGCCAGTTACTAGCAGACAGACTGGTGCTTGCATGTGCATATGTTTTTCTGCTGCAGCATTGACTCCTCCGGCTGTTTTTGTAAATAAAAACATGGTTTCAGCAGTTTTATCTGGTTTAATGTGGAAAAGACAACTTTTTTTAAAAGTAACGTGCTTTAAAACATCTGTATGCTAACATACCATGTGTATATATTTACATATAATCTTCACTTTCTTCCTGGTGTTCCTGATGATCCAATGGGTTATCTTTAAAAAGCATTAATCTCCTCTGAGTTTTTGAACTAAACTGTAGGTCTCGTGTCAATTTTCCATGTATACTTCTATAACAGTCGCCATGTAACTATTCAATGTACATTTACAAGTTGTAAGTAGTTTTGAAAGATGCTCAAAATGTTCGATATTTGTCACTCGTATACCAGAAAATCATTCGCCAAGGTGGTTTCATCCCAGATAATCCTGTTTATTGTTTTTTGTATCATACAGGGTGGCCTTTGCATGTAGGTTTAAACTAAAGACGGCATTCTTCCTTCAATCTAAGAAGTTGGTGTTCAATGTGAAATGAATAACTTTTTATATGCTTCTGTGTTTAAAATATATCCCCCATGTTAAATTCATCCTACTGTAAATGTTGCTATATTAAAGGGCCTTGTTTCTACTGGGGTTTTCAGCATGTTCATTTACATAAAGCAGGGCTGTCATTTCAGTTTAAGGCAGGAATCCTCCCTCCCAGAGGCTACGGTGCTGAAAATTGTGAATTTAAATGTGTCATCCTGGGGCAACTTAAGAGCAAAATCAAGAAGCTATAGACTATCAATGATCTATTATATCAATAACGTCAAATCTCAGTTCTTGATTTTTAGTAAGTTTTATTATTGAGTGTTTAAAAGCATCCATTTGTGTGCGTGCATAATGATGTTAGGGCTATTCTTTTTATCATGTGAAGCATTTTTAATTTTGTTTTATAAAAAGTTCTTTACAAATACATTTTTAAACAATTATTCATTTATTGTAAATTTCACTTCTTTTCCCTTGTAAGACAAAAACACCCAGATGATCAAAGCATTTTTCTTTATAAGTTTAAATGACTGCACTGTAAAAATTTGCTGTAAAATCTACAGTTATTAAATTTTTTAAACAATAATGTTACTGTAAACCATACAGTAGATTGATGTGTATTTCATAATAAATTATAGTGGTCCAAGTATTAATAATCAACTATGGTGTGAATAAACTGAAACCAGGATTTAATAGATTTTTTTGAGTTACAATTAGTCACCAAATACTGACTACAACTAAAATTACAGTATGTAATAGATTTTATTGTACAATTATTGACCTATCTATAAAGCAAGGCCTCACATATCTCTTTGATTGTCAGATCAACCTTAGCTTTCCATATAATTTGCACATAGCATGGTGGGATATGTCCTTTTCTGTGCAAATTTCTGAAAGGATATTTGTATCCTCTTTGTGAAATAGTTTGAATGGATATTCAAAACATCATTATTGTTCAAAGCTTAAATATGGGAGGTTTTCTTTGCCACCTGTAGGTCGAGTATATTCTTGGTAGTGACAGCCAATTGCGTTCCCGTCTGCCACTAAAAATCAAAATTGAGACTTAATGCCAATATTACATTGATGTAAAGTGTATTGAATGTTATATTAGCATGTTAAGTCATTAAAAAAATATGAATATTGTCCTATGTGCTGCCTTCAAAATGAGCTACTGATACACAAAATTCACATAAATAAATAAAACCCTATTTGATAGCTACTGTCGACATGAACTTACATGCATATTTATTTAAATGAGTTGTAATTTTACATAACTTAAGTTATAAAGTTTAATCACTGTGTGCAATCAGCATAAAACGTGTCTACTAGAAAGAAATGTAGCGTATTGACAAGGTTATTCAAATGGAAATGGACAGATGTAAGGTAGTTTAATTCAGCAGATTAGTGTAAATCAATAGATGTCTCTCTTGATTTAGGCTGCTGGGTATTCATTTTGACAGAACACTGAAATATTTTTTGGGGGGTGAGACATTACAGGTGAGAGGCAGGGATACACCCAGACAGGTAGCAGCCTATCACGGAGCACACACTATTCACTCACACACTCACACCTACAGAAAATTTAGAATGTCTAAATAACCTCAGCATGTTTTTAGACTGTGGAGAAAGCTGGAGAACCTGAAGAGAACATGAAACTCCACACAGACAGATCCTAGTCCATGGACTGAATATAAAAACATAGCCACAGCTGCTTTAAGTTATGTGTTCAAGTGTTTTGTCCAACTCATCCTTCACAGCTTATTTGTATCTGTTTTTCTGAATCTCTCTCTCTCTGAAGCAAAACATGATTTTTATAATATATTTTTTCATTGTTTAGTGATTATTGCTGCTGTTGTTTAATAATCCTGATGTCTGTTTATCCTGCTTTATGTTTTTGTTGCTTTGGTCAGGGCACACACACACACACACACACACACACACACACACTGTCGACTGTGCCCACTTAGCTGGACGTCAGCCTATGCAAATGTAGCACGTAAGTTTATATTTATTTATTATTAATTATACTAAACCAAAATGAACTGAAATGCACTTGAAAGCGCTTTTCAACTAACATGAAATAGTCATTAAGGAAAATATTTGGAGAAACATGAAACAATCAGGACCCATTTAAAATGGGGAGGGAAAAATACACAGAAGAGAAAATAAAGTAAAATCCAATAATAAGTAAATAAAGCAGGTAGTAAGAAGGTACTTCCTCTCTGAATTATTGCAGAAAGACAGTGTTAGTCTAAATGGTTCTTATGGAGGTGTTTAAAGCCTGGCCTGGTGGCACATCTGCCATAAACATCTGTATGGTGATGAAAACAAGCTGAACCAGTTATATTATATAAAACATACAACATGATATAATCTACAGAGATTTGCTCTCAGTGAGTGGTCCAGGTGATTTTTTATTTACTTTCCAGTAGTCTAACAAGTCTAACAACTGTTGTGTCACAAAGACACAGACACTCAGGAAATTATGACACTTTCGTTTTAAGGATATATGGATGGATGGATGGGCAGTATTTGATCAAGTTGTTTAAACAATGTGAAAACAGAAAATGATTTATTTGTGGTTATCAGTGTGTGGGACATGAAAAAATTCCCATATATCCAATATTCTTTTCTATAGGTATACACACTTTCTATGAGCACTGCACTAGCACTGTAAAAAAAACATACTATTTAATTTATTTGTATTGTCTAATTATCTAATACTGTATATACAACTGTAATTACAGTATTTACTTATTTTTTTATTTTGCAGTAAAGACAGTGCTGTAAGCAGAAGTATAGTATTTCTACTGTAAAAAAAATAATAATAATAATAATAATTTGTGAATTGCTGCCAGTTACTCTTACTTTTAGGTTTTCACAGAAAACGACAGAGGTCCGCAGGACCCGGGGAAAAGTTTTTCACAACAACAGCATCGCCACCAAGCAGACAAAGTGAGGTGGAGCGGAGACGCCCAGAGACAGGTTCCAAAATCACAGCTCAGGCTTCTCCCCGTGTGAGTAATCACAGCCGTGATCACACACACAAGCTGCTATTTGGGGCCTTCGCTGTAATTACAGTAGCTTAACAGGTCAGATGTAAAACTGTTCATCCATAACATAACAACTGTCATTTTTACATCATGCTCTAGTTTTGCTGATAAACAAAATGATTTTTTTTTATATTTCCAACTGAATACTTCAATTAAGCACTTATCTCATAAAAAGGTTCACAAATTCTTAAAAAAAAAATTATATATATATATATATATATATATATATATATATATATTTGACAGTGTCTCCGATCTCTAAGAAAATAATAAATAATTTCCTGACTAGAGCTGAGATCAATTCATTGATTATTTGCCAACTACTACATTAATTACCAGCTATTTTGAAAACCAAATAATCTCTCTGCATCACCATCCATTAATTATCTAATCTATATAATATAGATTAATAAATCTGATTATTTTCTTTAGTGTTTTATAATAGTAAACTGATGATCTTTGGGTTTGGTTGAGGAAGAGTGATAAACGTTTTACACCATTTTATGACCCAAACCATTGAATTATTTAAATAATTGACTATTGAAATAGTCGTCAATCCCAGCGAGACTCCTGACTACTCAAAGAAAGGTCACACGCATTTGGTTTATATTCCAGTACATCTCAAAGATCTGTAGAGGTTCGCTTTATTATTTTTAGTTTCTTCTCAGAGTGTTAACATGAATGAATGTAAACTGCATTGTTGGGATTCTCAAGTAAGAAGTAAGAAGTCTTGTATAAACATCACAGTCTATTCACAGGGCTGGAAAATATCACAGCTTTACAAGTAGGGCTGAAACCAACAGCTATTTTGATAGTTAATCTATTGATTATTGAAATGATTGGTTGTTTGGTTCATAAAATGGTGTAAAATGTTGATTTTACCTAAATGTATTTTTCTTTGTCCAGACCAACAGTCCACAACCCAAAGATGATCCGTTTACTATTATAGAAGAATAAATAACCAGAAAATAATCTGATTTGAGAAGGGTTTCTGTCTATTGTTTGAATCCCCTGGTATAAGAAGCTGAAATCTCCTTAAAACTCTTCAGACGGTTCTCTGTTCTGAATAATAATATCTGTCTTCTAAAAAAATATTAAATACCCTTTAAACAGGAATAAGAGCAAGTTTTGAGATGCATTTTCCAATGAAGCAAGTTATATAAAATGCATTTTTCATTTCATGGAACCTTTAAAGTGACATTTACACCTCCTGCCCCAATAAAAACAATCTGGAATCTATATTTATGCAGCTATGAATATATGTATTTACATTAAATAAATGTCTGAAAAGCCCTTGGTGCAGTGCTTCATGTTTGTGTTAAGTTGGACTGAATCACAATTAGCTCACAAACTAGCTGTGATGTGATAAATCATGTTTATAGCAGGCACCTCTTAAACTCTGATTTTCAATGAGCAGGAAACTTTCCACTTTCAGCAGCTGAAGGTGAAAAAACAACCGACTTGTGTCAAACTCTGAACATACTTCAGTCTTAAGCTCAAACATCCGACAGGAGGGACAAGAAAAAGACTTTATTCAGAAAACTTGATGTGAAGTAAAAGCACAGACTAGAAATGTTTCGTTAAACATTCCTGCATTTAAATGAGGTGAAAGTGCTAATAAATGAATTAATTAGCTTCAATTCATTAGATTAACCACATAGTTATCAACTATTTTGATGACTGATTAGCGGTAAGATATTTTAGGTTGAATCTTCAACCTAAAAATGTATTAATTATATATTATTATATTACTTGTTTTGGATCATTTAATGCATTAAAATTGGAGCATTTCATGTTTTATTTAATTAATATTGAGCCAAAAGATCCTTTGGGTAGATTAATAGTCAGTTAACACTGCTTCATAATCTTTGGCAGATTCATACAAAGTGTAAAGCAAATAAATATAATACAAGAAATAAGGCACAATTTAAGTGAGAATTGATAATAGAGCAAACCTTTTTTAGAAAAGTAGTGTAGAAAGTGCAACCTTTTTCTAAAACGAAGAGAACCAAAATTAGAACACTATATATATATATATATATATATATATATATATATATATATAACCTTTTAAAATAACCTTGTAAATTCTTAATCTGAATGGCATCTTTTCAATAAATTAATTTGAATACTTGTAGATTTATCCATCCATCCATTGTCTATCCCGCTTATTCCCTTTCGGGGTCGCAGGGGTCTGCTGGAGCCTATCCCAGCGCACTTTTATGGGCGAGAGGCAGGGGGATACACCCCAGATGGTCGCCAGCCAATCGTGGGGCACACACACCATTCACACACCATTCACTCTCACACTCACACCTATGGGCAATTTAGAGTTTACCAATTAACCTGAGCATGTTTTGTATTGTGGGAGGAAACCGGAGTACCCGGTGAAAACCCACGCAGACACGGGGAGAACATGCAAACTCCACACAGAAAGGCCCCAGACCCAGGCCCAAGGCGGGTCTTGAACCTGCGACCTTCTTGCTGTGAGGCAACAGTGCTACCCACCGCACCACCGTGACGCCCCCTTGTAGATTTATAAAAATCATAAAATATGAACATGAGGAGCATCAGCAGCTTTTTTGTTTAACTTTTATGTTAAAAATACTTACTCCATTGTAAGTATAAATACTCAAAATTTCTACTTAAGCAAGTTAATGAAGTAGTTTTACTTAGTTAATACATGAAACACCAAGCCTCTTTACATATTATAGTTAAAAAAAAACACTTCAGGTGTGACTCTGAAATACTATATACTTGTATAACACTAGTACTTTATACTTCTATAGCACTAGTACTTTATACTTCTATAACACTGGCACTTTATTATGTCTATAGTATTGGTACTTTATACTTGTATAACACTGGTACTTGTACACTTGTACCTTTCTAGCACTGGTACTTTATAGTTCTAAAACAATGGTACTTGAAATACTTGGATTTTTCTGACAGTTACAGTTACTTTACAGATTCATATTTAAATAAAGTTTAATCACTATATGTGTGTGTGTGTGTGTGTGTGTGTGTGTGTGTGTGTGTGTATTTGTGTGTATGAAATGTATTCTTAAACTATAATATGTAATCATAATCACTATAATATAAGTAATTGTATAAAAATAGTTCATATTGTCCTAATGAGACACCACTCATTATGATCCAATAATCCAATATATCAATATATAATAATATGACACTGGCAGAGCCCAGTGAAGGTATATACATAAGTACATTTACTCAAGTGCAACTTTAAGGAACCTTGACTTGAGTATTTCTATGTCACACTACACCACATTATATCACACACCAACACACACACACACACACACACACACACACACACACACACACACACACACACACACACACACACACACACACACACACACACATAAATGAATCATTTTAGAAGACATTTCCTTTGGGAAAGGATCTGAAAACTTCTTCCACCGCTGACTACTTGTATTTTATGTGTTCGTAGGTATTTAAATAAAACTTCAAATGCAAGACTTGTGTATTTTTACATTGTGGTCCAGATATTTTTACTTCAGTAAATACTACATAACATTCACCCTCAGATAAACAAACTTCCTTCTCTCTGTTTCTAACTTTAGGTTGTGAAACTGCTCTGTTTATTTGATGAGAGAAGCTGCAGTTTCACTTTTCAGAAGGGAAGTAGAAAGCTAAACAATAACAATGATACTCAGGGACGGTTTATGTGTAACTTATGATGTATTTTAAGTGTGTGTGTGTGTGTGTGTGTGTGTGTGTGTGTGTGTGTCCCCAACACATTTCAGGTCACCTGAGGTCACCTGATGCTTCTTTATGAATGTGATTGGAATTATATCCAGACCTACAGACCCCAAACAAAACACACAAAATAATCAGATTTGAGAAGCTGGAACATTTTTTTTCCTAAAAACGACTCAAATCAATTAATTAATTATCAAAATAGTTGTAGCTTGTGAACCCAAAGAACAATAAATATTAATGTCAGAGTTGCAGCTCTAATCAGAATATTACTGGAGTCAAAGTGATATTAATTGTACCTTGGGACTGCAACTAACAACTATTGTGATAGTCAGTTAACCTAGTTTGATTCATAAAATGGTGTAAAATGTTGCTCAAATCTGGTATTTGAATATCATTATGATTAAAGAACTGCAACAATTAGTGACTGATTAGTTACTTATTACTGAATGTGAGCTGAAGATTCAACCTAAAATGTTTCTTTTTGTCCAGACCAACAGTCCACAACCCAAAGATCATCAGTTTACTAGTATAGTCTATAGTATAGTAGTAAGACTAAAGAAAGAAAATAATCAGATTTGAGCATAATCAAATTAGTTGGTGAATAATGTAATAGAAGGCAACTAACTGAGTAACTTTTACAGCTCTATAGTTTACAATTAATTAAAACTAGGTGAATAGGAGTCAATGGAGTAGAGTTGATTAATGGAAGTGTTACCAACTATTACAATAATCACCAAACTACTGTTGTAATCAAAAGTGAATAATTTTAGTAAGAAAATGTCCAAATTCTCTGGTTCAGCTGGTATCAGCTTTTGGAACAGAAATAGACATTTTGAACCATGACCTGAACAACATCATCATTTCAATTATCAATAGATTAATCAACTATACAAGTACAATACATATCAGATACTTTAACAATATGGCTCCAGTAGTATTCCTATTGAATCTGCAATGATTAATCAATTAGTTGCCAACTATTACATTAATCAACTATCAACCAATCAACCAACTATTTTGATTATCCATTAATCCATCTCATTATGAAAATGAAAATGTCCAAATTCTTTGGTTCCAGCCTCTCAAATCGGATAATTTTCCGGTTTATTAAGTCTTCTATAATAGTAAACTGATGAACTTTGAGTTACTCTAATCAATAGATTAATCGACTATCAATAGTTGCTGTTCTATTACAATCTTCAATAAGTTGTTAATCCTCTATTTCCTAAAACAAGTTTAATTTTAAGAAATGTATTGTCATATACAGAGTAGAGTTGCAATGATTAATCAATTAGTTGGCAACTATTACATTAATCCACTATGTTTCCATTTATGGATTTGAGTCATTTGTTAGAAGAAAATGTCAGTATCTCTGCTTCCAGCTTCTCAAATCTGACCATTTTCTGGTCTCTTTATTCTTCTATAATAGTAAACTGATGATCTGGGTTGTGAACTGTTGGTCTGGAAAAAAAAAAGTTTTTAAGTTGAATCTTAGCCTTGGGAAGTCTATTTGCATGAGTGCGTGCGTGTGTGTGTGTGTGTGTGTGTGTGGAGAAATGTGAGAGCGGCCTGTGAACTCTCTGCAGACCCATGCAGTCATTTCCTCAGCGACTGAAAGCAAACACTCTCACTTTCTGCAGAGGAAGTGACTCAACTCTCTCTCTCTCTCTCCCTGCTTTTCTTTGTTACGTCCTGACTGGCTCGGTGATCTTTGCAGCGGGGCGCCGACACGTGTTCCAGCTGCTGCACTAACAGTTAGTTCAACATATGACTGCAATGACACATGGTTTTTGGTCCAGAGGGCCCTTCATGTCCTTAAATATATCCCGGTGATTGTTGTTGAAGTGAAGTGATTCAGCTGCAGCCACCAAATAATCCACATCAGCCGCTGAATGATGAAATAATACACACGTCTACTGTTAGATCCACTATGTTAACAGAATAACTGAATAAAAACTCCATTGTACATGAGATTATTCACATAAATCAGCAGCACAGGATGTTTGATTCATTATTAATACACAACATTTTTTTTAAGTTTTCACATTCATTACTCAGAAGTATAGATACTATGTTTTAAAATACTTCTGTAAAAGTATTACCTCAAACTTTTTACTCAAGAAAATGTAAGGTTTTGTTTTCAAAACAACTTTGTTTGTTGTTGTGTTTATAGGTAAGTGAGTGTTAAAAAAGCCATTAAGGACAAAATGTTAGTACAATGCAAATACAAGAACAGTGGATAATAATGTTGTCTTTTTTTATATATAAAATTACAATACTTTTGAGTTTTTATGTCAATTTTAGGGGGTTTTATCTCATTTTTCCTTTTCTCTTATTTTGTGAAAAAATGCACTAAACTCGAGAACTAAAACTTGAAATGGGCAAGACTACCTTCTAATAGAATTAGAAATAGCATTACAGGTGGGTCACATCATCTACAGAAACATAAAACCTGTTGTTTTGTCCAAAAAAGTAAGAAACTATGAAGCTTTTATAATGTTTTATAATTATTTTTTATTAATACAGCAATTAAGAATGATGGAAAATACTAAATGAAATGGTTTAATCAATGACCAAAAGTTAATTTTATAATCAATAATTACGATATTAATGCATGTATTATAACTACGGTCACATAATTAATATGTATAGTGTTTATTAAGCAGGAACATTGAGAATTTAGTTCATATAATAGTAAACATAGGTGACATGGAGTAGTGGATAGCAACCCTAACCCTCACAGCAGGAAGGTTGAAGGTTCAAGTCCCTGAGCTGCAACCTTCCTGTGTGGAGTTTGGTGTTCTCCCTCATGACTAACTGACTATTGGTAAACATACAATAGAATATAAACATAGCTCATGAATTCATATATAGTTCATACATGAACTGCATATGAAAGAGGCTCACTTCACTTTGCCGGTACATATGAACACATGAATTACATAACAGATACATAGGAACTACAAAATTGTTTATGTGTGGTTAAGGATTTGTAAAATAAAGACTTTCCGTTGTTTCTGTAACAGGCTGTTTGTGTGTTTCTGTGCTTTTATTGTTGTGGACCAGTATTAATAGAACACTGAGACCTTCTTATAATCATAAAGCAGAAAGTTACTACGACACAGAGCTGTGTGATTACAGGTTGTGTAACTGCTGAGCTCAGCAGGACTGAGACGAACTGACTCACCTCTGGTGTCTGGGACGTTTTACTGAGATGTGTTCTAACCACTGGTCAACAATGGACCGAACACACTTTCTAAAAGACACCATCAATCCATTAGTTGTTTGGTGCATAGAAATGGTGTAAATGTTGATCACTGTTTCTCAAAGCTGAAGATTCTGTCCAGACCAACAGTCCACAACCCAAAGATCATCAGTTTACTATTATAAACTAAAGAGACTAAAACATGGAAAATAATCAGATTTAAAAAAATCTTAAAAATGACTCAAATCAATTAATCGATCATCAAAATACTTGGTGATAGTGATAGTTGATAACTAATTGATTAATTAATTAATTGTTGCACTTCTATAATGTTTACAATTCAGGAAAACTACAATAGGAAGAATTGTTGTCCATGAAGTAGCTACAGCAGAATTGATTAACTGATATAATGATGATAATGAATTAATACATTTTAGGATTGATCAACAGAGATCCTCATTTTACACCATTTTATGAACCAAAGTAATTAAATTGACTACCAGAATAGTCCAAAAGTACAATAAATTACTAATATAGTAAGTCATGTTCTGATTAGAGCTGCAACTCTGACATTGAAGTATCTGATATTTATTGTACTTTAGGTCTGTGACTTACAACTATTTTGATTGATCTAATCTATTGATTATTGAAGAGATCGATCAGCAACTATTTTTTTTATAGAAACAGAGTTCAACATTTTACCCCATTTTATGAACCAAACAACTAATCAGTTAATCGTTTTAATAATCCAAAGATGAATCATGTGTAGTTGCAGCTGTGTAGTTCAGCAGCCACGTGCTGGACTACTGTTTACACCTTCTTTGTGTTTGGGAATTCACCATGTGTCTATATATACACACACACACACACACACACACACACACACACACATATATATATATATATATATATATATATATATGTGACATGAGTATTTAGTTTTATGCATTTTGGGAGTGACACGCACAGCTGTGCAGCTATGATTTGCAGAGCGGGGTCTGTGCGGGGGCAGAGGAGGAGGAGGAGGAGGAGGAGGAGGAAGATGAGGAGGGATGAGATGAGGAGGCGAGGAAAGGAGGCGAGGTGGAGGGTGAGGAAGAGGGGGGCTGTCAGGAGAAATAACCAACAAGGAAAGCACTCTCAGCCTCGCTCCTGCGCCGCCTGCCTCTGGCGCGGCGCCAGCTCTCTCCGGAGAGGGTTGGCTCACCCCTTCTCTTCTCCTCCCTCTCCTCCCTCTCCTCCCTCTCTTCCCTCCTTTCTCTCCCAAACCCACATACGCACTCTCTCCCGACAGCCGCTCAGAAAGCAACAGGCGAGAAGCAGAAGAAGAAGAAGGAAGAGGGCGCGTAAAACTAGGAAAACTAACACCAAAGAAACTTCCCGAAGATGCCAAACCGGCCAGTTTTGCGCATGGATCACTTACGAGGGAAGTGATTTTTGTTTTACTCAGGGAGAAAAACGGGGAAGACGTTGCTTCCCCCCCCCCCCCCCTCTACTTTTTTTTCGCCGTATGAAACGTCAAAACCTGCCGCTGCTGCGTTAAAAAAAAAGCGAACGGAGGCGCGTCGGAGCCGGAGAATTCGTGCGTAAAAACGTAAATGCGGCCGGGTGTCCGCGCAGCGCAGTGACAGCCAGCGGAGGATGCCAGGATGCCCTCTCTGATCCCCCATCTGCTCGTCATCTGGCTGAGCGTCCACAGGCTGGTGTGGTGCACGGAGCGCGCGTCCGCGCGGGAGCGCTTCAAGGTGGTCATCGCGCCGCTCATCTGCAAGCGGATCTGCCTGAAGGGCCAGTGCCAGGATACCTGCGAGCAGGGCAACAACACCACGCTGATCGCCGAGAACGGCCAGGGCGCGGACACCCTGATCGGCCAGGGCTTCAGGGTCGGTGAGTGAGCCGAACAAAGCGCTTTGTTTGTCAGGGATTACAATCAGGCTGCTGACCTTGTGTGTTTGTTCTCTGTGGGACCCCTGGAGAAGAGCAGGAGGCCTGCTGGCTCCGTCATTAACGCTCAGTGTGTGTGGAGCTGTAGGGGTTAGTCGACTAGTTGCCAACTTTTATGTTGATAGACATCGAAGGAAATGTCCAACTTCTCTGGTTCTAGCTTCTAAAATCATATTATTAACCCAAAGATCATCAGTTTACTATTGTAGAAGACTAAATAAACCAGAACATAATCAGAGAAGAGAAGCTGGAACCAGAGAATTTGGATATTTTTTTTTTGAATAACTTTTTGAATAAAATGACTCAAAGTAGATGGAGATTATTGTAATAGTTGACAACTTATCAACTAATCTTTGCAGCTCTAGTGGTAACAATTCAGAAAAAAACTCAAATAGGAAGGTTTGTTGTCTTTGAAATAGAGCTGTAATGACGACTTGACCCATCGGTTACTTGCATTAATCACCAACTACCATTGATACCCTTTCCAGCTCCTCTTCTCTGATTATTTTCTGCTTTCTTTAGTCTACAATAATAGTAAACTGATGATCTTTGGGTTGTGGACAGTTTGTCTGGACAAAATGAGGCATTTTAGGTTGAATCTTCAGCTTTAGAAATTCATTATCATCATTCTACACTAATTATTTTATCAATCATTTAATCATCTATCAAAATAATTGTAGTTGCAGCCCTATCATTACTGTATTTAAGTAAGGTTCTGTTGTACTTCACTTAATGCTACTTTAAACAACTATTTTGATAGTTGATTAATCTATTGATCATTGAAATGATCAATTGATTTGTTGTTGACAGTCATAAAATGTAAAATGTTGATCCCTGTTTCCCAAAACTCAAATAGTTAGTAATAGTTGGCAACCAATCAATAAATCAACTAATCGTTGCAGCTCTACTTGACGGTTGCACGCCTCCACATTTAAGAGAAATGCCACATTTATCATTATTATTACAATTTTAATCATAATTTACTAAGATTTTTTATAATCTATTATTTATCTTCACTTTTCATGAAAGCTGCCAAATATGATGCATCATTTTTACTATTAATCTATCTAAAGTATCTTATTGGCTCCACATTGATGAAGTAAAACAATAAAAAAACTTGCATGCATTTAGTGATTAAAAAAAGTTGTATACTCTAGTATAATTATATAACAGGCTGCATAATGAGTACTTCACTTCTGTACTTCTGAACTTCTGCACTTTTACATAAGTAGCACTCAGGACTTTTACTTGTTTTTTTCTTTTTATAGTATTTCTACTTTTTTAAAGTATCGAGTACTTTATCTACATCTTAGAGTTTGTGGCTATATCACATTGTGTAAAATAAGTGAAGATAGTGACCTTCCTTGTTTTTCCCCACACTGATCTGCATTATAATGCCCTAGCTGCCAGACTTTTATTTCTCTGTATTTAATGACCCATTCACACAAAACAAGAGGTGAAATATCATTATGAACCTCCGTGAAACGGTTCATTTGGACAATATAACAAAGCCTTACTGTTAATGTCATTACACAACAAGCAGCTGTAGTGGAAAAAGTATTAAGATTAACTGTGGAGTGAAAGTGGTGACTTGTGGTTCATTACTGAGGAAATGTTTATACCTTCGCAGCAAATTATTTTTAAGTATCTGAGCTGTTTATGTTAAAGCTCATAAAAGCAGCAACAATACAACATATTCAACATGGCAGTTGTCAGATAAGATTCATCCAGTAAAAACTAAACAAGCTCTCCCTGTACTTTGGTGGTTTTCTATAACTAACAAGACTACAATATAACTTTGTTTTAAACTGCAAAAAAGATGATGTCTCGCGAGCAGTTTTCATAATTTTGGACTTGCTTTCCCATTCATTTGAATGGGAAAGCGTGTCCAAACTTTTGGCCGATGCTGTAAATGGGACTTATTCTTGTCTTCATCTCCTTAAATGGTCAAATGGTCTTTACATTTCACCTTAGTTTGATAAAAGCTACTGACACTCTGCGTAAATCTCTGTCAGAGTGGGTGAAAGTACAACATATTCAACATAGCAGCCGTCAGATGAGATTCATCCAGTGAAAACTATTTAACATATTATCTCTGTAGTTTAGTGGCATGAAGTAAAATAAAACTCTTTAATAACAATATGTATAAATGTCAGAGCTTTAAACATTTTGTAATTGGTGATCATACATTTGGACACATCTTTCCATGCATTTGAATGGGAAATTGTATCCACATTTTTGACTGGTGCTGTAAACCAGACTCCTTCTTAGTATCTATATATTTTTCCTCAGTTTGATCTCATAAATCTCTGTCATGAGTTGTGTCAAGTGGGTGAAACCCTCGCTCTGTAAATAAATAGGTGGGCAGGCTGAGGTGAGGCTGGTCTACCCTCCAATGCATTGCTGGAAAAAACGTTCGCGTGTTTCGCTTTAATTACTGCAGCCGCGGCTCATTACGTCGCATATAAATGTACTCTCAGATCTTATAGTTCCCCTCCCCGACTCCAGTGTCTGAGTGGAGCCTTTCTGCTCTGTATCAGATCAGCTGTGGTGAGACGTGGAGCCTCACAGTCTACGTCAGCCCCGGGCCCAGAGCTGGGGTTTGTCCACGCTCACTTCATGAACAGAAGACAGGAAAAAATGACAGGATTCATCCTCTAGAATGTGAAATGATCGTGGAATTAGTTTAAAGGAGCTGATTCGACGTCTCATTGCATTACCAGATGTTTATAGTCCGATCTATGTAATATCATATAGATTCATAGGAATGTCTTATTGTAAATAAGAAGTAGAAGCTGATGAATGAGACATATTGTCTCAAAAATTATTGTTCTTCCCCATGTGTGCTGCAAGAAATTGACATCACTGAAAGCTAAAGATGGAACTGCAACGATTAATCGATTAGTTAGCTAATTGATTAATCGCTTCTCCAATCTGATTATTTTCTGGTTTCTTTATTCTTCTATAATAGTAAACTGATGATCTTTGCATTGTGGACTGTTGGGCTGGACAAAATGAGGCATTTCAGGTTGAATCTTCAATGAATATTTTACATAAACCTAATAATTTATTCATTTTAATAATCAATAGAATAATCAATTATAAAAATAGTTTAGTTGCAACCCTAAACCTGAACATACTTTTATAAAGTGTAATCTAGTCTAAATACAATTTTAGTTGAAGGAATTTTAGAGCTGCAAGAATTTATATAACCCAGACAACTAATTGTTTAATCGTTTGATGGATTAATCATCTATTAGAATAGCCCTATAGTATATGTCAGATACTTTAACACTCCACTAATATCAGAACTACAATGATTAATCGAAGAATTGATTAGTTTCCAACTATCACATCAATAACCAACTATGTGGATAATCATTTGGAATCATTTTTAAGAAAAATATAACCAAATTCTCTGTTTCCAGCTTCTTAAATCTGATTATTTTCTGGTTTCTTCAGTCTTCTATAATAGTAAACTGACGATCTTTGGGTTGTGGACTGTTGGTCTGGAAGAAAAAAAGACATTTTAGGTAGAATTTTCAGCTTTGGAGAATGGTGATCGTCATTTGACGCAAAAGGACTAATCAATTAATCATTTTAATAGTCTATAGATTAATCATCTATAGAGTAAATAAGCTGACTCCATTAAACCCAGTTCCATCCTGGTTGTTCTAGCGCTGTGACGATGGTCCTGGTCCTCCTGTGGACCAGCAGTCTCAGCTTAACAGTGTCTTCCTTTTTTTTTCCTCCCCTGATTTTCCAGTGATGTGTCACGTTTTGGAGCTTCCGTGTCAAATAATTCAACTCGAGGCATTTTTAAATTCCTGGAATTCCGCCGTGCTGGTTCACATTAGCCGTGGCCGGAGCAGTCACCTGTCTCCTGGCTTCTCACCTGGCAGCAGACGCCCTAGCCGGGTCTCCTCACCAGGCTCTATGCAGAGGAGACGCGTGTTGTTCTGTGTGAGCGCTGGAATGTGGTTTGGACAAGTGGAAATTTCTCTCTCCCGTGTTAAAACGGCCACGGCTATAGCAGCAACAATATGAAGACTTTTCCATATTTGTGCGGTTATGTCGTCAGCTCAGTGTGGAGAAACTGGCTCCAGAGTGCAGCTTCTCCCTAAAGAAAACGTAGTTTCTCTCACTGAGTGGATGAGCCGAGATACTTTCCGGCACGTTTTTATTTCAGAATGTAGATGGATATCATAACTTTAAAAGAACTAGAGAGATTTGACATGATGAAGTGACTGAAAACACAGGAAATAACAAACTGGGGCATTGCTGTTACATGATATACTTGTTCAATGCAGTTTTGTGACTCGATATGTCGTAACTCTGTGACCTGACACGTTGTCATTTTGTCAAAAAGCTGGCCAGGGATCTTAAAGGAAGGTTTTTACAGGATCAGAAATAAACGTAACCTTGAATTGAAAGTGGATGAGTGACATCCCTGCCGGGTCAAACAGCTGGAGAACAAACTTGGAAGCAGCAGATCTTTGCCAACGCTGACAGACGACAAGTCAGCGTTGGCAGAGATTCGCACTTCCAAGGAGACGCTTTGACACAGCTTTTCCTTTTTCTGATCAGTTGTCCAAGAACCCAAAGCTCCATTTACAACCAAACTAAATGCAGAAAAGTACGAAAAGCTCTAGAAAAAACAGGTTGGCTTGTGTCTATCTAATGCAACTAACTACTAATCTGATTAATCGATTAGTTTTTTTTTTTCATAACAGTCCACAACCCAAAGGTCATCAGTTTACTACTATAGATGACTAAAGAAACCAGAAAATAATTAGAGAAGAGAAGTTGAAACCATAGAATTTGGACATTCTCACAAAACGGAAATACATCAATCGCTTGTCAAAATATTTGTTGATGGTTGAACCTAATCCATTCATAGACTGATCGTTGCAGCTCCTGTTTAATATTATTGAGCCCCTTCTCCGATTGGTTGATTTGAATGGCTGTGAATGGCGGAGGAGTGGGTATTAACTGTCCAATTGTGACATCACAACTTCACAAAAGACTTGCCAGCTTGTTTCGTAAGCGATCAACATATTAGACCATTTTATAAACCAGATAACTAATTGACCAGGAATCGTATATATAGGAGTATACACACACACACACACACACACACACACACACACACACACACACACACACACACACACACACACACACACAGTAGATTAGCAAGCTTTTATCATTTATTAATTAATCTCCTGGCATGTGACCAACAGTTTTCTGCCTTTAAGCCTGTCTTCTCACAGGCATTAACTTCCCTCTTAGTAAAAGAAAACACAGAACATTGTTCACAAACATCAATCATCTCAGTTTCAGCAATAAATGTGAGGTGTGTGAGCCTGAGCCAGTGAAACGTTAGCCGTGCGACCACCCACACGTTCAGACGGAGGATTAAACCTGCTCTGAACCAGGATAAATCAGCCCAGTGACAGGCCGCTACTCCTCTGCTGCTCCAGGAGTTAGACGAGTCCTGTCACACGCAACAAATGTTCTGCTTACGCGAACGGCGGTTACACTTTAATATCCAGCGTGCATCACGGCAGCCGTACCGCATGTGCCTATTACATCACATGTTGTCTTTATCTCTGTCAGCCAACCCAAGCTGCGTTTACAACCAAACTAAACACAGGAGCAGCAAAGCCTGGCATTTATCAGCTGTACCCAGCTGATTCAAAAAACAAAAGGTCCTGTATCACACACTTAATTTTGGATTATTTATACATTTTGATATCTCTAACAAGATCTATCTGTGGTTTTAAAACTCTCTCTGTGAGCTTGAGATAAAACATGATGATATGTACTGTATCTGTCTGATATAAAGATGCAACTAATGACATTATAATAGCTAATTCATTTGTCAGTTTCTGAAACGATTGATTGATTCGTTACTTGGATCATAAAATGATGTAAAATGTTGATCCTTGATCCAAAGCTGAAGATACGACCTAAAATTCTTCTTAAATGACTCAAATCAATTAAATTATTATTGAAATATTAACAACTAATTACTCAATCATTGTAGCTCTAGTTTGTATATATTAGGGAGACCTAACTAACTGCTATTTCCATATTTGTTATTTTATAGATTATTGAAACAACTAATTGAGTCATTGTTTGGTTCATAAAATAGTGTAAATGTCGATCAGTGTTTCCCATAACTGAAGATTCGATCCAAAATATAAAACCTAAGAAGCTGGAACCAGCAAATTCACACAAAATTTGGACATCCATCCATCCATCCATTTTCTATCCCGCTTATTCCTTTTCAGGGTCGCAGGGGTCTGCTGGAGCCTATCCCAGCGCATTTTATGGCGAGAGGCAGGGATACACCCCAGATGGTCGCCAGCCAATCGTGGGGCACACACACCATTCACACACCATTCACTCTCACACTCACACCTATGGGCAATTTAGATTTGCCAATTAACCTGAGCATGTTTTTGTATTGTGGGAGGAAGCCGGAGTACCCGGTGAAAACCCACGCAGACACGGGGAGAACATGCAAACTCCACACAGAAAGGTCCCAGACCCAGGCCCAAGGCGGTCTTGAACCTGCGACCTTCTTGCTGTGAGGCAACAGTGCTACCCACTGCTCCACCATGTCGCCCAAATTTGGACATTTTCATCTTAAAATCGGTCAATTACTTGATTATCAAAATAGTTGGTGATTAATGTAATTGTTTACAACGAATTGATTAATCAACCAACTGGTGCAGCTCGAGTGACCTTATGCTGACAAAAGTACTCACTCACATATGAATTCAAGTGACATCTTATTTCTAGTGACATCTGTCCCATTAGACCTGTCCCATCAGATCGACAGATAAAGAAACATGATTCATCTCTCCAGAGAACTCCAGCCTCCTCTGCTCTAGAGTCCAGTGGTGCTCTGTTTTACATCATTGACCTTGGTGATGTATGGATGCAGCAGCTCAACCATGGAAACTCATTCCATGATCTGAAGACCACATGAAGTGTGGAGGTCTGCAGAGACTGACTCAGCAGAAAGTTGGTGACCTCTCCTCTGACCCCCCTCCATCACTTAACACCGACCACTTCATGGCTGAGTTGCTGTCATTCCCAAACACTTCCACCACTTTCAACTTTATTACAATACAGCTGACAGTTGACTTTGGAATATTTAGGACTGAAGAAACTTCAGGACTGGATTTGTTGTGCACATGGCGTCCAAACACAGTTTCACGCTGGAATCCAATGAGCTCCTGAGAGCGACCCATTCTTTCACAAAACTAAAAAGTAAAAGCAAAATGTTAGCCATAGGGAAGTGATTGGAACACCTTGAATTTCAGATAAAGAGTTATTATTTTTGTGCAATTAGTTGTCATAGAATTATGAGACATTGTGAGAAAAGTCCATATATGAGACAAAAAGGCAAACATAAAAAGGTTTATTCTTATTTTAAGAATACAAAACTGAATTGACCAAAATCACCAAGAAAATAAACAAAGAAATATTAAATTAAATGAAATTATCTGCCAATGGACCAAGATAATTCTAATCAGTATTGCACCAATTATACCAAAAACTATATATTTTCACTTGTTCAGATTTCTTTTTTTGCAGTATACCTGAATTTTAAGGTATGTGTAATGTGTATTTTTTTCTTCCATTTTTCTCCCAAACTAATAGTTTCTCATTTGTATTTTTTGATTCATAGAAGATGAACTTGATAGTACCTTGAATGAACCTTTGCATATGGATCCAGTTGCTCTGGTCCATATCTCTCCTGAGCCTGAACCTGTTTACTGGCAGAGCAGCAGGGATGAAGCCTGTCATTGTAATTAGCTCCATGTGTTTGGCTGAAAAACTACCCAACGGCCAGCTTTTTGCTTTTTTTCCCATCCTCAGCAATTGAAAGCTTTCTGTAAATAGCAGCGAGGAATCGAAAAAGAGCTTCTCTTTTTTTCATCTGGCTTGTGTTTGTTCACGTGTGAGCATCAGTCTGCACGGGGCATGTCTGTTTTCACCCTTTTCATACAAATCCTGCATGCTGGGATTGTGTTTTTTGCTCCTGCAAGAATCCATTGAAATATTTTTTTTCTATCCATCACCTTCACTGACAGATAACCCCAGCAGCATTACCGCTTATTTATAAGTCAGGTCAAATTTATTTGTTTCAGCCCAAAATTACAAATCACTGCTTTGCCTCAATGTTTGTACAACAGAAACACAGCAACTTCCCCCATCCTTACGCCCCCACATTGTTCAAAAACTCCCTAAAAAATCCCAGGGGAAAAAAAAAAACCTTCAGAAGAGAAACAGAGGAGGATCCCCCTCTTCTATCAGGCTGCTATAGATGATGTGAACAGGATGGAAACAAGACGTGAGAACAGGAAAAGATTTGAGTTGGACATTAAATAAACATAAACAAACATAAATGACTAAATAATAGCCAGGTCAGTGACAAATAATGGTTGACAAGATAAGAAACTTTTTAAAATACAGTCACATGTTTCTCAAAAGGTACAGTTTGCTTTTGTGTCATTTGAAAGTCCATTTGTACCATTTTTTTCAAACATCACACAGAATGTATGATTTTATGAGACTTAATGTCATATAGTGTAACCAGAAGCGAATGATACATTTAATAATAAATATTTAATCCACCTCGAATATAAGTTTTTGATAGCATTTTTTCTTCCTTCTTTATATTCCCCTTAATACTTTTCTTAACTTAAAAAGATCTGATACCAAGTTTTTAGGGTTACACCGAATTACATTTTTGACATTAGCCCTTACATCACCTAACAGATCTGGACCAAAACTTGAAAAAATATGGTAATTTACAGTACTGTAGTTAAACATCTCACAGCTGCCTCTCCAGAGTTTTCCTTTGCAAAGTTTACCACAAAAAGTTTAGTTAACTTTCTTGATTTTTTTTTTAACTGCACCCGAGCCATGCAGATCAACATTTAATCAATGTTACCAGAGACAGTGTTCTTTAACATAGTCATACAAGCATTATAAAAAGGAGCATGCAGCATCAGTGGTCATGTCTTATTTCTTGTTTTTTCTTTCTACTAAATCAGCATGTATTTGGAAGTGGTGGTTATTTATCAAAAATGTACACCTACACCTGGCATTTAAAGGGCCCCTGGCAATTAATTGTAATTTCCGGTAACAACATGTATAGATTGAGGCTGTAGGTGGAGGACGAGGTGACAGGATCCACCAGGACAGAGTCAGACCCTCCAGTGGCTGCAAAAAGTCTAAGAAACAGATTTAAAAAAGCTACATCAGCAGCTCTGGATCCTTTTTTTCCCTCCTCTTGTTGGAATTAGCAAGGCCTGGTGTTGGGCAGGAAGTGGTCTTCTTATCATATCCCGGCCGGTTCCCGCCGCTCGCCTCCCCCCCGAAAATGGGCATCAGAATGAGAAGCGGTTCTGGCTATTTCTGGATTTCCCATGTGGTTCAGTATTTATAGTGAAGTGACAGTAGTAGCCATGCGGTTTGTTTTGGTTTTTCCCCTTGGCATGGGTCAGAGGTCCAGGTCCTGAAAAACGAGGACAAGTCAGTCAAACCCAGACGGAGTGGGAGTTTATTTTACCTTTTTGGAGCCCTCTGCTCTTCCATCACACACTCCTCCCTTTTTCGCCGGTGCCAAACCCCCTTTTTTTGAAAAGGCGGTTGAACACGGGGCAAAAACCAGAAGCCTGCAGCACTCAGGCTGCCGGCCGCAGGTTGGACCGAAGTCAGAGGTGAAGCTGGGCAGCCATCCCGAGCTCAAACGGCTCACAAGCATCCAGCCGATGCCGCTGCTGAAGCGGGCGTTTATCACGTGTTTGCAGACTGATCCTCGGCAAGTTTTAATATTTCTGGATGTGCATTCTGTCACCGTTCCCCGTCTATTTCGGCGTGATGGGAAGATAATACATAGTGTTATTTGGGGTCTGTCGATCTCTAACCTTTCACTAGGCTGCTATTATCGAGACATAAACATATCATGGACACATCATGAAAGATGAGACTGTTTGGTTCTGTTCTAGTTCTATAAAAAATTAAAAAAACCTTTGATGAAAATAATCCTGGTTTAAACCATAGCAGTTTACAGCTGATACTTTAAAAAAGTTTAGTGGTTCAATAAAGCCAGTGGTAGACAAGTGTTATGATCCTTTGATAAAAGTAGAAATACTGTTTACTTTACAAGTAAAATTCCTGAGTTTAAATTGCTATGTAAGTACAACAGTTTTATCAGAAAAATAAGATCTCATTATACACTGTTAGATTATTATCACTTACAAACACATCAGAGCAGTTTGATATTGGAGCGTATCGATTTGAGCTGTTCTCAGATGCTTTGGGTGTATTTATAGTTAAAATGTATTGCGTTACATGCGCATTAAGGCACATTATAAAGCACATTACACAAAGTGGAAAAAATTGTTATATTTCTATACATAAAGTAGCATCAGATGGAAAAACTCAAATTGAAACTGTATGTAAAGAGCATTTTAATGCTGTAGTTCATCGACTTTCGAGCAAATTTTGATCATTTAAGTAGATTAAAAGTAAAAAATACTGCATGATAAATATTTATCATATGCTTGTTTAATACACTTTGTATAGTACACTAGACACCGTATAGCACATTTAAAAAATAAAATGAGATAAAAGTAAAAGTGTGAAAATAGTCATCTGAAACCTAACTAAAGCTGTCGGATCAGTAAAAAGTAGAATATTCCTACCATAGCTAATAACCGATCATCAGAAATAATACAGTGAAAATACTGTGTTTTTTTTTTTTTCGAAAAATTTATATAGTGCAGTACACAGTGTTTAGAACAACAAGTAAAACTATATTACTTTATGTAAAACAAATTTGTCATTGTAATGCTACTTTAGGTAAAATAATAGAAACAAATACTGCACACATGTTAAATGCAGTTTATATAGCACAGTACATACATTTCATTGGAGGAAAGTGGTGTAAAAAGTATAGTACTTCTCTCTGAATTGCAGTGAATTGAAGTATAAAGTAGCATCAAATAGTAAAAAATCTCAAACCTGTACTTAAGTACAGTATTTACTTGAGTAAATGTACTTTCCAGCAATGATTAAAGCGTACTTCTGGATTATGTTTGAGGGCCTAAAGACCAGAATAAGTTCACATGAAAAGGTTGAGAGGTGGTTTTAAACAGTTAAATTCACTTCTGTCCCTGTTTACACTCATTCACACTGCAAATCCTCCTGATCTCAGCCAGAGTTTCCCATGAAATCAGATTCCTTCATGTCATCACTTTAGAAAAATAAAGGAGAAAATTCAGCTGCGTGCACGAAAAAGAAAAGAGCAGCTCAGTAAATTCTGTTAAGAAAACAAAGCAGCAATTAGAGGAGGTGCTTTCTGGAACATCACAAGGGAAGTGTGTGTGTGTGTGTGTGTGTGTGTGTGTGTGTGTGTGTGTGTGTGTGTGTGTGTGTGTTAAACTGAATGCAGCTCAAACAAACAGCTTCTTTGCCATCTTTAACACTCTCCTCCTCCCATTTGCTCAGTGAGGGGGAGAAACACAGCAGTTATTTAAAGCTGCTGGGAGGAATGCAGCAGCAGTAATAGCAACAGCAGCAGTAACAGTGTTAGCAGCAGCAGTAATAGCAACAGCAGCAGTAACAGTGTTAGCAGCAGCAGTAACAGTGTTAGCAGCAGCAGCAGTATTAGTGTTAGCAGCAGCAGTAACAGTGTTAGCAGCAGCAGCAGCAACATTGTTAAGAGCAGCAGTAACTGTGTTAGTAGCAGCAGCAGTAACTGTGTTAGAAGCAGCAGTAACTGTGTTAGGAGCAGCAGTAACTGTGTTAGAAGCAGCAGTAACTGTGTTAGGAGCAGCAGTAGTAACTGTGTTAGCAGCAGCAGCAGTAACAGTGTTAGCAGCAGCAGTAATACTGTTAGCAGCAGCAGCATTAACTGAGTTAGGAGCAGCAGTAGTACCTGTGTTAGCAGCAGCACCATCAGTAACAGTGTTAGCAGCAGCAGTAACTATGTTATGAGCAGCAGTAGTAACTGTTAGCAGCATCAGCAGCAGTAACAGTGTTAGCAGCAGCAACAGCAGCAGCAGCAGTAACTGTGTTAGGAGCAGCATTAGTAACAGTGTTAGCAGCAACAGCAGTAACTGTGTTAGGAGCAGCAGCAGTAACAGTGTTAGCAGCAGCAGTAATACTGTTAGCAGCATCAGCAGCAATACTGTTAGCACAGAAGCATTAACTGTGTTAGGAGCAGCAGTAGTACCTGTGTTAGCAGCAGCACCAGCAGTAAAAGTGTTAGCAGCAGCAGTACCAGTGTTAGCAGCAGCAGCAGCAGTAACAGTGTTAGCAGCAGCAGTGGTAACTGTGTTAGGAGCAGCAGCAGTAACAGTGTTAGCAGCAGCAGTGACTGTGTTAGCAGCAGCAGAAACAGTGTTAGCAGCAGCAACAGTATTAGCAGCAGAAGTAATACAGTTAGCAGCAGCAGCAGCTGTAGTACTGTTAGCAGCAGGCGCAGCATTAACTGTGTTAGGAGCAGCAGTACTCCATGTGTAAACAGCAGCAGTAACAGGAGCAGCATTACCTCAAAGCTGCATTTAAGTACTTGTGTTAGCAGGAGCACCAGCAGTGACAGTGTTAGCAGCAGCAGTAATACTGTTAGCAGGCGTAGCAGCACCAGCAGTAATACTGTTAGCAGCAGGAGCAATATTAACTGTGTTAGGAGCAGCAGTAGTACCTGTGTTAGCAGCAGCACCACCAGTACCAGTGTTAGCAGCAGCAGTAACTGTGTTAGGAGCAGCAGCAGTAACAGTGTTACCAGCAGCAGTAAACAGTGTTAGCAGCAGTAGTGATCACCAGCAGGTCAGAGTAAAGTATGTGACGTACCGTCACCATGAAGACGTCAGTGCTCCTCCTGCCCCTCCCCCTCATGCTGAGGCTTCAGACGCTCATTATACATGACGTCACCAGCCAAGTCGCTGCCAAAATCACCATCGTCGTCTGACTTTTTTTCTGGCTCTGTTTCCACTAAGAATCTCCAGCAGCCAGGAGCAGGGGGAGGAGGAGGAGGAGGAGGAGGAGGAGGCAGTGCTGGATTTATGCCGCCTCACAGCTATGGAAACCACGTTGCAGAGTTCCATGACACTCGTGAAAATCACGTTGTGCAAGAGCTTGATTTAAATTCGAGGGATTCTTGATCCGCTCGTGTTGGTTTTATAGGGAGGAACACACCGTTCTGGAGAAGAAGGGTTCCAGGGGTAAGGGTTAGGAAAAAACGTGATGTGGAAGTAGTAAGTAGCACCAGATAGAAGATACTCAAGTAAAATACCTCAAAGCTGCATTTAAGTGCAATCCACAAGTAAATGTACTTACTGTTACTTTCCAACACAGAGTGAAGAGTTATTATGCTGTCATTCATCAACTTAGAGCCAATATGTGATATTTTAAGTAGATTAACAGCAAAGATTACTGCATTATTTGTATCACATGTTAAATGCACTTTATGTATAGCACAGTACATAACATTTAAAACTCAATCAACTATTTTAGCTCTATCTTTGTGGTGTGACAGTTTTTTTACTTCCAGCATTCAGGATCTTTAAAAGTATTTAGATGTTCAACAAACCAGAGGATGATGATCATTTCTTCATCTGCTCCAGTTTCTCAGGTTTATTCTCTGCTTCTGTCACTGTTGTTTTATCCTGGCTGTGATCGCTAATGAAAACCTTCAGGGACCTTGGAAAGGGGGGCAGGACTGCTGATTGGATAGCGGAGGACTGGGTCCCTGGGGGGTCGGCTATAGGCCTATAGGCGTCTGCAGGAGGAGGAATTCTGTGTTTTCAGAAGGCAGTGATTATGTCATTTACTGGGCTGCAGCAGTCTGACCCACTTCACATGCTGTGGGATGTGGTCTCATCGAGCCGGGCCACGCTAGGCGGGTTGGGATGCGGTTTCCTGACGGTAAAGACAGACACGTCACGGGACGACCGAAACCAGCCCCCTCGTCTCCTCTCAACTGAATTCACTGTTCATGGGACTGGTGTCGGTTTCTTTACAGCATCGAAAGTTACGGAAAATAATATTGGACAATGTTAAGTATAAACTTGATGTGAAAAGTGATAGCAAAATCTAAAATAACCTTTGTGTCAATACAACACAACAAATCAAATATTAGTCAATTTAACCTTTGACGTTTCATGTGGAAAAGAAGGGAAAAAGTCAAAGTTATTAGATAAAAACATAGAAATGTGAGATTCCACTCTCCCCCACCGAAAATGTATTTTATTTTTATTAAATAAAAATAAATTTTATTTTAAGTTAAGAATTTTAAAATAAAATTTAAAAACATGATCTGCCAATGGAAAAAAAAAAAGATATTTCAAGATAAACCTACTCAATATTGAATTCATTTTGCCAAAAACAAAATATTTTTAACCCCATTTATATCCCAAACTAAGTCTCTCTAGCACCTTTTTCCTTTTTTGTATGTAATGTATGTCTTTGTTTGTAATATATGTTGCATCCACTGAATTTCAGCCAATGAGGACGCATTAATGAATTAACATGTTGTTTCTGCTAATCAATGACTAAAAAGGCTGCACATTGTCCCTTTAGTCACATTTCATTCATTAAAAGGTGAACAGACTGCTTGTATAGTGCTGAACGGACTGAGAATCAACACATGAAACTATTTATCTTGCAGGTTTTAGCAGGTTGTAGCTGATTGTTTTGCTTTTCAAGGCTGAACACGTCTCAGTGGTTCTAATGTAGAAAATGACTCAGCGTGTTTAAAACTCAACGCGTGGTTAATGTTTAACCCAAACTATGACCTTCACCTAAAGCTTTTTTTAATCTCATTTTGTACCTCAACCTAACCATCCCTTACCATCTCATTAACCACAGCAGAGTTACATCATGTAACACAATCATGTTCACAGAGCTGCAACAATTAGTCCACTAATCATCAAGTTGAGTCATTTTTAAGAAGGTTCTCTGATTCCAGCTCTCGTAACTGATTATTTTCTGCTTTAGTGAGGTGGCTGTGAATCAGAGGGAGACCGGTCACTGGTCAGAGGGTCGATTACTGGCTCCTCTGAGCTCCAGGTCCATGTGTCCATGGGCAAGATACTTAACCCTGGTTTGCCTCCGATGGCTGTGCCAGTCGGTGTGTGAATGTGTGTGAATGGCTAGTTTCCTGATGTGTGTGAAAGGATGAATGGTGACAGTGTTGGTAGTGTTGGTCTCGACAAAAAAAGACATTTTAGGTTGAATCTTTAGCTTTGGGAAACACTGATAGAAATTTTACACCATTTTATGAAACAGACAACTAATTGATTAATCGTTTTATTAACTGATGGATCAATCAACCATCAGAATAGCCCTACAGTACACAATGATTAAATGAGGAAATTATTAGTTGACTATACTATAACAATAATTTACCAACTATTTTGTTCATCAATTCAGTTATTTTGAAGAGAATGACCAAATTATCTGGTTCCAGCTTTACAATCTGATCTTTTTTCTGGTTTCTTTATTCTTCTATAATAGTAAACTGATGATCTTTGGGTTGTGGACTGTTGGTCTGGACAAAGCAGGACATTCTGGGTTTAATCTTAAACCGTTTGGATTAACATTCTACACTATTTCATGAACCAAAAACCTAGTCAATTGATTTCAATAACCACTAGATAAATCAACTATCAAAATAGTTGTTTGTTGCACCAATAATATTATGCACACAACAATGATGGTGCAAAACAAAAGCAAGAATGTTTGGGACTAAATGTAGGTACGGTATATTATATAATGAATGATTCTTTGTTCGTTGACTCTATTAGATGTATAAATGGGTATAGTAACAAGATGGTGTGTTACTGTGTATTTCTGTTCCTGTATCATGTGTCATAACCATAGGAATGATCCCACGTTCACCAAAAAAAGCATCCGGTGTCCATTTTTAAAAGTCTGAGTGGGCATTTCAGTCTGAGCTGTGAGTGGAGTCTGAATCACAGAGGAAAGTGACTCAGTTCTGGCATCATCAATGATTTCAGTGTCTGATTCCTGCAGACTGAATACTGCTGTTTGCAATTCAGCTGCAATACAGAGGTGTCGTTTGTGTATTTTAAGGAAGAGCCTGCCCATACTTGACTATAGTAGACACAGTTTTATTTATAATTAGGGTTTTTAAAGTTAAATTTATGTTAATGGCACTAATGTAGGGAAACATGAGGAGAAAACATCCAGATGTGTCTAGAGTCCTTGTTGTGTATCACTGCATTTACAAGTTTAACTCTATGCTGTGTGAGTAGGACTCATAATACTCAGGAAATGTTACATTTAAAAGGTCAATATGACTGAAGATGGTTTGGTTTGTGTTCAACATAATTATAATTAACATATTTCATTATAAAAGCAGAACTGAGGTTTGACGTTATTGAGACTATTTCTCATTGCTCCAATAATCATAAACAGACACTTGCCTGAAGCATATTTATCAGTAACATGTTAAGAGTGTTAATAACCTGAAAAATATTCATTCAAAGTTGCAAATTATAAGTAGCTTGATCTATAGATTGATATTATGCATTAATAGTGATTACTGATAGCCTATACAGGGAAGTCCAATTCAACATGTTTCATGGGCCACATTCAGTGGAATTTCACCAAAAGTGAGCAGAACCAATAAAAGTATGTACTATAACTAAAAACACCTAAAAATTCCCCACTTCTTTTTATGTAAAGAAATAGATTATAGATAGAATAGATTATAGGCAAACCATTAATCAATTTGACTATTTAAGAAGATAATTCTCTGGTTCCAGCATCTCTTCTCTGATTATCTTCTGTATTATTTATTCTTCTATAGTAGTAAACTGATGATCTTTGGGTTGTGGACTGTTGGTCTAGACAAAAAAGACATTTTAGGATCAATCTTCAGCTTTGTGGATCAACATTTTGCACAATTTTATGAACCAAGCAACTAATCAATTAAGTTCAATACTCTTGTCAGGAGCAATAATATTTAGCCTTAGATGGACAAACATAAAAGAGAAGTGAAAGGATGTTTGTGAGTAAATATGTTTGTCGGTATTTTTAAAATGTTTTATATATTTCTATGTTCATTGACTCTAAGCATGAGTTGCAGCAAAGATTTAAGTAATAAAACAGTGTCACAGTTGTTGTAGTTTTTCCAAATTCAGTCAGTCGACTGGTTTTCAAATCAAACCCTTTACTCGCTGATCAATATTCAGTATTTTCAGCAGCAGGTAAAGTCATCTCCTGCCTTACAAACCATTTACTAATCAAAACTGTCAACATTTGATCCCTTCAGCCCTGGAAGAAGCTGGATTTTGCTCTCAAATCCCCCCCAGATTGCTTCATGTAACTTTTTCTAGCCCTAACCCCTGGACCCCCTCGGAGGGTGTGTTCCTCAACGCCACTGCTGGAATATGATTGTGTAGGAAGAGCCAGACGTCTGCAGCGAGGCTGTGGAGCTGCGGTTTTCAGGGCTGTAATTTGTTGTTTTTGTGCAGGGAGGGTGCGGCTGCGGCTGAAAGGTCTTGGTGGAGGTGGGGGGGGGGTTCGGGCTGATGATGATGATGAGGATGATGATGCGTCATCTCCAGACAGGCAGACAGCGGCGAGTGGGTGGGTGGTCACAGGCCACTCAGAGGACACACTTTCATTCTCTGGGCTCTCTTTTCCCCACTTTATCACACATAGTAACTCTAATATATGAGATAAAAAGTCCAAATTATAAGATTAAAAGTCAGATTTATAAAATAAAAATGAGAATTATGAGACAAAAAGTACTTAACTTTTGACAGTTTTTTTTGATTATGTGCTTAATTACAGCCACATATGTTAAAGAAAAATAATTAAAGTCTATGTGTAAATGGAGTAAAATACAATTCGTTGTTTTTTGCATTGTTCTTTGCATTCTACAGTCTTTAAATGGGATTTTGATCCTCAACTGATTCATTTCCATGCCACAAATAATATTCAGAGCAATATATATTCCTATTCATATTCAGTTTTATTTCAATTCAAATTGTAGATAAAAGGTTAGAATTATGAGAAAAACTTTGTCTGTTTTCTCCGTTTAACTGAAGCCACATGTTGAAGAAAGAAGAATCACACATAACAGCATCGCACCAGTGTAAAGACATTTTTCTGCACATTTTCCCAGCTGTTATATGTAACTCAGCCCAAATATGACAAATATACATCGTTAGAATCTCCCTGTTAATTACTCACAGTCAGCTGCTTACTGAGCAGTCCAGGAATGCGCCGCATGTTTTTCTTTCAATCACCAAATCTCGCTTTTTATTCTTGGGAGTTTAAGCCTCTGCTTCTTTTTTTGTGCTTTATTTCCTCCACTTTTCCAGACACATGATATTTCCAGCGATATTTTAACCCCCTGCCCCCTCCTCTACCATCTCCTGCTGAGCACGGATCTGTCTTTCTCCTCCTGGAGTGAATCATGACATTACAGGGAAGGAACTCTCACTCATATGTCACATGAAGCACTCTGACGAGAAGATTTTCAAGACAAAGACTTTTTTTTTTCCTCTCTTTCTTTCTCTTCAGTTCATGTTGCTGCTGCGCTGGTCTCTGCATGGGAAAATTATACGTTTCCTGTCTTGGAAACATACAGTACCTGCAAAGAGGACTTTCTATATTAAATTAGGCTTCAAAGCCACAACAGAGAAGTGTAAAGTCAACTTTTGACTCTTTTCTAAGCTTAACTAAAGCCACATATGTAGAAAAAAGAAAAGACAAGTCTCCATGTAAGTGGAGTAAAGTAGAGTTGATTAAGTTGTTTTGTGCAGATCACTAAGTCTTTAAATGTGATTTTGGACTGTTTCTAAGTGCTTCAGTTCCATGTGGAAAATAATATTCAGGATTGCATAACTGCCTCGTTTTCTTCTCTATTATAAATTCTTTAGAATTTGAGTTAAAAAGTAGGAATTATGAGATAAACGTGACTCCTTTCTCAATTTAACTGAAGCCACACACACTATATCGGTGAAAGTATTCACTCACCCTTCCAAAGTGAAGTAAAGCAAAGCCAGAGTCAGGTGTTCCAATCACTTCCATACCACAGGTGTATAAAATCAAGTCACTCTCAGGAGTTCATTGAATTCCAGCGTGAAACTGTGTTTGGACGCCATGTGTGTAACAAATTTAGTCCTGAAGTTTCTTAAATATTCCAAAGTCAACTGTCAGCTGTATTATAATAAAGTAGAAGTGGTGGAAGTGTTTGGGAATGACAGCAACTCAGCCATGAAGTGGTCGGTGTTAGGTGATGGAGGGGGGTCAGAGGAGAGGTCACCAACTTTCTGCTGAGTCAGTCTCTGCAGACCTCCACACTTCATGTGGTCTTCTGGTCTGATAGGACTGATGTCTCATTGAACGAATGAGGAGAGGATTCTTTAAATGGAATTTGGGGTAGATCTCACCTACAAAATTTCCATATGGAAAATAATATTCAGGACTGCATATTCAGTTTTTTCAGGTTTTTCAAAAAAATCGGATAGGAAAATCTAAAATATGAGATTAAAAAGTCCAAAATATGAGATAAACTTGACTGTTTTTTCATCTTAACTGAAACCACGTATGTTGAAGAGAATTGATGTAAGTGGAGTAAAACAGTTAACTAAGTTGTTTTGTGTAGAGCTAAATGGAATAAGATAAGTCTTATGGATCTCATGGATTATCCTGAACTACTAAATTTCTGTGTAGAGAATACTATTCAAGACTGTAAAACTGCTTCATATTCAGTTTTATCTAAAAAATAATTGATAAGATAATAAGTAATGATTGAGATAAAAAGTCTAAAGAATAAGAAACTTGGCTTTTTCTTGGCCTACCTAAAACTATGTATGAAAGAAAAGAAGCCTGTATTGTATGTAATTAGAGTGAGGCATGGTTAATTAAGCTGTTTCATGCAGATCTAAGATAAGTACTGTTGTTTAAATGTGATTTTGGATTATTAACTGCAAAGTTTCCACGTGGAAAATAAGATTTGGGGCTGTGTAACTGCTTCATATTCAGTGAGTCCCGCCCTCCTCATGACTCACAGTCACTGAAACCACTAAATCACTCGTAGGTGCGTTTGATTTTAATAACACTGAGGAATGTGTTAGATCCATCAGGACTTACGTGTAGTACAAACACCCCCGAGACTTAAAGCTCACTGACGGCTTGATGAGGGACTGCCGATCATAAATCCTGCTAACGAACTCCGAGGTGGCGATTTAAAGGGAAAGTCCGCTGGAAAATTAAATCCTCGTTGGTGATCTCAGGCCCTAAAAGCTTTCTCTTTCGCTCTTTTCAGTGTTGTAATGTGGTGGAGTCGCCAAACCGCAGCAGCTCTGCAGGAGAGACTTTTTTTTTTCAGGGCTGGTTTTAATAGCATTCACACACACAAACACACACACACACACATGCACGAACACATTTTTTCACATACAGGAGAATCTGCAGAAAACATTAGGTTCTGCATCGCCAGCATGACATGATTTTAAGTAAGGAGGCAGATAGCAGAGGAGGAAAAGGACAAAAACTGGGTTTTTACTGCAAGTTCTGGCACAAATGTTGAATTTGGTGTAAAAGTACCTTAGGACTATGAGACAAATCAGATCATACAATCCAATCATGCAATAAATTCACTAAAGCTCATAACTTTTCACGGGTAGATAAACACATAAAATACTGCTGATCAGAAACATTTGTCTTAGTAGTAAAACTAGTCATTGTGTCCCATTACAGCTGTAAATAAAGTTAAGAAATTTCTGTCCCATTAATCAATATCTTTGCATTCAAAATACTTTTCATGTTGCACATTCAGTTTCTGCCATTAAAATATTTAATAAAAATGTGAGATTTAATATAAATGTGTGTGTTATTTGCTGCAAAAATCTTTTTATGATTAAAGCAATTAAATTATGTTGTTTTTATGTTATGAGATGTTATTATATTGTAGCCTATTTTACATACTAGCAGTAGTATAATAGTAATAGATAAGAGATTATACAGTGTTAAGTGTGTCACATCTTTGCTTGATATACTTTATACAGCAGCTTTTGCTTTTGGAATAAAAAAAATAAAAGAATTATTTGTTAAACTGTGAGAAAAAAATATACATTTTTCCATGTCAAATCTTCATCTGAAAAGCTGGAGCTTCAGATAAATGTCATTGTGTCCCAATACAACTGTAAATATAGTTGGGATTTTTCTGTCTCATCAATCAATACCTTTAGTTCTTAAATACTTCTCATATTGCACATTAATCTTTAAAATGTTGCTTTTTCCAATAAAAATGTGCGTAATTTGCTGCAAAAATGTTGTGAAAAAATGTTGTGATAAAAAAATTAAATTTTCAGATTTGACACATGGTTATTTCAATTGTTTGACTTAGTAATGTACAGTTTTACACCAAAAGGTATAACAAAAGAAGCAGAGTTCTCAGCTTTAGTGAGTTGTTGGAAGAGAAACTTTTCTGTTTGTTATTACAACAGGTACAATATTCAGTCCTCACACTAACGGCTAATTTACCAGAATCCAGTAATCAGGATAATGTGGGCGTGAGGCAGCACCTGTTGTTTAGAGCTTTAGTCTGGACTGTAATGAACCTTCACTGCAGCTAAAATGCACTTTTTTTTCTTAGTTATGATCAGAACTATAGTTCAGGTTGGTAGAGACTCTGCTATTTTACTGTTTACACATTGTCAACTAATGAAAACCTGAGCCTGGTTTATTGAATTATTGTCTGAGCAGCAGTAAATACACGTTCTCCAATATGATGGGTACTTTCCTTCACAAATATCTGCTATTTTCTGCTGATGCAGCTTTTTTAGTGAACAAAGGTCAGACATTTTAACATAAAAAGTCTCAATATTTGCCTGTAATTGTATTAGTTTTAATAATTAGATTAGATTAGACCAGTGGTTCTCAAAGAGTGCTGTGTCAGGGGGGCACGTTTGGCAACAGGGAACATGTTTTTTATTTTTTTTATTTCGATTTTTTTTTACTGTACTAGAATAAAGTGCACCTCCACTACATTAGGGGGCTGTAGCGCTCTCATTGACAGAGTGTGTGCAGGGAGCATTCAATCGGTGGTGTAGGTTTAGAGTAAGAAGTGTAGACAAGAAGTGTAGCAGACCCTCAAGTGACATCATGAAAAAATGTTTAACAGGGATGAGAAGACAGGCGGACGGAGAGACGGAGATAAAGAGACAAACAAAAGTCTCCCAAAGCTAAGAAGTAAATATGATGAAGCGTCTGTAGCTTTGTTCACTGTGAAAGACCGGTGTGTTACTGTGTCTAAAATGTTGGCAGCGGACAGCATGAAGACAAAGAAATTAAGACATTAAACCACAATCACGCTGATAAGACAATTTTATGTAGTTTTATTTTTCAGTATCATATGGTTTGACATGGTCAGTCGAATTTGTATAGTTTAATTAAGGATTTGATTTTATATTTGAATTTAGATGCACTTTAAATCTTTTCTGTTACAGTTAATATTAATAATATAATTCTTTGTTGTAAGTTGGTCCATATTTATTTTTTTTAATTCTCTTATATATTAATAAGGATACAGGGTTATGCTGATGAACTTTGTACAATTTTATAGACAAATAATACTATTTATTGTCGTGCGCGGGCGCAAGATGTTTTCTTCTTCCATAGGGGAAGAAGACTATTAAAGAAGACTATTAAATTTATGTTACAACAGTTCAACAAAAGCAGAAAAAACAGTGTATGCTAAGTAAGAAAGTAAGAACAACCGATGAATACTGTTCTTAGTGTGTGTGTGTGTGTGTGTGTGTGTGTGTGTGTGTGTGTGTGTGTGTGTGTATAGACACGTATAAACAGCACTTCTTCAAGTTTCAGGACATAAATTACTCCAGCCTGAGCTGCCATTCAAAAATACACTTAATTCATTCATAATCACCTTATTTAGGTTTGTACCAAAACATCCTCACTAAGAATTTACTGTTTGAAGGTCCATTTACCACAGTGGTACCAAACAACAAATTCAATGTAATCCAGAAACCAGGATTTCTATGTGATCACTACCAAAATCCAATCCTATGTTGATGCTAGCATTCCCAACGTTTACTAAAAGTTTTATGAAAATCCGGCTGAAACTTTCTGAATTATTTGCTAACAACCAGACAGTGAACCCGGTGAAAACATCACCTCTTCCAGGAGAAATTCGATTAAAGGATTGATCCCACAACAGGGAAATTTACATGCACACTTACAGAAAAGAACATAAGGAAAAGTTTAGGTTTAAAATGATTTTTCCAACTTCCTTAGTGTTGTATGAGTTTAGCATTGAGTCTTCCTCCTCCTCTTTTCCTCCTCCAGACAAGTCTCACACTTTCACTGTTGTTTCTGTGGTTACGGTTTAATAATGTTTAAAAGCTGCTTCTTTTCTCATCTCCTCATTCATCCTCCTCATCTTCCTCCTCCAGCTGCTGACAGCAGTTACATCAGAGGAGAAGCAGAATTTGTCCAGCCTGTCGCTGCCTGCTCCTCCTCTCTCTGATATAAATGGGTGGGGGAGAAGTGCAGGCTGCTCCTCCTTTCTCTGATTCATTTATATACTTTATTTTTTCTGCTGGATGTTTCTGCTCTTTAAAGGCATCTGGTCTCAAAGGTTCACCACAGACCAGATCCAAAGACCAGGTCCATAGCAGGTCCAGATCAGGCCCAGACCAGACTCTGCCCTGCAGTTGCAGTAATTACTAAATGTGTTTGCTCAGCAGCATGGAGGAGGAGGTTCATCTTTACTCCCCTCCTCCTCCTGTTTTGATTTCACTTCTCCCAGTAAATGTCACATTTTTTTTGGTACTGGCACGAACCAGAAACTGTTTGAACTTTTATAGTCAGACGACATTAAAGTGGTCAGAACTTGTTCATGTTTACTGGTAAAATCTACTCTGGGATGAATAGATTCAAAAACACTAAATCTAATGGTATTTGGCTCTATTTTCTCCCTGTGTTTGGTCAAAACTTGTTAAATTGCCATAAGTCCTGGTTGAAGGAAATACTTCACACTTGTATAAAAACTAGTAGCAACTTGACTCTATTATATAAAAAAAAAACTTGTGGTAACAAATACCTGAGACCATAAAAACAAGTGGTTTCATGAAACGTGTAAACTTCATACAGCTTTAAACATTATGACAATTATAAGAATTATAACCATTATAACAATTAGGGGGATCATACAGAGTTTATGTTACAGAAAAATGGATTTGAAGAGACACACCAATGTTTTTACAGCCAAAGTTGTAGGTTGGACTGCGATTAACTGAAAAACAGCCTGAGTGGAAATTTCCGTAAAGAAGGGGAGCAAGGTGATGGGTGAAACTATAGAGAAACTATGGGAAAACTATGGTGAAACTATGGAGAAACTATTGTTTAACTGTAGTGAAACTATGGAGAAACTATAGTGAAACTATGGAGAAACTATTGTTTAACTGTAGTGAAACTATGGAGAAACCATTGATTAACTGTAGTGAAAATATGGAGAAACTATAGTGAAACTATGGTGAAACTATGGAGAAACTATAGTGAAACTATGGTGAAATTATGGTGAAGCTATGGCTAAACCGTGGTGAAACGATGAAGAAATTATGGAGAAACAATGTGTTGTGTATGGTTGTTTTCAAGAGGAGGCTTAGTAGAATGAATTATCTTTATTTAAAATCATGGTATAACTCCACATAATATTCACAGGCAAGTCGTACATGACTGGTAGCGGCTCTGGTTCACTTCGTCTCTCCTCCTCGAACTCTGTGCCAAACTAAACAGTAAACTATGCCTAAATTATGGCTAAACTATGGAGAAACTATGGCTAAGCTATGGCAAAATTATGGAGAAACTATGGAGAAACTATGGCTAAGCTATGGCTAAACTATGCCTACACTATGGCTAAACTATGGCTGAACTATGCCTACACTATGGCTAAACTATGCCTACACTATGGCTAAACTATGGCTAAACTATGCCTACACTATGGCTAAACTATGGCTAAACTATGGCTACACTATGGCTAAACTATGCCTACACTATGGCTAAACTATGCCTACACTATGGATAAACTATGGCTACACTATGGATAAACTATGCCTACACTATGGCTAAACTATGCCTACACTATGGATAAACTATGGCTAAACTATGCCTACACTATGGCTAAACTATGGCTAAACTATGCCTACACTATGGCTAAACTATGGCTAAACTATGCCTACACTATGGCTAAACTATGGCTAAACTATGCCTACACTATGGCTAAACTATGCCTACACTATGGCTAAACTATGCCTACACTATGGCTAAACTATGCCTACACTATGGCTAAACTATGCCTACACTATGGATAAACTATGGCTACACTATGGCTAAACTATGCCTACACTATGGATAAACTATGCCTAAACTATGGCTAAACTATGCCTACACTATGGCTAAACTATGGCTGAACTATGCCTACACTATGGCTAAACTATGCCTACACTATGGCCAAACTATGACTAAACTATGCCTACACTATGGATAAACTATGGCTAAACTATGCCTACACTATGGCTAAACTATGGCTGAACTATGCCTACACTATGGCTGAACTATGCCTACACTATGACTAAACTATGCCTACACTATGGATAAACTATGGCTAAACTATGCCTACACTATGGCTACACTATGGCTGAACTATGCCTACACTACGGCTGAACTATGCCTACACTATGCCTACACTATGGCTAAACTATGGCTAAACTATGGCTGAACTATGCCTACACTATGGCTAAACTATGGCTGAACTATGCCTACACTATGGCTAAACTATGCCTACACTATGGCTAAACTATGCCTACACTATGGCTGAACTATGCCTACACTATGGCTAAACTATGGCTGAACTATGCCTACACTATGGCTAAACTATGCCTACACTATGGCTAAACTATGGCTGAACTATGCCTACACTATGGCTAAACTATGCCTACACTATGGCCAAACTATGACTAAACTATGCCTACACTATGGATAAACTATGGCTAAACTATGCCTACACTATGGCTAAACTATGGCTGAACTATGCCTACACTATGGCTAAACTATGCCTACACTATGGCTAAACTATGGCTGAACTATGCCTACACTATGGCTAAACTATGCCTACACTATGGCCAAACTATGACTAAACTATGCCTACACTATGGCTAAACTATGGCTGAACTATGCCTACACTATGGCTAAACTATGGCTAACCTATGCCTAAACTATGGCTGAACTATGCCTACACTATGGCTAAACTATGGCTAAACTATGCCTACACTATGGCTAAACTATGGCTAAACTATGCCTACACTATGGCTAAACTATGGCTTAACTATGCCTACACTATGGCTAAACTATGGCTACACTATGGCTAAACTATGGCTAAACTATGCCTACACTATGGCTAAACTATGGCTGAACTATGCCTACACTATGGCTAAACTATGGCTGAACTATGCCTATACTATGGCTAAACTAGGCTAAACTATGCCTACACTATGGCTAAACTATGGCTAAACTATGCCTACACTATGGCTAAACTATGCCTACACTATGGCTAAACTATGGCTAAACTATGCCTACACTATGGCTAAACTATGGCTGAACTATGCCTACACTATGGCTAAACTATGGCTGAACTATGCCTACACTATGGCTAAACTATGCCTACACTATGGCTAAACTATGGCTGAACTATGCCTACACTATGGCTAAACTATGGCTGAACTATGCCTACACTATGGCTAAACTATGCCTACACTATGGCTAAACTATGGCTAAACTATGCCTACACTATGGCTAAACTATGGCTGAACTATGCCTACACTATGGCTAAACTATGGCTGAACTATGCCTACACTATGGCTAAACTATGCCTACACTATGGCTAAACTATGGCTGAACTATGCCTACACTATGGCTAAACTATGGCTGAACTATGCCTACACTATGGCTAAACTATGGCTAAACTATGCCTACACTATGGCTAAACTATGCCTACACTATGGCTAAACTATGGCTGAACTATGCCTACACTATGGCTAAACTATGGCTAAACTATGCCTACACTATGGCTACACTATGGCTAAACCATGGTGAAACTAAAGCTAAACTATGGCTAAACTATGGGTAAACCATGGTGAAACTAAGGCTAAACTATGGAGAAACTATGGGTAAACTATGGCAAAATTATGGAGAAACTATTTAGAAACTATGCCTACACTATGGCTGAACTATGGCTAAACCATGGTGAAACTAAGGCTAAACTATGGAGAAATTATGGAGAAACTATGGAGAAACTGTGGTGAAACTATGGTGAACTTCCATTAACTTGATTAAACATTGGCTTTAAGAAAAAGGATGTTAAACAAACTGAAATAAATGTTTGGAAAACAGAGATGCATTAAACTTATATCATCATTGACTAGTGTTTGCCACTTTTATTAGATATTCACTGTGTATAAGGCCAAATTATATAAATATAGGAGTTACCTAACATCAGAGTTTGGCTTTTTTGTTTAATGTAGAGTAAAGTATTGTATTAGCAACTTTGTTTTGTACAATAAGTTTACAGAATTAATTTGTAATATTTTACACTTTCCTGGGTTATATGTGAAGTTGTGATGTCACTAATAAGAGATATTTTTACTTTTAAGAACCAAAAACCAGGTCTGTTTGTGTCTCTCATTAATATTAACGAGCATCTCCTCTGATTGGCTGATTTGAATGGCTGTGAATGAGGGTGTGTGTGTGTGTGTGTGTGTGTTGACTGTATAGATGTGACATCATAAATTGGTTCTGAATAAGGTCTGTGTTCATTTCTATATTGATTGACAGTATGAAAGACTTAGGCCTTCTTTTTAAACAAAAAACAACTAAAATCGTAGTTTTCCAACATGGAAACATTAACTTGTACTTCACTGTAGTCTTACTTGTAGGATTTGTTATTAGTTTTCTGTAGATTCATTATTTTCTCGCAGTCTTCAACACTTTTCTGCTCTCTGCTTCTTTCCTCCGATTGACGTATTGTGGGAATTTTAAAGACAATGTGATTTAAAATGAGCACAACGGGACACAATAAAACTTCAGTGAATTTCGTCTCTGCAGCAGCAGGTTCTTTCCCATAAAATTCCCAGATCTTTCCCATGTGTCAGAATAAAGCTGTTAAACACATCAACGATTTTTCCTGCTCCTCCGCTCAGGCCCTGTCTCTGAGCTTTTGGGTTTTCTTTTTACATCGGTACCATACAGAATGAATATTTTACTGCTCACACCACAGTGGATTATATTACATTTCTGTACTTCAGAAATCTGTCATGTTAAAGAATTTATAAAGAAAGAAAATAAAAACCCAGAAAAAAAGCATGGGAAGGGACCTTTAATCTGTTTTTTTCTGGCAAAACAATGGTCAAACTTTGACTGGAAACATTTGTCTTAGTAATAAAACTTGTCATTGTGTCCCAGTACAACTGTAAATTTAGTTATGAATTTGCTCATCACGCAACACTTTTGCATTCAAAATACTTCTCATGTTGCACATTCAGTTGTTGTTTCATTGTCTTTTTGAATATAAATGTGCACAATTTGCCTCTAAAATCATAAGTAGTTGAATTTTTAGACCTGACACCTGTTTATTCGGATTAATAGTGTACAGTTAGACACCAACTTTGTTGTTATAGTTATAATGAAAGCATAGTTTTGGGATTTATTGAGTTGTTTTTATTAAAAAAACATTTATATCTGAAACAAAGTTTGAGCTGACTCTCTTTTTGGCTTTATTTAATTCCACAGTTCCAATACTTAAAAATCTATAAAAATCTATTAGTTTTATTACTTGAAAACTAACTGAAAACATTGAGAGTAAGGATGGACATTTCATTCTTAATAATTACAGTAGCATAAATTTAAATTTAAATTTAGAATTTTATCATTTCTGGAGTAATGCCTTCTGTGCTGTCACCAAGGCCATAGATTAAAACAATGATTTTAAATTCTTTCTCAATAAAGATACATGATTGAGGAAATGAAATGAACAGATGACAAAGAAAACATTTGACTTTTAATCTCGAAAGTAGCCCTCAGAGATCTGAATTATTTTCTACCTCTGACCTCTGACCCTCACAGGGTGTCTTGTGAAATATTTTAGGTCAAATGCATCATCATGGTTATATCTAGGGCTGCAGAAAATGGACAAATATGGAAATGCAATATTTAAGCCAAATATATCTATTGATACAACTTGATATCAATATAGCTTTTGATCAAGTCTCCTGGTTGATAGATTGGTGTCTAATTTTCATCATAGTCTGTCCGAGCAGTCAACTTCGAATCAAACTCATCGGTTATGTCATCTTTTTCTAAAAAAAAAAAGAAATTGTTGTTGATGTTGATGTGATGCCATTTTGACAGAAAGAGGTAGACTACAAAACCACAAAATGAACTGAGGCAGGGCATCAAGGCCCTGTGGCTTTCTGGCAGATATTTTTTTAAGGGCACAAGGCCAAATTGAGAGCCATGGCCCTCATGAAACTCCTGCTGCGGTAATTAAATTAATATGTCTGAAATACAAAAAAACCCCCAAAAAACAGAATTTGACTCCTCTAATTTATACCACATTAACCTCAGTCTGTGTCTGATACAAACTGATCCACAATCAGCTGTTCCAGTCTCACCAAACTCATGAATAACCTCTTCCAGTGTTATTATTACACACTGCTGTTTGCAGATTTTTCCTGATGTGACTCATCCAGTAGCTATTGTAAGGCTTTCTGGCATTGCCAGTTACTGTCTGCTATAATAGGTGTAAAAACAAGGGGATGGGGGGCTTGATTAAAAAAATGTATCTAATTAATTACAGGTATTGTAATTAATTATCATAAGATAACAATATGTGCCCCAAAAACAACAACAACAGTTTTAGTAACTGATCATGTTCATGTAACCTGCATGCACCAGTCACATGTTGATCATCGTGCAGTGTTTTTTCACTGGATGCAACAATCTGACCCATCAATGCACTTTGGACAAAAAGCTGAATGGTCATGTTTGTCTGTCTGGAGACCCACTCACTGGTTGACATTTATCTTCTTGGAATGGTCCCGTCCTACCTCGGATTTCACCTAGTTAGGAAACTTGGACATCGCAGCCTACAATTCACTGACTTTTTCACCCCGACTGTTCACTCTACTGAACTGGGAAAAAATGCATTTGGTTATGGAACTGCTGCAACATGATCTGTTTTAACAACAGCTTTGATAAGTTCTTAAAACTAAAACACTCAAGAGTATTTGGAACTGTTCATAACTCAGATGGCATTTTATTTAAACTATCTCTACCATTCTATTCATCAATTGATTTTTTCTCTGCTCATTGTTTATGTATATATATATACATAGTATCTACATTTCAAAAATGCCATTCCATTAATAGGTGGAGAATAAATGTTACACTTTCAGAGAATAACTGAGGGAATGAAAAAATACCACACTACCATACTACCATTAGAATCTGGCTCTTTTGTTCCTTGCAGGTTTGAGCCCTCATTTATACAAAAGGCAAACAAGAACATGAAATAATGAGGGAAAAACTGAAGAACTTTGGAGGACACCCCACGTTTCCCCTCTCTTAACTCTTTTTTCCTGTTCCCTCCTCCCTCCTTCGCTGCTACCATCACTTCCATCATCAGAACTCATTAACGATAATTAGGTCTAATTTTAACCAGCAAGCTGTTAAAAAGGCAGATTTTGGACAGGTGGTGTGACAAATGAGTTACTGGTTTCTACATATTAGTATTACTGGTTTCATCTAGATGACTGTCGGAATTTACCGTTAGTCACTGGCCCCGCCCACTGGAAAACAGCATCTGGGACAAACCACTTTAAAAAAGAGGGGGGGGGTATACATTTCCAGCAATTAAGAAACACATTGTTTTACATTTAGTATTGTTTGTGTTGTCTGTTTCTTTGAGATTGACAACACAAATAAATTATTTTACATTTAAAAATTCCAAAATTATTCATTTGTGTTTTCAAAGATGCTTTGGGGAGCAACTTTGTGGAAGGAGTGGGGTCACATCTCCTGTGTCCCCCTCTGGGATCACTCTGCTCCTACACTATGAACTACTGAACCTCTAGAATGTGATGACCTATTTCCATGGATGTCATATAACTGTATACCAGACTGAAAAATGGCCACTGTTAATTTAAATGTTAGTTGCTCGCCTGGCACATTTGCTGAAAAAGTTCCTGCCTTCCAGGTTTACTTCTGTGTTATGTGACCTATCCTCATCCGAGTCACCCCCCATCACCACCCTCCTATCATGCCCTTGGCCGACCAAAACGTGCAAATCACCAAAACCACCCTTTACCCTCCATTATTGAATTCACCTTACCAACAACGGTAAAACCATTTGGTAAAAAAAAATGATGAATGAATTATAATTAAAAAAAATTCAATACAAAGATTATTAATTACCAGCTGTGGGTGCCCTGTCAACAGTTTTACAGGATTCTCTTACTATTCACTATACAAGGGAAAGTTTTTGGGTCTTGTGGATGGCAGAACTATAAAAACAGGAAAATGTGCATGCTGCTGAGCAGCGGAGCCACATCCAGCTCTATAATACATCCTTGCCTATTCTCCTGTTTTCACAGTGGTGTGTCCCCTGACGTGCATGAATGGCGGCGTGTGCAGCTCCAGAAAACACTGCCTGTGCCCGCCGGGCTTCACCGGGCGACTGTGCCAGTTCCCGCTGCTGCAGACGCAGCAGGCGCAGGCGGCGCGGGGCAACAAGCAGCCCGTCTACCCCATGGCCCTGAAGCCCGATGGCCTAAAGCTGGTGGAGCAGTCGGGGATGTCGCGGACGCAGCTGACGCAGACGCACTCGGTGTTCACGCTGCCGCTGACGCAAGTAGGACACCACTCCTCAGAAGGTAAGTGTCAGATACTGGGGTTTATTATATGAATATGAAGGATTATTTATTATATAAAGGAGCCTGTAGCATTACAGAGCATTACATGACATATATGGATAACATATAACATGTAACTAAGAACAGATACTTTGTTACTTTAGTTAAGAAGAAATCAAGTTGTATTTCTTCATTTTAATCAATTTAATCTTATTTCATTTTTCAAAGTAAAAGTTCTAATTATTATGTAAAAAGACAACAATTTGAGATAAAAGAAATGAAAAAAAGAAATGAAATCCCCCCCAAAAATGTTATTTTTCAACTGACGTTTTACTTTCAGTTTTTATATTTATACATAATGATTTGTACTAGCTTCGTCCAAAAATCTCCCCATAAACAAATCTGATCAGGTTAAAAAAGGGAAAATCTTAATATACAATTATTTCAATATTGTGCAGAATTATTGGTGATTAACTAATTGCATTGGGGGATGATTTTGCTTATTTCATGTTTTATTGAAAGTTGTTATTTTTTTTTTCTTAGTCAGTTTTTGTTATTCTCAATGTGAGAAAGAAACAAAAATTAGAGAAAAGGTCAAAATTATTAGATAAAAAGACAAGAAAAGGTGAAAAGGTGACGTGAAAACATTTTTTTTGGTACAATTAGTCCAATATTTAATATAATTATCTTGAATTATCTTATTTAGTTGGCATTATTTAGGTTTTTTTTTATTAAAAAAATATTGGAAAAAGAAAAAAATAAGACTTAAATAAAAATTAAATAATCTCATACAGCTCATACATTTGAAGAAAGTTAAAGGATGTTTTTGCCTACAAATCAATTCTTCTCTTCCCAGTTTGTTTTTGTGGACATTTCGTGATACATGTCGTCCCCATGGCCTGTGTTTCCAGTACAGATTAACGTACGCGTTCACCACACACCCGACACCTCGGTGGTCATCCAGCCTCTGGACCCCAGCGAGGTGAAGCCTCCTCACAAGACGGGGATCAGGCCGGTTCCCTCCAGACACAAACCCAAGGGGCGATGCTTCCAGGAGACCACGCCGAAGCAAGCGGTGAGTTTAACGCACTACAGGTACTTCATTAAGTTACTCAAGCAGAACTCTTGTGCATCTGCAATTATTTACGTCTACTCCTTATATGTTCATGTAATTATCTGTACTTTCTACTACTAATACTTGCATTTCAAAAATATCCTGTCAGAAATTTTATTTTTGAGCTGTTCTATGCCCTAAATTATAACTAAATCAGATCCCTGTTAAAATACTGTCAAAAAGGCAATACAACTCATTAAACACATTTTTTTCTCTTTAATCTATTACGACTCATATATTGCCAGTTAAAGGTTGTTTTTTCCTAAAAATCACCTTCTCTACTTCTTGAGTAGTCTTTTTTCAAATATGATTTCTGATTCTGTTCTTCTATTCTCTACACAATTATTTCTACACTTTACAATTCAAAAATATATGTCATTATATATCCCCTTTATTCCATTTTGTTTTAATGACAGCTGTGGAGACAACAAGTGATTATTTACCAGAAATTGCATCATTTAAAACCAATCCAGCCCATTTTTATGTTCAAATTTCCTTTATAAGGACAGTATAAAACATAAAAAAAACTGTTTTTATCTTGACAAAATAGTGATTACAGTTCATATGTTGGAAGTTAAACGGTAAAAAAAACATTTATTCTCATTCCTGAGTCTCTATTTAATTGAATTGATTTTAACTTATTAATGCAACATTACGTGTTTATACTATATACTATATAGTGTATAGTATAAATATATACTATATACTATATACTATGTACTTTATTTATTTGTTTATACTATATAGTATATAGTATAAATACGTAATGTTGTTTTAAAGGGACAAGTCAACACATAAACTGCAAAATCTCTGCCAAAAATAATCACAGCTCAAAAGCACAGCACAAAAAACACATGCACACGCACAAAAACAAAAACCCACTTGAGTAAAAAGCTTGAGCTGATACTTCAACTCAGAATACAGGAGTATTGTAAACCCTCTTAGCCATACTTGTACCTGAGTGATGGGTTTTGGGAACACTGAGGAAACCTGCTGTTGTCTGTGTGTTTCAGTGTAACAGCACGCCGCTTCCTGTCCTGACCAATCAGGAGGACTGCTGTGGCAGCGTGGGCAACTCCTGGGGACAAAACAAGTGTTACCAGTGCCCCAAACTGCCGAGTGAGTTATCTCTGCCGCTTTATAAATCATCAGTCAGCTTCAATCCCTTTTTTCCTGCTTTGCAGCTTTTTATCTATTTTTTCTACAAATGTGAGAGTGCAATGAACTGTTTTCATATCTCATGAGAACCTGGAGCCATTTCTCCTTTAGGGAAAATTCTAGGTGATATAAAACAGACCAAATAGACCACACAGAACACATTTTTTAATTTTAAGTCCCGCTATCAGAGACCTGTGATGTCACATATATGTCACATTGATGGTTATTTTATTTTAATACACTCTCCTGTTTATAGGCTTTTCCTGACTAAATCATCAAGTACTCTGAAAAAAAATGAAAAAATTAAATGAAAAAATGTACTTTAATTTTCCAAAAAGTTTCTACTCACCTAAATACATTAGGATAGAATCACATATATTTCAGCTTGGCAGTTTTCTTTTCCTCAACATAGAATTTCATCATAACTTTGCTGGTTAGGTTTAAAACTTGTTTTAACAACAGAAATATATTAAAAGTGAATCAGCTAAATTAATTGAGCAGTTCATTAATATTTTTTAGTATAGTTTGTTCTCGGGAATAAATAATTGCTGGTATTAAACATTCCATAAAGATGATGAGCCTGGATTGAAACAACAACTTCATTCTGCTGTAAAAACTGTGTTAGAGTTTGTACATGAAGGTCTGTGGTGATGTAGGGTGGGAGGACAGTGTGTGAAAGGTTGGGACGGAGAAAACGGAAGGAATTACGGGAATTACAGTGAGACAGAAGAGGAGAATGTGGAAAAACACCCTCTACTTTCAGCGTGTTCCTGCCCAGCGCAGGACTGACTGTCATCACATTGCTGGAGATTGAATTTCAAGAAAATCTTGGCTACTCGCGTTTTTTCCACTCCGCTATTATTCCAGCTCTCGGTTCTGAGTCAGACAATGCAGGCTTTGACTGAACCTGATACTGTACGTCTGGTTAGTCTTTAGATAACTGGATCCCTGCCCGGGCGCTGCCTGTTCTGTAGGATCACGGCCATTTATAACCTTCTCTTTTCAAAAAGAAGAAAGCAGTGATCTTCTTTTTTTTGTTAATTGTGCCTGAGAACGTTCAGTCTCACATCGGCTCACAGATAAATTCTCCCTACGTGGAGAGTCCAACGTTCTTCTCTCTTTCCGAGAAATAAGAACAAGAGTCATTGTTACGTGTTCAGACCTCATTACAAAGACTTTTCCGACTCGGCCTGTAACAAGCTCCACTTCATCAAAGGTCACGTAAAAAACTGTCACTGGAAAAAGAAAATCCCAGAGTAGTTTGTCCAATTCACCGAAGATCATCAGTTTATTATTATAAATGACCAACGAAACCAGTAAATAATCAGATTTGAGAAGCTGGAGCCAGAGAATTGGATATTTTCTTCTTTAAAAATGACTTAAATCGATTATCAACATAGTTGGAGATTATTGTAATCTGATTACAATATTATTAAAGGAAAGTATCAGATTTTATAGTACTTCTGCTGCAACTAACACCTCGATTATTGGAACGATTCATCGATTGGTTGTTAGGGTGGATTGAATCAAGCTCATGAGTAAATTCTGTCCAAATGGAAAGTCAAACGTTTTTTCTGTTTGGGAGGAATAAGAACAAGGCTGATGTGATGTTATGAGTTCATACCTCATTAAAAAAAACCTTTTGAGCTCGGTCCATAACAAGCTTCACTTCATCAAAGCTCTTGTAAAAAAAAAAACTGTCATTGGAAAGAGAAAAAAGAAAGAGAAAAGAAGAAAAGAAAGTCCTGGAGTAGTTTGCCCAATTATAAAATCTGGCTGACATGTTAAACTGGCTCCAACAGCTTAACTTCTGCACTAACATCATCAGCTACAAATAGCACTGACTCTATAATGTGAAGGTCAGAATGTTATTTTAAATTAAGACTAATACTGATGCATATTTTAAAGGAACAGTTGGAGCCGGGTATGTTTATTGGTTTTCTTGCCAAAAACTTCCACTTGTGGTCGAACTTTCCCTCCAGGTTAAAGCCTTTTCACACTGAGAGATGGGGACAAAAGTCACAATTAAAAGGTATAAATAGAGAGTCAAATAAACTCTCAGGCATTCGTGGTTTTGCAGACATGAAAACCGAGGGAAGTTTGTTGTGTTAAGAATGAAAAAAATCTGACTCTGCTTTGCTTTTGCACTTCTGCACACTTAGGCAATGACTGCATGAAGTTGGCGTGAGGCTTTCTGTTTCATAAAGCTGCAAAAATGTCCCTGTTGCTGCTGTCAGAGAGAGAGAGAGAGAGAGAGAGGGAGGGGAATTCTGCTGCAAGATGGCAGTCTTCAATGCTTTTTCATCCATTCATATAGTCCTGAAATACATTAGCGCTTAAAGATAACAATGAAATATTCTTGACCGTGTTTAATTTTATTCATTTCCAGAGATGTCATGTAAAAGTTTGTTTTTCGGTGGATTCTCAGCTATTCAGAGACTGTAGAATCCTACAGTTTCATATCAAATTTCATTCTCTCTCTCACACATAAAAGCTTCTGTTTGTGCATTGGATTAAAATGTGTCATTTTTTTGTGGCTAGTGCGTCACAATCTTTTAATATAACATTTTAACCTAACATGATGTATTAATAATATTATAATGAATACATATATATGCATGACCAGGGTAATTTGTCCAAAGATCATCAGTTTATTACTATAGAAGACTAAAGAAACCATAAAATAATCATATTTGAGAAGCTCGAAACAGGAAATTTGGACATTTTCTTCTTGAAATGTCTCAAAACAATGTCATTTTTTTTTTTGATGGAATAGTTAGTAACAATTAATTCAAATAATCATCGCTGCTATAATTTGAATATTATTGGAGTCAAAGTGATAAAAGTATATATTTATTGTACCAATAATATTAAGATCATTTAATCTGTCAGAAAATGGGATTTCTGCTGTAAAATGGCAGCCGTTAGTATTTTTTTTTGTATAAATGTACTGGACTCATACAGGATCATGTGTATAGCCCTGAACCATATTAGTACAATATCCAAGATAAGACATTTAAGATAACAACTAAATGTTCTTGACCTTGTTTAATCATTGTCTGGAATCATTTCCAGAAATGTCTTGAAAAAGGTTTTTTTTGTGGCTTCTTAATTTTTTAGAGACAGTAGAATCCTGCGTGTTTAATTTTTTTTTTTTCCCATTCTCTCACTCCCATTTTTCTCTCTTTACGTCTCCATCTCCCCCAGACGCGTCAGTCAAACACACCATCGTGGAGGACTACGGCTCCACCTGTCCACAGGGCTATAAACGATTCAACAGCACTCACTGTCAAGGTAAAACAGGCCGCACGCGGCTAACGGATCCTGTCAGGCTCCTCTCTGCAGAGTTAGCTGCAGTTTCAGTGTGATGTAGATCACTAATAAACACCTAATATCCTACACAGTTTGTCAACAATGAGCGTTTTTCATCTTTCCACCAGATATCAACGAGTGCTCCATGCAGGGCGTCTGTCAGGACGGAGACTGTCTCAACACGCTGGGCAGCTTCAAGTGTTCATGCAAGGCCGGTTTGGTGCTGGACAGGAATCGATGTGTTGGTGAGGAACAATATAATTGCAGCCACAAATGTTAGTTAATTCCCTAAAGATCATCAGTTCGATATTGTAAAAGAGGAAAGATACCAACAAATAATAAGCGAGGCCGGACATTTTATCTTAAAAATGACTCAAATCCATGAATCTATTTTTAAAACAGTTAGTGATTAAATTAATCAACTAGTCATTCCATCTTTAATAAGATTATTGTCAAAGTCTTAAAGTATGTGATATTTACTGTACTATTCTGATAGGTGATTAATCTAGTGATTATTGATTAGTCGATCAGTTGTTAGGTAAGTTTGGTGCAGGGCAGCAATCAATCTGTTGGTTAATAAGAGTGTTAAGTTACTTAAAAGTTACTTTAAAACCTAATTACAATTGACTAATTAATTCTCCCAAAAAGTAACTGACGTCCTTGTTCAGTTTCCAATTTTAAGAGTAACTACTTACTTTTAAGTACATTTCTAAAAGCTCCAATTGGACAAGGAATTTGTTTCCACCAGATAAAATACATGTGCATGTTCAATTGTTTTTGGTAAATTTAAATTTGATCAGAATTGGACACTTAATAGAATACATTGTTGACAGATACAGTGACCACGAATCTTAATGAAAATGGTCAACATGCAGAAATAAATGTTAAATACCTTTACAGTTGTAATGGAAATACTTTTATCTGGAAGTCTCCAGAAAATGATTCCACTTAATGACAAGTTGATGAAAAACAGTTTTAGTTATAGAAAAAGTAACAGCTTCATGATGATGTGAAGACTCATTACCTTTATTCATTACTGAAAAAAAGTATTTAGAACAATGCTGTTCCATCATTGGTAAAAGAAACCAGCAATTTTCCCCTACAACTACATGAAATTCTCATTCTAAAATGTGTATGAAACATCTTGCTGTCCTCATTGAGAAAAAAAATCCTGTTTTGTCCTGTTTTTAGAGTCTCCGGCGGAGCAGGGCCGGTGTTTCCTGATGGCGTCGGAGGCGCGAGGCTGTGAACACGCGCTGCCCACACACCTCACACAGGAAGTCTGCTGCTGCACCGTGGGGAAGGCCTGGGGCCGCCACTGTGAGAAATGTCCTGAGGTGGGAACAGGTGAGTGGACGGAGGACAGAACGCCCCCATGACAAGGTCTGGTTCATGATAATATACAACAAACAAACCACTACTCTGATTGATCCATTCGTTGTTCGCTTCAATAAATGTTTCCCAGAGATGAAGACTCAGCCTTAAATGTCTTTTTTTGTCCAGACCAACAGTCCACAACCCAAAGATCATCAGTTTACAGAAAAAATTCATATTTGAAATACTAGAACCAGACATTTAGGACATTTTCTTCTTAATTACTAATATTGTAATAGTAATGGAAACTAATCCATTAATTGATTAATCACTGCAGCTCTAATATATACATAACAGGATGTTGTCATGATCTGTCTGCAGGTAAACACATTTTATAAACACAATTACTTATACGAGTCCAGACCTATCTACATATGATTTTTTTTAAGGTGTATTTGGGTCACTGACAAATCATGGTTGGTTATAAATGCATTCACCAGGTCTCTAAAAATGTACATTTTGAGTTCATGTTGGTTTCATGTCATTTGAAAGTCTATTTTTACCATTTTTTGACACAAAACGTCAAATGTAAAAGAATGATACATTTTACCCTTTAAGTAGTTTTGAAATCAGAACTTTTACACTTTTAATTGAGTTAAAGGCTTGAGCCAATGCTTTAATTTATACACAGATATTTGAATCCCTACTATCTACCTGAGAAATGAAGACTTTTAAAAGCTCTGTTATGTGCATCTTGTTTCTGTTTCTGAGGACTGGATGTGCTGAAAATTAATATGTATGCATCATTTAACCTGTGCCCTAATTTATAACTAACCTTGTACTTTCTCCCTGTTAAAATACTTTTAAAAGGACAATATAACACAGAAAACACCTTTTTTTGACAAAAAGTGATTACAGGTCAAACATTGAGAGTTAAAGGTTATTTTCTTTTACCTAAAAAAACTTGTTCTCATTCATGAGTGTTTTACACATATATGAAAATTATTTTTTGTATTGCTGGCCTCCAGGAAGAATAGAAGAGTAGTTGCTGCTGAGGGAATGACTAACTGCATCTGAAATAAAGAGATAAAATACAATAAAATGAGTTTTCTGCTGTGAATGTGCTTAAAATGTGACAGAAACTGACAGTATAATCCTCTCTCCCTCCCAGTTTCCTTCAGTAAGATCTGTCCTGCAGGGAAAGGCTACATCCTCCAGAACATCAGGGAGACAGTGGCACTTCCATTTAACTTCCCGTCCAATCCCAGCATAGAAGGTCAGTCCTCACACACTCTTCACACCTCACGGCACTTTCTAGCGTTTCAACTTGTGAGTTCTCACGAAGGATGATGTCGATTCACACCATTAATCCCTGTCTGTCTGCTCTGCTTTCAGAAACAAACCGGCCGGTAAGATGTTATTTCTGTTTTTAGCACGGTGATAATAGCTTCTTGTTATTTTTAGCTGCCACCGGGGTCACTGACGCTCTCTCTCTCTCTTTTTTTTTCCTCCCAGGAGAAGCCAGCAGAAACGACCACAGTGCAGCAGCCTCCCACCAGCACCCACAGCCCCCGTGTTCCTGGTAAGCTCACCCCACTGGTCACGTTCACGCTCCATTACTGCGCTGATGGAATGTTGCTGCATGAGTCACAACGTTTTATCTGCTGCTGCTGTATATTTTGTACTTTACAGATGGGAAACTTTCAATCCTGCTGCGAACTGCAGCACAAACACACCAGGGCTGAAGTTCAAAATGTCACCATGCTTGTTCTCAGCTCGTCCGCCTAATTTTTTTTCCTTCCACAGTTGTTAAACCAACGCCTCCGACAATCATCAGAATGACCCCCGGCAACGACCAATTTGAAACACAGACCAAAGTGTCGCGTGAGTTACCTGCAAACATCAGTCCAACTATAAAACATCTATTATTGTAGATTTACTCCGTCCAAGGCTGCTTCATGCTTCAAAAACTGGAAGATATCCAGCTCCAACATTCCCCAGTAAGATATGTTGTGTTGAGTTCCATCACTCACAAACTGACATGTTGCCTTTCTGCTTGTAATAAAGTTAATTTACAACACAGTGCATAAAACTTATTCAAACTTTTCAACGTTGACACGGCTCATGTAAGTAAAGTCACGTCAGACTTGAGCTTCTTTTAATGTTGGGCTGATGCTTTTGGACACTTTGGATGTTTTTCGCACGTTCAACCATGAAGCAGCCTTCAGGCCACATTCACATTCTTTCTGTTTTATGGGAACAAAAGTGTTGCTGTAGCTGCACTTCATGCAGTTTGTATGATGCACACTGAAATTCCATAAAAAGAAAAACAAACATCCCGTCACAGAAAGGAAAGTGCAATCTTTTCTACTTTCTAGGTCTTTTTAATTCTGATTCTGATCTTTTTTTGGATTTCTCGAAAATTTCCGGTTTTATGTAAAAAAGCATCTGGGAGGATTTAAAAACTAGGAGAATGTGAACATAACCCAAGGCAGAAACTTAGATCCAGCATGGATCTTATCAGCTATATATATGTTAATTATGGATGCAACTAAAAACTACTCTGACAGTTTGCTATTATACAGTAACCATCCATCCATCCATCCATTTTCTATCCCGCTTATTCCTTTTCAGGGTCGCAGGGGTCTGCTGGAGCCTATCCCAGCGCATTTTATGGCGAGAGGCAGGGATACACCCCAGATGGTCGCCAGCCAATCGTGGGGCACACACACCATTCACACACACACTCACACCTATGGGCAATTTAGAGTTTACCAATTAACCTGAGCATGTTTTGTATTGTGGGAGGAAGCCGGAGTACCCGGTGAAAACCCACGCAGACACGGGGAGAACATGCAAACTCCACACAGAAAGGTCCCAGACCCAGGCCCCAAGGCGGTCTTGAACCTGCGACCTTCTTGCTGTGAGGCAACAGTGCTACCCACTGCTCCACCGTGTCGCCCTATACAGTAACCTATTGTACTATAAGAAACCATAAAATAATCAGAGAAGAGAAGCTGGCCTTTCTTTTTTCCTTTTTAAAAAACTAAGCCAAATTGATAAATCGATTATTAAAATAGTTGGGTATTACTGTAATAGCTGGAAATTAATTCATCACTGTAAATTACCAAATGGTAGCTTGGTTTTAATTAACCGCAGAGACCCCTTGAAATGCCAGGTGCGGGTGTGTATTTTGGTAAATCAGCACCGGTTACCATTGCCTGGGTGCAGTGAAAAAATCAAAAGGACGTCATGAAATTTAAGCTTTCTGTGGTAAAATATACAGAGGACTGTGGAGAAGCAACCATGAGACATTTAACTACAGTTGTGAAGACCAGAACAGGACGCAGGCACAGAGTTGGTGTGGGAAACAGCCTTTATTGGTTACTGGTAGGAAAGTCTCTCTCGCAGTGAACAAAATTAAGTGGCTATGAAACCTCCCAACTATCTCTGGCTATAAATCTATCTAAGACTATAATTCTATCTATGACTCTACCTGTGAATCTGTCTATGAATCTATCTAAAGCTAGGAATTTGAATATATGTGAATCAAACAAAAGGCGCTCCAGTCAGAGGATAAACTGATCTAGAAAACAAAATGAAGCTACACTGAAACTCACTCGCAAAAACTGGCGGCACACTAATCAAATAACTCTGGCACAAGACAAGGGGAGATGCAGACAATATATACACAGGGTAATAGGGAACAGGTGGAAACAATCAAGGCGGGCAAGACAATGAGACCGGTGACACCTGAGGAAGGGCAAGTGACCTGAAACGAGAGGAGAGTTACTTTTCAAAATAAAACAGGAAATGACAAGACATGGAGACAAGACCAAAAACCAGCTTGATCTCACCGCGTGACAACAGTACTGTAATCTGACTTTTGAAAAATGTATGTTACATGGTGTCATAATGGTCTTATTATTAACCAAACTGCAGCCTGGTCTCAAATAAAGGCCTGGTCTGTTATTTAGTATTTCACGGAAGTTGACTAATCGTTGCAACTCTAATTTACACCTCCACTCCATTCCTCTACATTTCAGAGAAATAATATACTTTCTACTTCACTTTTCTGATGAAGATTTGATGTATTATCAGTTTTCAATTATCCATCCATCCATCCATTGTCTATCCCGCTTATTCCCTTTCGGGGTCGCAGGGGTCTGCTGGAGCCTATCCCAGCGCGTTAAGGCGAGAGGCAGGGATACACCCCAGATGGTCGCCAGCCAATCGTGGGGCAGTTTTCAATTATATAATATATATAATTGCGAGCAAACACCTGATGTGTCTCTCTCTATATGCGTGGTGTGTATATGAGATGCTGAGTGCTGTTTGTTTCCTCCGTGAAGCAGAAACAGATGAATGCAGGTTGAGCAGGAACCTCTGTGGTCACGGAGAGTGCGAGAACAGCCTGAACGGCCACATCTGTCACTGTCACCCTGGTTACCACCTCAACCCGCAGAGGAACATCTGTGAGGGTAAGGGACTTTATAATACATGTTTTGGATTCATTATTGACTTGTTTCGAGCTAACTTTTACCCTTGCTTATATAGAAGCGACAGAAAGGATAAAACCTGAGCAGTCCTGATGTTTACAACTCACGTCACGGCCCCCGAAACTCTAACCGTCCGTGAATTTTAAACACAGGCCTCTCATCTTGTCTGCAAGTTAATGTCTGGGTGCCACTTAAGATCAGTATTAAAAATAGAAAGGTCTCATTTCTCTCCCAGCATTGTGTTGGTTGATAGATGAAAAGAAGCGTTGATTCATATAATCTTAGTCTCATAAACAGCTGTTTCTCATTTCAAAGGGGTTCCATGTTTAAAATAGAACACTTAACTTGCTTGTGTTTAAAGTCTCTGATGTGGTTTGATTTAAGGAGAATTTCATTCAAAGAATTTGCACTATTGTTTTATTTATTGTTTTATTAAATCAAATATGAAAGTAGAAAACATAAAAGATGCTGTAGTTTAAGAATTATATCAATTCAGCTAAGTTTCTCTAATTCATTTCATCTGAGTGGATAAAAATGTTGAATAGTGATAGTGCAATAATGATAGTTTTTAATTGTTTGTAAGAATTCAGACACAAGAAAAACTGTTCTCTTAGAGCAAATTACATGTTTCTGTAGATAGTTTTTTTTCATAGTTAATGAATCTAATATGTTAAATACATGACTATTAATAATAATAGACATGTCCCTGGAGTCTGTCTGTGTTTTCTGTGATTTATCTCTGTTTTCTTTTTATTTATTATATTTCTCCTTCTCCTGTTGTCCAGACGATAACGAGTGTAAATCCGAGCCCTGTGGCCACGGCCGGGGTTACTGCATCAACATAGAAGGAGGCTACAAATGCAACTGTCGCCCCGGTTATAAACACACGGTGCATGGGAGGCTGAAGTGTGTGGGTGAGTGGGGCTGAGCTGTATCCACGCTTGCGTTCTAGAAATGACCCGACGTGTTGCTAAACCTCTCTGCCTTGCAGACGTCAACGAGTGCTCCAAACAGGACATCTGTGGAATCGGAGGCCAGTGTGTGAACCTACCCGGTTCCTATAAATGTGAATGTCACAGTGGCTTCAGGAGCAAATCACACCGTCAGCCAGCCTGCGAAGGTACGAGCACTTGCAAAACTGATTATTATCCACAAAACAACTATACCATATACCTGAATATACACCCATGAACTGAAAAATAGGCCTGGGGTTTATGTGGTTAAGATAAATGTCACAAGTCTACATTTTAATACACTCCCAGAATCAAAGTCTGTGACTGAACCATCAAATTTGATTAAGGTTATTTAAAATCTGAAGAATCATAATCATTTCTTTGTGAAAGATAATTTCTTTGTAAAAGATAACCAGTTTTTGGGGGGTAAAAATTCATAAAAGAAACAAATCTTAAACCCATTTTCTGGGATAAATCAACTCATTTTGATGCAACAGCTGCTCAGCAAAACACATAAACAGTGTGTGTTGTGTATGTCTGGAATAAAGCAGTACATAAATACCATAAATCATAAAAAGTAAGACTAAAATAGACCTTGGACTTGTTTTATGGAAAATAAGTTAACACATAAAGAAAAATTGACTTTTATAGTGTTTGTCTCTGCATTTTTCTTTCTCGTTGGTGTTATATAATATAATAACATAAATTGAAAAAAGAAAATTGCATGAAATCTACTAAAAAATAATAAATATTAACAATAAATTAGAGGAAAATCAGCCTCTACAGGATCCAATGTAGATAATGTAATAGTAGTTTTTTCCTTCCTTCCTGCTGTATTCTGTTAAAATGTTATGTATCAACTCGTTTAATGGTAATGTTTGGTTTAGGTACTTTTCTAGTTTTTTTTTTTAGAAATCAGTGAAACTAATCAATTAAAAAAGAAAGTAGCTTGGGTTCAATTTATGGCTTCAGCTCCCCTAACAATGAGATAGAAACACTATGTTAGTGAACAGACTTTTTCTCTGACGAAACACTATGAAACAGTATAACTACAACCATCCATCCATCCATCCATTTTCTATCCCGCTTATTCCCTTTCGGGGTCGCAGGGGTCTGCTGGAGCCTATCCCAGCGCATTTTATGGCGAGAGGCAGGGGGATACACCCCAGATGGTCGCCAGCCAATCGTGGGGCACACACACCATTCACACACCATTCACACACACACTCACACCTATGGGCAATTTAGATTTGCCAATTAACCTGAGCATGTTTTGTATTGTGGGAGGAAGCCGGAGTACCCGGTGAAAACCCACGCAGACACGGGGAGAACATGCAAACTCCACACAGAAAGGCCCCAGACCCAGGCCCCAAGGCGGTCTTGAACCTGCGACCTTCTTGCTGTGAGGCAACAGTGCTACCCACTGCTCCACCGTGTCGCCCCATAACTACAACCAGTTCACCTAAAATGTTGCTCTGAATGTCATTATGAGTCTATAAAACCCTGCTTTGTTCATTTTCAGACATAAACGAGTGTTTGAACCCTGACACGTGTCCTAATGAGCAGTGTGAGAACACACCCGGCTCCTACGAGTGTGTTCCCTGTTTGCCGGGTCACGAGGCTCGTTCTGGCATCTGCTACGGTGGGTTTAACCCATGCTTTTTGAACTTACCGATGAATCATGTATGCCTTTTTCTCTCTGTTTGGTGTGTTTTAATGAGGCCCCGCCCACTGGTGGAGGTACTTTTGATTTATCTGGAGGGTTTTTTAATGAGGAATATTTTTACAATGTAAGAAGTAGAAGGTACAGATGTGAAAATGTGATGAGTAGAAGTAAAGAATAATTACTCCAGTAAAGTATAGATACCTCAAATTTTTACTTGAGCAAAGTAATGAAGTTTTTATACTTGAAAGGATGCTCAACATTGGATTAATTGTTCCAAAAACAAGATATTTGTACCTGATCAGATTCCATTTTTAATTTATCTGGTTGAGTTTTCTGGGTGACTTTTTATAGAAATAAAATGTCAGCTAAAATGTATTACTCCAGTAAAGTATAGATCGACCATATTTCTACCAAAACAAGGTAATGGAGAATTTAGTTTTATAGTTTTTTGACACATCTGACTGTACTTCTGTTTATCCAGACATTAATGAGTGCCAGAAACCCGGCATCTGTCCTAACGGCCGCTGTGAGAACCTCCCGGGAACGTACCGCTGCCTGTGTAACGAGGGCTTCCTGCCGTCTGTGGACAGCAAAGGCTGCAGCGGTGGGTAAAAACGCTGCTGCAGCATCACCTCATCCTGTGTTTCTGCACATGCACATAAAGTGCATGTTGTTGTTGTTTTCCAGACATTGATGAGTGTGCGGACGTCAGGCTTTGTGCTTACGGCCAGTGCATCAACACGGAGGGCTCCTTCCAGTGTCAGTGCTACCCGGGATACCAGAGAACACAGGAAGGCAGCCACTGTGAAGGCACGACTCACCCAACAATTCATCTCATGCACCTATTCATCACCTCAAACTCAAAGCAGGCTCCTTCGTGCAAATACTCCAAGTTTTGAGAACAGATTTGTCATATTTGCACCTTTTCTTGCTCTTTCACCTCATTTGCATTTCATGTTTTATTAAAAAAATATTTATATTTACTTCCATTCAGATATTAATGAGTGTGAGAGACCATCAAACTGTCAGCGAGGACGATGCATCAACAACATGGGCTCGTACCACTGTGAGTGTCAGAAAGGCTACACACTGGTGGGCGGACGCAGGTGTCAGGGTAAGGCTCTTTAAACCACCCCCTTGTAAATGCTACACGTTTTTATCTGGTTTATTTAATAGTAGAGTTTAATGGTACTGAATCATATCTAAGTTTTTTTTTCATTTATTCTAAAATGTTCTGTCATTCCTTAAAACAAGCTAATTTTACTTTTACTACTATTTAAAACATACTATTATACTCTACTCTACTACTATGTATTGAAAGCCTACTGATTGAAATGAGCTTATAATGATCAATATCAATGATGGATCGATGATTTTCTTTTAAATATTGGGGAAAATGTATGCTTAATGGCCCATTTTTAAATAGATGTAGAGGTGGTGATGTAGCTAGAACATACATTAATATTACATATTTCATCAAGTGGATAACAATAATTATTGATTATTTTTTAATTATCTAGTTTTAAATGGGACCAGGAGATAAAAGGCTGAATGTGACCACTTTATATTATAGTTGATTAGTGTTAAGCTGTTTGATTAAATGGTTGATCCCTTATACAAATATTAAAAAGGGAATTAATCACCAAATATTAAAAAAATGTCCAAATTCTGTGATTCCAGCTTCTTAAATCAGATTATTTTTCTGGTTTATTTAGTCTTCTATAATCGTTTGAATCTTCAACTTTGGGAAACACTGATCAGCATTTTAGACTATTTTATGAACCAAAGAACTCATTGATTAATTGCAATTGCAATAGAGTATCAGAATAGTCATTAGATAATAATCAATATTATATTGATCTAATTTCTTATTGCATTAATGATGTGGATATTGACAATATATCGTGAAGTTGCTTTATGGTCTTAGCTATTTCTCGGCCTCTACGTTTATTAGGTTATTAAGCATAAAATTCATCACAAATATTCAAATAAATTAATCAATTATCAATATTGATCAATATAAACAAATTTTAATCAATAGCCATTTTTAAATATCATTTAGCCCTAATTTTTTTATAGAGCAAGGATTGTTCTAGCAGAGGTTAATGTTCAGGACCGGTAGAAATGATGTGATGTGTTTTTCAGACACAGACGAGTGTGCCGTGGACCGGAGCCTCTGTCAGCCCTACGGCTCCTGTGAGAACAGGCCGGGCTCGTACGTGTGTGTGTGTAATCACGGCTACGTTCTATCGGAGGACAAACACAGCTGTGAGGGTAAGCTGCCGCTGATTCCTGCTGCTTTTCTGCAGACCAGCGTTCATCCCGCAGCTTTAGCCAGGCCTGGACGCCTGATCCCTTCCTGTCCGCAGCCCAGAAACAGCTCACACACTCAGTCTGTGGGCCTGGAAAGCTAAAAGAAATCATAATAATTTGCCTTGAATTAAAAAAACTTACATGTAAATCCTGTCTGGATAGTTTGGTTAAAGAGTCCAGTCCTGTTAAATTTTTGTTTGTGTACCGACCTCGCCATTTTTAAGTAGAAAATGTCCAAATTCTTTGGTTCCGGCTTCTCGAATCAGAATTTTTTGGGTTCTTTAGTCTTTTATAATAGTGAACTGATGATGTTTGGGTTGTGGAATGTTGGTTTGGAGAGAAAAAAAAGACATTTTAGGTTGAATCTTAAGCTTTGAGAAAGACTGATTAACTTTTACACCATTTTTAAACAAAGCAACTAATTGATTAATTGTTTAATTAAGATTAAGTTAGATTTCATTAGGATTCAATTAGATTAATTGGGAAAAGTCATCAGTTGCAGCCCTAAAGTACAATAAATATCAGATACTAACCTTTGACTTTATCCCTAACATATTTGAACAACAAAAGCTAATGTAATTCAAAAATAAGTGAACAGTTTGTTACCTTTTTTTCTTATTGGGACATATACTTCACATGAGGTTTTCCACGACTATTTGAAGTTTAAAAACCTGGTGTGTCATCACCACAATATTTTCCTAACTTGCACTGTTTGGTAGAATAAGTCCAATATTGAGAATCTTTTGTTTAGTACATTTGTATTCATAATTTTATTCAATTTAATATTTTTGTTTTTTTAAAACAAGACCATATTAACCTAAATTTCTACTATGTACTATATATTGGACCAAATCCAGCTGTTTGAAATGAGTCACATGACCACACCAGGTTGTTCAGTATATGTCACCTAGAGCCTGCATCAGTTTAAGTTCAGATGAGGAATGTTCCAGAACATTTAAAGGGGATAGGGGGTTCTTACTAGTCGATTCTCTCCTGGAACGCCTTGTTCCTGTTGCTCCTGCAGCGGTGCGCGTGGTGACGGATGAGAAGAAGGAGTGCTACCTGAACCTGGACGACACGGTGTTCTGCGACAGCGTCCTGGCCACCAACGTCTCCAAGCAGGAGTGCTGCTGCTCCATCGGGGTGGGCTGGGGGGACCACTGTGAGATCTACCCCTGTCCCGTCACCAACTCAGGTAGGTGCTGAGAAAGGGTTGCAAAATGTTCAGAAGGGTCAGTGACAAATAAGGTTTGGCAAGGTGAGAAAGCTTCAAATACAGTTTTAAATGCACGTCCCAAGTCAAAATGTACATTTTGTGTTTGTGTTGGTTTAATGTCATTTGAAAGTCCATTCATACCATTTTTTTTTTAACCAAAATCACACAAAATGTTAAAATGACACAAAATCCTAAATGGTGTAATCACAAAGGGATGGATAGGATATAAAACTAGATGATAGCATTTAAAAAAAAAAAAACATTTTAAGAGAGTTCAACTACCCAGTACCCAATGACATTTTTGACATTGCAAGTCAATTTATTCATTTTAATCCTGTTCTTAATGTATCTTCATGGAAATGTGTGAATCTGTCAAAGAAGAATTTCTTCGACAGGGCTCATGTAGAAGAATTTGAAACAGAAACGTTTTTTCTATTCTAGTTTTTCAGATTTAGTATGCAGTATACTGTTGTAATCCTCATTGTCAGGACTCATGACCAGAGGTGTCAAGTGACTAAAGTAAAGTACAAAAACCTTAAATCTGATCAGGTGGAAATATCTTGTTTTTAGTACAATTAGTCCAATATTGAGTATAAACTTCTTCTTCCATTAGGAGATCATTTTGCTTATTTCAAGTTTTATTCCTTGATTTTAGCCAATTTAAGCTAGTAGTAGCTAGTAGTAGTAAGTAGTTTTGTTTTTCATTATCATTATTATTCAAAACACAAAAAAATAACTCACGCTTTTACTTTCTACTCCTTATATTTTGAAAACAGCCTCATTACTCCTCTTTCATTCCAACTTTCATTTTCATTTCTAACAAAAAAAAAAAATAAAATAAAAATGGATCCAGATAAATTGTCTGGATAGAATAAATTTGACTGTGGTTGGAGAAGAAGTATAAACATAAATCATTTCAAATCCATATTGATTTTTTTAGCATTATAAAAGTTATATCCAACTATAATCATATCTTCTGCTCTATGAAATGCATGTTAAGGCTAAGTAGTTCACATATAAGCTTCTTAAATGTATTTTGCATTGTACTAAAATGCTTCATTTTTATGCTTTTAAAACCAGAATTGTTACTGTGGTTCAATGAAGGCAACTGTTTGTGTGACCTGAATAATTCTGATTGTTGTGAGACGTTGAGACTGAACTCCAACACTGTTGAGAAATGTCATGTTATGTTGGTTTTATGTCATGCAGTGTTTTAATAACTCTTTCTTGTGTTTTCCAGCTGAGTTTCACTCCCTGTGTCCCAACGGACTGGGCCTTTACTATGAAGAAGGACTGATGTACAGTCTGCCTGCATATCACGGTACAATGATGCAGCTCATGTCTCAGGTCTCACATCAGGGTCAAACAGGCTGTGAAATGCAAAACCTAGAAATCAACACCTTATCTTTTTTCAAATGTTAATAGCAACAATACGTTGAATCTATTAGTTGTCAACTATTTCATTAATCATCAACTGTTTCGAACTGCTTCTCTAACAGTATACTGATGATCTTTGTGTTGTGGAATGTTCATTTAGACAAAAAAAAGACATTTTAGGTTAAATCTTCAGCTTTTGGAAACAGTGATCGACATTTTACATCATTTTATGAACCAAACAACTAATTGATTAATCATTCCAATAATCAATAGATTAATCGAGTACCAGAACAGTCATTAGATGCAGCCCTAATGTACATTGAATATCATATACTTTGAGTCTTGGATAACTATTTTATTCCTCTTTTGTAAGAAGAAAATGTGAAAAAATCAACATTTTCACAATCAAACAACTTATTGATTAATTGTTTCAATGATTGACAGGTGAATCACAAGTATCACAATAGTTATAAGTTGCAGCTGTAGTTGCCAGTTAATCCTAATGCTCACAGACTGATTCACCCTCCTCAGCTGTGAGGCTGTGACTGAGAAGAGAATTCCCTCCCCTGTGTGCAGATATTGACGAGTGCTCCTTGTTTGCTGATGAGATCTGTAAGAAAGGTCGCTGTGAGAACACGCTGCCGGGATACGAGTGCTACTGCAAATTTGGCTTCTACTACGACAGCAACCTTCTCGAGTGCATCGGTAAATATTATCTCACACGCTCACAAAAGCAGTAACAGTTGGGTTTTTTTTTTTTGGTTGAAACAGATGTTTTTTTGCTCCCTCAGACGTGAACGAATGTCATGACGAGAGTCTTTGCACTAACGGTCAGTGTGTGAACACTGAAGGATCCTTCTACTGCAACTGCAAACATCCCTGGACTCCAGCTCACAACCACATGAAATGTATCAAAGCAACTGTGCGGGGTCAGTAAAACACACAGGTGTCAAGGAACTATGTACAAATACTTTGTTACGTTACTTAAGTAGAAATTTTGGGTATTTCTCTCTGGATTTTGAAATAAAAAAAACTCATAACATTTCTTGCACTGTTTTTCTTTTGTGCATTTTTTTTTCTTTTTGCATTTTGTTTTTGTGTAAGTTTTGTTGAATTGAAAAAAATACAGCTGGGTTTGAAATGCACATAACAGTTTTTGCACAGATTTTTTTTTTTTTTTTTGATTTTTCCATTAACTTCTACTGTGGGTTAGAGTTAGTAATTAAAAAAAAAATTAAATCCTATCTATACTTTTGAACATTTTTGACACCTCTTGCAAAAAGAGTCTGTGTAATTTCAGATTCTTCTATTTATCCAGTTGCTGTAGAATTATCTAAAGTGTTCGGTCCATCTTGTCTCTTCTTGTTCAGATGTGAATGAGTGTGAGGATCCAGCGAACTGTAAGAACGGCCACTGTGTGGACACTCCCGGTTCTTATTACTGCATCTGCTCGCCTCCCTGGACTCTCGCTATCGATCGTAACAGTTGTGTGACTCTTGAAGAGCAGGCGGGTGAGTACAGTGACGATTATAGGCAACAACAGCAAGGCAGAAGCAGCCTATTCTGAGAGAAAAAAACAACCACAACCCTATAAAAACACCACTGGTTTTGTTTCCCTGCAGCATGTTGGAGACAAAACTGGTTTCAAGTTGCACAAAGACCTTGGCCATGTTAACTCAAAAGATATGACACTGAAGCATTATGTTGAGCCAATATAGTTCATAATGTTCTAATAATAATGAGTCTTAAAGATTTAGATTGCTGCACATGCTGAATTAGTTTGCATTTCACAGAAATTGTGTTTTTTTAATCAGTTTTTAAATAGGTGATTTTTTTGTGATTTAACAGTATCTGTAATTGACACTGTAAGAGTTTCTTTTACAGAGGAATAATCCTATAATTTCTCGAAGTATTTTTTACATTCACTAATAGTTGGATCATGTTGCTGGAAGAAATATTTTAAAGGCAATTGAAGCTCAATCACATATTTGTCACTTCTCATATCTTCACAGTAACAGAATCTTATGACTACTGCTCTTTCTACATGCTAAAATTTAGTCAATGTCCAAATTTTAAATTAACATCTTGGTTTCAGACAGTTAACAGCAAATATACATATAAAATCTAGATTAATAGAAATAATGAAATAAATAGTCATGTTAAAATATCCCACTAACACCCCCCTCTCAGGAAAAACTCCAGCATCATTACATTTTGCGTATTCTATCATGAAAATTGACATTTTCATTGTGACTATAGATAATATGTAGGTGTTAAATACTGTCCCATGAATCCAAGGAGAAATGAACACAGACTGGAATCAGAAACATACCCTTAAAATAGTTTGTACTTCTGTGAATTATTAATGTTAAACCTATGCAGTCTCCACCCCCCACCATTCACAGACATTCAAATCAGCCAATCAGAGGAAAAGCTAGAGCTGAAAAGGATAATTAACATAAGGAGATGGGTTTAATGCTTTAAAGGATGTTAAAGATATCGAAACCTCAAATAAAATGAAAAGTGCACCGTACGTCTCCTTTAATATAACTCCAGTGCATAGTTTCCTTTGTAAATGTCATTTTACTGTAATTGCTGGCTGTGTTGTTGATGCATCAGGTGCAAACACTGAAAATATTATAAATTCAGATTCCTCAAGGAGACGTCTATATTAACATTTCTGACTTTGTGGTTAGAAAGTCGTTACAGTACATCAAGGTGAGAATCCCCCAGTATTTTTTGCAGAAATTATTGTCTTATGGTTAAAAATTAATTGACAGGGTCGCTCTTAGGAAGTGTATAAGGTGAACAAAAGGATTGCTGCACATGCCCTAAAAAGGGAGTTTTATGTAAGTAAATAAATGCACAGCTGTGCTTACCCTCTGGTTGCTGTTTATTATGATGCAGAAATATTGAAACACAAGGCATATTGCAACACAAACTCATTAAACCTGTTATCAATAAATCCATGTACACTGTGTAGTTTTCCTGCTCTTCTATAACCTAGTCAAAACAGGCGTTAGCCTAGTTAGCTCACATTCAAATATGTAAGTACTAAATAAACACCTACCATGACCAATAACACCAGAACTTGAAACAATGACATATTTAGTGAACACAACCATAACTATGAGGGACTCATACCTGAAAATGGAATTTTATGTAAGTAAATTTACAGCTAGCTTCCCCTCTGGTTGTGTCCAGTAACTACAACTACAGTTCTATTGCTGTTGTAGTCCACCTAAAACATAAAAAAACACAGAAATGACAAAAATCACTTTAACAACAATGAACCAAAATTAATATGATAGCAATATATACAATTTATACCTAGAGAATAGTTATTTTCGGAGGTCTTGAGTGCTACATTGTCAAAATGGCTTTTTGATACCAGAGGTCAGAGGAGAATGGCCAGACTGGTTCAAGCTGATAAAAAGGCAACTGTAACTGAAATAACCACCCGTTATAACTGAGTTAGGCAGAAGATCATCTCTGAACACAAAACATATCCAACCTTGAGGTGGATGGGCTACAGCAGAAGACCACACCAGGTGCCACCCCTGTCAGCTAGGAACAAAAAACTGATGCTACAATTCACACAGGATCACCAAAGTTAGACAATAGAAAACGTTGCCTGGTTTGATGAGTCTAGATTTCTGCAGTGACGTTCAGATGGTAGGATCAGAATTTGGCATCAACAACTAAAAGCATGGATCCATCCTGCCTTGTATCAACCATTAGGGGGGTGGTGTTAAGGTGTAGGCGATATTTTCTTGGTACATTTTGGGATCTGAGTATCAATTGATCATAGTTGCAATGCCACAGCCTACCTGAGTATTGTTGCTGACCATGTCTATCCCTTTATGACCACAGTGTACCCATCCATTGATGCTACTTCCAGCAGGCAAATATCATGTCATGAAGTTCAATCATCTCAGACTGGTTTCTGGAACGTGGCAATGAGTTGATTGTGCTCAGAGCACCTCCACAGTCACCAGATCTCAATCCAATAGAGCACCTTTGGGATGTGGTTGAATGGGATATTTGTATCATGGATCTTGTTAAATCTATGTCACTAAAGATTATGGCAGTTCAAAAGGCAAAAGGTACCACAGTACTAGCAAGGTGTAATTCAAAGTTACAATGCAGGAATACTAAATATTGTCCTAACTGCAAGCTCTGTGTAATTCACTTATGTGATATGAAAGGACTCTGAACACATGTGGTGAGTGTTTTGGAAACAAGGATTAGCTGTTGCCATAGTGATGGCGATGATGACGATGTGAATGATGATGATGATAATGGGTTCTGGGCTGTTAACTGATCAACATATGGTATTGAGCTACATCAGACACCACATCCTGGGTTCAGGGTTCACTAACTGCATCTGGCACAGACTTCTGTAGCTAAACCTCTGTAATAAATGTTTTCCATGTCCGTTGCAGAGATTGTATATACGACGTGAAACTGCTACGTGTTTAAAGAATCCAAAGCAGTGAGGTTTGATATCAGGAGGTTGTGGAGGATGATTTTCAGATGGCTGTGACCAAGTTTCCAATGAGTATAGCTACAAGAATGTTGTTATTCCAAGTTTGAGACTTGTGGTTGTGGATGGATTTGACAGCTCCACTCTGCTGCCATGGCAACCCTGACATGGATAAATGACTAGAAAATGGATAGGTGGACAAAGACCTGAATACATGTGATTAATCTGTGAATGCTAGCAAAACTTTACACTGTCTGGGAGAAAAAAAGAAAAAAATCAAAGCTTAATTTCCATCCAGTATTGTATTAGTTTTTCACCAAGATCTTGCATCGATCATAGGAAACGTTCTCCAGCTGATCTCATTTTTTGCACTTAATGTTGCTGAAGCCGAAAACTCAAGCCTGTATAGTAGAACCAGATCATAGACTAGATTAATGTGAGTATAGAATCCAAGGTCATATATTCATTTCTATTTTTGAAAAAAAGATTTTTTATGGTGAAGCAGACGTTAACGATGAATGGTTTGAAGTATAACAAGGTTCATGTGAGAGGTTTTGCAGTTTAATTTAGACCCATAGTGTAATTTTAGTTTTAAATGGAACAAACTGAATAACACTGCATCAATGTGTTTGACTGAACTGAACAGTTTGTCTGCAGCGTTATAGGTAATAGCAATAACTCGTGTAAGGATGCAACAGCATCGGCTACAGTTCTGGCATCCAGACTAAAGTTTGACATTGAAAACAAAACCAGTTTTATTTTTATATATTTTGCATTGTGATGGTGTTTTTCAGTCAAACTTTTTGGTGCCATTTTTTTTAATTTTTTTTTTTTTATTCACATTTATGTTGTCAGTTTATTCAAATAACAAATATGAAATGGTTGTTATACACACATAAGAAATAGAAATTCTTACTTTGGTGAATGTGATGAATTACAATATACAACACAATAAATAGCTGTAATAGTAATGAAATAGAATTAGAAAAAATATCTAGAGTTATAAAATACATGATTTGCTGGCTGTTTAAGATCATGGCTTTGTTACTGGACAGAAATTGGTAAATCTAGACTTTACATTATGGTGATGTCACAAATTTTTCTCACTTTTCTCATCTTGAGAACAGTTTCACAAATGTTAAATCTTCATGAATTAAAGATTCATGAGAGAAAGAGTCATGATTGACCTTATTTGCAGGTACACTTGTCATTTCAACAGCTTTACAGAGTAATTTGAATATTCCTCTATGATTATGACGCATGTTTCTCCAACATAATTCAACATAATTTAGTATTTGAGCAGCAGTGAAAACAACCTGGTTATTACAGGAGATGGAAAATGATACAATCAGCTGAGTTCATCTTACACACAGAACACATGAATAATTCAGGAGCTGATGAGGCCTTGTGCTCCTCCCCCTCCTCCTATGCTCCTCCCCCTGCTCCTGCCCCTCCATTTACACTGTGCACCATCTAATGACCAAAAAACTCGGACACATCCCCAAGATGTTCAAAATAGAATCAAATGTGAACAGTTTGGCTCAGGCCATCAGCCTTGGATATCAGACAGCAAGGCCTGCTGGGTAATGTAGGCAGCTAAGTCTCTGTTCTTCCAGAACAGAAAGCTAATAACTGAAAAAAACAAAAACGGAAAAAATCACTGGGGAAAAAAAAATCTGACAGCATTAATTAATTTTTGAATGGTTGTGTTTTATTCTCTTCAATATAAAAAGTGCCAATACAACGTATTTCCAAAACAAGGGTTAATGTTTTATTTTCCTTTTACTGAAAATAGATTCCTACATCCACCAGTCTTCTTTTCATACATCTTTGAATTTATTATTACATCCATCCATTTTCTATACTGGCTTATTCCTCATCAGGGTCACAGGCGTCTGCTGAAGCCAATCCCAGCACCCAGACAGGTAGCAGCCTGTCATGGGGCATACACAACATTCACTCACATACTTAAATCCACAAGCAACATAGAATCTCCAATTAACCTCAGCAGTTTTTTGGACTGTGGAGGAAGCTGGAGAAGCTGGAGAGAACCCCCACAGACACAGAGAGAACAGGAAACTCAGTGCCCACTGCTGCAACCGTCACCCCTTCTTATTACATATTGAGTATTATGTTTAAGAGAAAAAAGAACAAATAATAAAATCCACAGTATATGTATAATGCTGTTTGCACATATTTGAGCCTCAATCAAAAAAAGGAAGTAATGACCGAACCTTTGCGTGTTTTCACGTTTTGTTTTCAGTGCCAAATATAACTTTTGATGCTTCCATTGTACCGTCGCTGCTCCATCCTTAATTAATAATTTGCATGCAACATTTAGTGTAGAAACAAAAAGAGAAATCTACTAGGGCATACAGACAATTATAATAAGAAGAAGGATAGGAGAAAAACACACAACACTATATTCCCTGCAGTGAATTATGATTTATTGCAGGAATATTGTGCTGAATTGCATTAACCCATAAGAACCTGGGCCCATTTCTTCCTGGAGGAAACTTAATAGGACCACATGGAAGATTGTTTTGTAACTAACTAAATGTATAACTTTTTCAGTTATACATATTTTTTCTTTTTATTTGCATATAATCACTATATATCAGCATTATAACTTTGCTGGTTAGATTTAACAAAAAAATATTTGAAAAACAGAAACTATATTAATTCAATAATAACTGAATCAGACAAAAGCTCATTGCCATTTTCCTGTTGTGACACATACGTTTAGGTTAGAAGATTAATGTAACATATACAGTGAAGAAAACAAGTATTTGAACACTGCTATTTTGCTATTTCTCCCACTTAGAAATCATGGAGGGGTCTGAAATTTTCATCGTAGGTGCATGTCCACTGTGAGAGAGATAAACTAAAAAGAAAAATCCAGAAATCACAATGCATGATTTTTTAATGATTTATTTGTGTGATACAGCGGCAACACACCTGTGTGTCATCTAGAATTCTGACCCTGAAGGACCTGTTAGTCCGCCCATTAGAAGTCCACCTGCCCTCCATGTATCATCCTTAATCAGATGCACCTGTTTGAAGTGGTTAGCTGCATAAAGACACCTGTCCACCCCATACAATCAGCAAGACTTTAACTTGTAACATGGCGAAGACCAAAGAGCTGTCCAACGACACAAGAGAGAAAATTGTACACCTCCACAAGGCTGGAAAGGGCTGCGGAGCAATTGCCAAGCAGCTTGGTGAAAAAAGGTCCACTGTTGGAGCAATCATTAGAAAATGGAAGAAGCTAAACATGACGGTCAATCTCAATCGGAGTGGAGCCCCATGCAAGATATCACCTCATGGGGTCTCAATGATTCTAAGAAAGGTGAGGAATCAGCCCGGAACTACACGACAGGAGTTGGTCAGTGACCTGAAAAGAACTGGGACCAACGTTTCCAAGGTTACTGTAGGTAATACACTAAGACGTCATGATTTGAAATCATGCATGGCACGAAAGGTTCCCCTGCTTAAATCAGCACACGTCAAGGCCCATCTTAAGTTTGCATATGACCATTTGGATGATACAGAGGAGTCATGGGAGAAAGTTTTGTGGTCAGATGAGACCAAAATAGAACTTTTTGGTCATAATTCCACTAAGCGTGTTTGGAGGAAGAAGAATGAAGAGTACAATCCGAAGAACACCACCCCTACTGTGAAGCATGGGGGGTGGTAGCATCATGCTTTGGGGGTGTTTTTCTGCACATGGGCCAGGACGAGTGCACTGCATTAAAGAGAGGATGACTGGGGCCGTGTATTGTGAGATTTTGGGGAACAACCTCCTTCCCTCAGTCAGAGCATTGAAGATGGGTCGTGGCTGGGTCTTCCAACACGACAATGACCCAAAGCACACAGCCAGGAAAACCAAGGACTGGCTCTGTAAGAAGCATATCAAGGTTCTAGCATGGCCCAGCCAGTCTCCAGACCTGAACCCAATCGAAAATCTTTGGAGGGAGCTCAAACTCCGTGTTTCTCAGCGACAGCCCAGAAACCTGACTGATCTAGAGAAGATCTGTGTGGAGGAGTGGGCCAGGATCCCTCCTGCAGTATGTGCAAACCTGGTGAAAAACTACAGGAAACGTTTGACCTCTGTAATAGCAAACAAAGGCTACTGTACCAAATATTAACATTCATTTTCTCAGGTGTTCAAATACTTATTTGCAGCTGTATCACACAAATAAATTGTTAAAAAATCATGCATTGTGATTTCTGGATTTTTCTTTTTAGTTTATCTCTCTCACAGTGGACATGCACCTACGATGACAATTTCAGACCCCTCCATGATTTCTAAGTGGGAGAAATAGCAAATACTTGTTTTCTTCACTGTATGTCACTGCATTATTTTCCTAACCTATTTCATATCAGTTTGTTGAAGAGTTGTGGAAGTTGTTAAATGTTGACATGTTATTAAACAATTAACATTGTTAAATTACCAAAAAATCCAGCTCTTTAAAATGAGTCAGCCCTCTCACATCTGTCGCACACTGTCACATGACCACACCAGGTTGTTCAGTATATGTCACTTAGAGCCTTCATCAGTTAAGATGAGAAATGTTGCAGAACATTTAAAGGGGCGGTGACACCAGTGTCACAGTGGCTTCTTATGGGTTAAATTGCACAGGTGTGTGTGTTACTGTGTCCTTCACCTGTCCAGAAGAACCTGGCCCCACGCAGATGTTCAGACTGTAACCAGTGTCTGTGGTGCCTTTGCAGATGTGAATGAGTGCCAGGACCCCTCGTACTGTAAGAATGGGAGGTGTGAGAACACGCCCGGCTCCTTTCACTGTTTTTGCGACCCTCCCCTCACCTTCAGTGCGGCGTTGAACCAGTGCGTCTACGACGGTGGGTAAAAAAAAATTACCTCAGCTCGACTGAATGACCGAAAATGAGAAAAATGTAGTGAGTTGTGGTTTAAACTCCACATCTGCTGCTAATGCTGGTCTCTGTGATTCGTCCTAATCTGCGGCTCGGATTGTGGCCTGTGGAGGACTTCATAGAGACACCTTCCCTTTCTGGGAGAGCAAACCACTTCGAGTAGATACCTAAATACAGTAAAATATTGAATATACACACGCATATCAGAGAAGGTTCAGTGTGAAATTTATTTGGTAGAGAAAGGAAAACTGAAACAGAGATATACACTTTTTTTTTCAAAATTTCCGACAATAATTTACTAAAATCACTAAAGCTCATAACTTTTCACCTGTAGATAAACTTATAAATACTGTTGATCAGAAACATTTGTCTTACTAAAAAAACTTTGTCATTGTGTCCCAATACAACTGTAAATATAGTTGTGAATTTTCTGTATTACTTTCAGTCTTTAAAATGTTTCTTTTCTTGATAAAATATGCACAATTTGCTGCTAAATTCTTGTTCTGGATAAAGGAATTTAATTTTTAGATGTGATACCTGTTTATTTCCCTTCTTTGACCTTAATTTTGTACAGTTACACACCAATTTTGTTATTATAGTTACAACAGAAGAAACAATGAGTTGCTGAGTTGCTATTTTGAAAAGAAAAGTGCGTATGTCCTTGAAACCAAGGCTGATCTGACTTGTCTCTTTGGATGAATTTATTTCTATTTATGGTCCTAAGGCACTTATACATCAAAACAGCGTGTCAGTAACTCGCAGTAAAATGTCCTTTAACTCCTCTGCTAACATTCAGCTGAGCTCCTTAAGTTGAGTGACCATATATAGAAATGAATTCATCCTAAGAGACATAAACCAGATTTATTATTAAGATAAATTATTCTGATCAACAGTATTTTATATGTATGTTAATCTACACATGAAACATATGAAACATTATGAGATTTTAGTGTATTTTGTGTTTTGTCATGTATATCTCTGAAACAAAGGCTGATCTGAATTATCTTTTTGGATGAATTTATTCCTCTTTATGGCCCTAAGGTAAAACCCCATTTTTTGTCCCTTATTTCTTCTACTTTATAAGATAACTTTTTTTTTTTTTAAACCTCTCTCATTAGTGTCAAAGTGAGTAGCCGGTAGGATGACAGATTTCTATCAGATGTAAGATGCATCATTCAATAGTCAATAGTAGATAAGAGTTAATGATAATTCAGCACTGTGCATATCATATCAAATTCTCGAGTCCCAAAAAACGTGAGATGAACTGTGATATCTGGAGTATCAATGCAACACATTCACCTTGATTTTTTTTATTAAAACCATAGATTACTCATGTTAGGAAGGACAGTGCCCATAATAAATCTCAATATAGGTCAGATTTAGTATTTGAATCACTATAATAAGTTATATTGGTGCTTAAATATCAATACTAGTTTACAGTAACATCATTTATATATAAAGCATTGATTTGTTTTAATATCTCCTGTTTGTAGGTTTTATATTGATTCTTGTATGAATTTGGTGATTTTTTGCACTAGCGTATAGCTTCATAATAATAATTCATGACCCAAACTGTATAAACAATTTACTAAATGAGTTTTAGTTTGCTCTATGTGCCACTTACAGAATGAATATATTATGTTTGAGTACACAGCAACCTGAACAATAAAATTAATCCTGTATTATGAATTGGTTTGGTAAGCTGATGCACACTCAGTACAGCAAAAAGCATGTATAGATGATGGATGGATTCATTTTCTGCAATTACGCTATACTTGTTATATGTCTTTAATCCATAACAAGCTATAAAAAATGTGTTTTACATGTGAAATATATAAAATAATGATAGATTTAAACAAGACACTAAATGGTGAGTGTTAGAAACAGTGTAAATTATTGTAATAATAATAATTATAAGATAGTATGTGTATATCTTGTGTGAATTTGTGCTTTTATAAAACATATCTTAAATCACATTGATCTTGACATTTTCTTGCATTTATGTGTAAATCTGATTATAGTTTCCTGTTCAGCACCTACACTATGCTCTATAGTCCAAATACAAGTAATTCTCTGTGATTTCTTTTTATTTTAATTCCTTTACTGTTGAATATCAAGCAGCTGTTAAAACCATTAAACCATAAGACATCTGTTTTTTTGTTTGTTTTTTTACCCAGATCGCACTGCAGCCCACAAGGACGTTTGCTTCCTGCAGGTGGACGAGGGCCTGATCTGCAGCGAGGCCAGGAACGGGATGGTGGTGACGTACTCGGAGTGCTGCTGCCACTACGGCCGTGGCTGGGGCCCCGAGTGCAACACCTGTCCACCCAGAAACTCAGGTAGCCACATCTGTCCGCCACTGGGAGAGTTCAGCTTATTTACACAATTTTTGAGGAGAATTAAAAAAAAAAAAAAAAAAAAAAAAACATCACATGATCAGTTGAGGTAGAAACTCATTTAAAAAATCTCACCTACACTGAAAATAAAAGAACCCGACCCTTGTAAATGTTACATGTTTTATCTGGTTTATTTAATAGATTTGAATGTGGTATTGAATCATACTTGTGTTTTTTAATTAATTCTAAAATGTACTGCCTTTCCTTAAGATGAGATGATTTAACTTGAATAAAAGTAATACAAGAAAACTGTATAATTTAATATCCATCTTATGTGCAAACAGTTAAAATATTTGGTATTTGATTCATTAACTGAATGTTGAATATATTGAAGGTTAAAAGTTTTAATTAGATTGGATTTAACTTAAATATGTAGGAGTTAAATTATTACATTGACAAAATCGACTTAATTCATTTTAGTACTAAAATAAGAAGTAGAAGTAATGCCATGCTAATGTATTTATGTAGAAATCTCTTAGCAAATATATGCGTGCAGTCAACTTACAGATATATCTAGATTTAGAGAAATTAATTTTCTGCAACCACTTGACAAAATAAAATTAAGTAATTTCAACAAAACTTTTTTCAGTGTAGGGAAATTCAAAGAACACTATAACTAACTAAGTACTAACAATTCAGTGTATTTGATTATTTATATAATGAATATTATATTCAAATATTAATTACAATCTGCTTCCTTCTTTCTGAGCTGAAAAGATGTTTCTTCTTTGTGTTCAGAGATGTTCAGTCGTCTGTGTGAGATGCACCTGGAGACTGAGTCTGATGGAGAGCAGGACTTCCTGCCAGCGTTTGCTCACTATAACCCAGGTAAAAACACCCAATGTGAGTTATGTGCTGCAGGACTGCAACCGCCACTCTTCTGATAGTTGATTAATCTATCGATTATTCAAACCTTTATTTGATCGTCCGGATTCGAAAGTGGTGTAAAATGTCAATTACTGTTTGCCAATGTTAAAGATTCAAATATAAATGCTTTTTTTGTCCAGACCACCAGTCCACAACCCAAAGATCATCACTTTACTATTATAGAAGACTGTAGAAAACCAGAAAATAATCAGATTTGAAAAGCTGGAACCGGAAAATTTGGACATTTTTTTCTTAAATATGATTCAAATTGTTAATTTAAATACTTAGTAATTAATTAATAGTGGAAACTATCGATTAATTGACTAATTGTTGCAGTTCTAATTCACACTTCCACTCCTCTACATTTCAAAGAAATATTGTATTTTCGATTACTTACTTTTGATTTATTATCTATCTTCAATTAAATTGTCACTCTACTTTATAGGTGTCATTTATTTTTTGCTGTTTTTCCCCCCACAAACGTGTGAACTGGTTTATAAGATAAATGCTTTAATTGATTATTTTGGATATATGGAGCCGCTGGCAATAAAGGTACTTTAATTTAAAAAATGATAAAGATGAAAAGGTAACATTTACAAGTAAAATACAGTACAATGGACAATTTTAAATGCAATAGTTGCCAACTAATTGATTAATCAACTCTCTACATCTCTAATTTGCTCTCAACCATCTGTTAATCCCTTGTCTCTTTCTATCCTGTGTTTTCTCCTTTTTCCCCCTGTCATGTGACCATGAAAGGTGACAGTTCAGAGGAAGATTCGGATGAATGCAGCTGTGCAAACGGCCGGTGTGTCCGCTCCTACCTGGGCACCATGTGTGAATGTAACCCAGGATTTAGACTGGATCACTCACGCACCCGCTGCACAGGTCTGTAGATGCTGTTTTTTTTTCCAAAAAATCACTCATCACTCATTGATAAGTGACTGTGATCTTTTTTTCTTTATTTCATCTACCAGACATCGACGAGTGTGCGCCAGGAGTTCGTCTGGTTTATCCGTGTAAGAATTCTCGCTGCGTGAACACGCCCGGCTCCTACAAGTGCTACTGCAAACACGGCTTCGTGGCCACACGCCGGCCAAACATCTGCATCCGCCGCAGAACCCGATAACCTCCACGTGTCACTTTTGTATATTCGTATCTATGCAGCGAAACACAGGCAGCTGCTGCACACACACCACACACACACACACACACCAGAGGCGTCAATTGTGTAATTTAAGGAAGAGCCTCCCCATACCTTGACTATTGTAGACACGTTTTTAACTATAATTAGTGCTTTAAAGTTAAATTAATGTGACATGAGTAGAATACATCCAGATGTGTCCAGAGTCCTGGTTGTGTATCACTGCATTCACAAGTTGGACTCCTCTTGTGTCATTGTGTGAGTAGGATTCATATTACTCAGTAAATGTTACATTTACAGGTCCATATTATAAAAGCAGAACTGAGGTTATTGAGACTATTTATCATTCCTTTAATCATAAACAGATTGTTACACCAGATTTCTGCATTTAACTTTACGAATATCCAATTTTTACCAGGTCAATGTGACTGAAGCTTGTTTGGATTGTGTTGAACATATTTTTGAGCTTTTAATAAGCAGAACTGAGGTTTTCATTATTTCCTGTCCAAACCGAAGCAAAAAAAAAAAAAACTCCCAATCATCTTGATGTTTTTAAAGGAGACAAAACTATACATGGCTATATATACTACATTAGACATTTAACTCATTCATTTTATGTCAGAGGTGCAATTTGGTTTGGCACTCACATACCTTTATTCATTAATCATAAATAAATTAATAAACAAAATGAAAAAAGGATTCATTTAAAACTATAATAAAACAAATATAATAATAGCCCTGTCTTCATTATGTGCAGACACACACACACACACACACACACACGCACATGTAGGTCATTTTTGATCACTCAATTATAATAAAGTGTATTGGTTATTGATACTATTTCTTATTGTTTTTTTATCATTATCATAAACAGACACTTGCCTGAAGCAGATTGGTGCACTCACATGTTTACGCATGAGTGGTAAAAACTTGTGACATTTGTGATTGGGGAGTTACTGCCTTAAACTAAAATGACGCCACTGATACACATACATCTCATCATCATCATCACTCCCCTTTTCACATAGATACAAAACAGACAAGAGATATGTTGTCTTTTTGTTTGTGTGTTTGTTTGTTAGACGTTATTGTAATTATTCTTTTTTTATGCTGTTTTTTTGTTAAGTTTATAATGTGCATTTTTTTCATTGATCTTCCTTAATTTAGAGGCCTCTTGTTTTAATGAGGTCACATGTTTCAACTATTAAGATTGTATCTGATTTTCCTGTTTTGTCTTCTTCAGCATTTTCAAAGAGTATCTTATTAGAACTTTTTTCCCTTTACGTTTTCATTGAAGTCCATGTTCTGTCATGTTTAAATCTAAATTCAGAAATTGTTCACAAACTAACTTTTATAATCAAAGATCACAGGGATATGAATTCCTTCGTTAAGGGAATGGTATTCTCTTTTTAAAGAATTTATCTTTCACAAATGGTGTTTTTCTATTCACTGTATTTAGATTAAAGCTGAAACAAATGACTATTCTGATTCGATTAATCTATTGAAATTATTAATCACTTAGTTGTTTGGCCTGTAAAATGAAGATGGTTCAACCTGAAACATCCTTTTTTTGTTCAGACCAAAAGTCCACAACCCAAATATTATCAGTTTGATATTATATAAATCTAAAGAAACGAGAAATTATTTAGATTTGAGGAGCTGGAATCAGAGAATTTGGACTATTCTTCTTAAAAATACTCAGATTGATTAATCAATTATCAGAATAGCTGTTGCTTAATGTTTTAATGAGGTGACATGTTTTCTAAGAATGGAACACAAATGTAAGATCTACCTGATTTTTGTGTTTTCTACTTTATCCTATTCAATAAGTATCTTATAATATTTTCCCCTTCACATTCCCATTTCAGTCCACATTCTTTCATGTTTAAATTGACCTCCACTGAATTGTGTTTTGTAACCACACATTGTTGAGTTTGTGTTATTGTACAGTTTCTTGTAAGACTGGTCCTTCCCCCTGTTTATTTCTGATGTAAAATATGAGAAACCTGAAGTTTGTGTATAATTTGACATGTTGCACCTAAGTGGACTTTAAGCTAGAAATAACAGTCATGCACTTAGCAATGAATATAGTGGAGTATTTGCTAAATGTATCTTATTTTGGAAAAAAAAAAAGAAAAGAAAAGAGTTGACATCTGTTATCATTACCTGTTGCAACGAAGCATTTTAGAAAAATCCAAAGACGCTGTTGAGACAAAAAAAATAATAATATTAATAATTGAAATAAAAAACAGATGTCAACTATTAACGCATTTGTTTTCCTTGTGTTTGACTGTGATTTTGATTTGTTTCACGCATACAAAGATGACGATGGAGACAGAGAAAACTGAAAATGCAGAAGCGTTAAGCAGAAAGACAGAGATGCAATGCTTATTTTTTATAAACTTAATTTTAGTTGTCATGCTTTAGTGTTTAGGAAAGTGAGGGTTTTTTATCTACTTCACATACCCATTAACTTGAAATGGATATTCTAGCAACAGAAATGTTTTATCATTAAATTGAAAGGAAAGTTGCTGTTTCTTTAGTGCTATAGATTCATGCTGCAGCTTCTACTGATTTCTCTTTCGCCTCCTCATTTATTTTTTTTCCTCTGGCTTCTCCTCTTGCTTGTCTCCCACCTCCTTCTCTACTTCTCTGGTTCCTCTCGAATCGCTCATCGACTCTCCCCCAGCTTTTCTTTTTCATATGATACACTTACAGTTGAAAACATTGATGCTTACACAAATGTTTCCTATTTAGGCAAAACTCATAGTAATTTTATAGTGTAAAGTGCAAATCAAATGATTTATTGTAAATCAGTGCACACGTAAGAAAGTAGGGAGAGAAAATAGTTATTTGTGATTCAGATGAATAACTCGACTAAAAAAATAGTTGTGTGTAGGTTGTGTTCTCCAGGATGTTCCATTTAATCTGCAACACACCTGAGGTCACCTGAGATGATAGGGGGTCACCTGAGAACATAGGGGGTCACCTGAGACCATAGGGGGTCACCTGAGAACATAGGGGGTCACCTAAAGTCACCTGAGACCTTGGGAGGTCACTTGAAGTCACTAGAGACCATAGAGGTCACCTGAAGAGACACGTGAGTGAATTATTTTACAAATTGAGCTGTTACAGGTGAGATATGAGTGAGATTCTTTGGTGGCAGAATATTGCTTTTGTAAAGAGAACCAGTTAAATGATGAAGTTTTGTAGAAATGTGATTGAGAACAGAAATTGGAACCCTGCTAGGTTTACATAAGATTTTACTTTTACTTTTATTTGGGTGCATAATTCAACTTAATATTATTATTATTAATAATAATAATAATTTAAAGAACTTTTCATTTAGGATTCTCGATCAGTTCTTAATCTTGCTTCTCAATATTAATTCTTAACAATAAAATTGTTTCATTTTGCTTCTCAAGGTGCTACAGGTAAAAAGCAAGTAAAGAAAACAGGAAACAAAGTAAACATCAAACAACATTAAACTGAGGGATGTGTTTTTTTCAGGTTGTTGAAGAGCCTAACAATGGACAGGAACTCAGAAAAGCAGAGGAAGTCACTGACCTTCTATAAGTAATAGCAGGTTTCTCCAGCAACTTGTGACCTTTGTGGGTGGTCTTTGAGACGTCTGGTTTGGGTCTGAGCAGCAGGATCATATGGTTCAACATCAACCCGTGGTTTATAAATGTTTATTTCCTGCTGCAGTGGAAGGTTTATATATGGCCGATAATCCTACACCAGGAGAATCTCCTCCAGCTGGAACTGGACTGTGGTGACATACGTAAGCATTGAAACTATCCAAATCTGGAACCAGAACTGCAGAAAGCTCTTCCCACGCTGCCTGGAAACAAGACCTGACACTGAGACCAGACAACAAATCACCTACTGACTTTGACTTTATTGTCTCATTTGCATTTGTACTTTTTTACTGTAAGTGATGAATCCATTCAGTTAAGGCATGTTTCCTTTTTTTTGACAATGCAGAACTTTGTATTTTCCATTGTTACAGACTTAACAGTGACATTCATACGCTAACTGTTAAAATTCACTAATGTGTCTGGTATCATTCACTAATGATGTTCATGTAAACTAAGGCATTAATAACGTTATTTAATGGCTTAGACATGTGCTATTGAGTTAAGGCTATTACATTAATGAAGAATAAACAAACAATTATCATCTAATGGACATTAAGTTAAATATTTATTTAACAAAGTTGTGAAATGTACATCTTTCAAACTGTTTCTGGATCTGACATTTAGCCATTTTAATAAATTTAAGACATTTCAAAATTTCACATGAAAGATAACATAATAATAATAATAGAAATGCATTAATTTAGAAAGAAATGTTGGAAAAAGTTGTAGGACAACATCCTTTAATGAACTGTGTATTTATATAAGTATATTGTATAGATCTGCTGTCTGGGTCTAATGAGTTTATCTGTGTGTGTGTGTGTGTGTGTTTGTGTGTGTGTGTGTGTTTTTCCACTTGGTCTTTAGTGACCTAGAAAGAAAATGTCCCAGAAGAGATGCAGGATGTCAGTAGAGATGAGACTCAGCATCAGATGAAAGGACAGACAGCACCAGATGCCTCTAAATATAAAAGTGAGTGTATAAGATGCTGTTATTTAAGACAAATATGTAGGTGTAGGTCATCAACAGATTTTGATGGTTTGGGTAGAAGAAATAATGTCCTTAGATAAACTATCAACTCATCTCAGTGATTTTATATATTTTATATTTATAATTATCTACACTCTTCTTTAATACATATATCTTTATGACCATTTTAACAAATGAATGCAAAAGTAGTACACAACATCTTCCACTAGAGGGAGTTGCTTGTGTACAGTTGAAAATGCTGTAATTTCACAATAGACTGTAGAAAGGTAAAATCTTCTATTTCTATCATGTATGTGATAGAATCTGCTCAGGTGTTAAAATGTAAAATATTAGAGATAACATGTTAAACTAGAAGCATCTCACTGCAACTTCAACAATACAAATAATTGCCTTATCAATGTTCATCTGTCTTTATTATAAGTTACATGAAATACAAAATCCTTTTTGGCCGTTTTCAGATTTTTCCAGATACAAACAGCTGAGCTTCTTTTTTGTTAAACTAGCGACAACCATGATGAAAATTATTGTTTATGGACAATCATTTTCTCAACATGTTCACAACGCCCCCTTTAAAATTATTTCCAGACATTCCCATATATAGACATGTGGGCTTACAGCATATGGTCATGGTAAACACGGTCCTCATTAAGTCATTACTGTGAGAATGTGTCTCTATTTTAACAAGATCACTAACTGTAAAAGGAAGCAAAAAGGAGGAAAAACATATAGTAGCTTCAATGTATAGGATTTAATATCAGCAAAATATATAACAATTAAATAAAGCTGTTTCTATGGCATCATTTCAGGGGGTCCAGGGGTTAGGGATTGAAAGATTTGATGATTAGAAATTTAAAAGTAGCAATCTGGTGTGAGAGCAAAATTAAGAAGCTATGAATAATTACCATTAATGCATAACATCAGCCTTCAGATTGAATTACACACCAATCACACTTATCATGAAAGTTATCACATTTTTACCTTACCTTTTACCTCATTTGTACCTTGAAGGGAACACTATTAACATGTGAGTGGACAAATACACTTCAGACAAGTGTCTGTTTATGATTACTGGAAAAACAAGAAATAGTCTCGATAACATCAAAATGTAGTTTTTGCTGTGTGTCTATTATAGTCAAGGTACGAAGAGACTGTACCTTACAATATACAAAATAGAAATAAAAATGGTTTACATTTAAACATTGTTTCTCCTTTTAGGTATAATCACTAAATCAGTAAGATCAAATATTATAATCCTTCTGTTGTCCTCAGGTTTAGGAAGGAAAGAAATGAAGGAAGCAAGGAAGGAAGCGACATTGAGGTCAATTTGAACTTAGAGGAAACATGAAGTTTAATATACCTAGAAGTGGTATATTGAATGCTGTGATTCTTTTCCACCTCTAAATGCTCTCAAGTGACTTTCGAATGAAACCACAGCGTTATCATGTGATCTAAAAAGCAGAATCATGTCGTGTTAAAGAGCTCATCTTTTGACCTGCCGTCATAACTTACAAACTCCTCCGTCTGCCTCTAAAGGCAAACGTCTGGTCCAGACCTGCACACTTCTCCTTCTTCATCCTGTGAGCTCAGCAAGTCACGTTGCTGTAGCGCCACATCTCCTCACTGTCCTGGTTTCATTCTGTCGAAGTGTTATATAATTCCAAACTAGAACGGCGAGGTGACCTCCAGCAACTAGTTTATAGAGGATAAAGGGATGTAAGAAAAGGGACAGAAGAGGAAGAGATCCAAGATGAGCAAGAATCATAACAGAAATAGCCTCTGTGTCCTTGGGAGATGACTCAAAAAGTGGTGGTGGGATATTAATATCATTTTAGTAGGTCACGCTGACCGGATAATAACCCGCCGGCTGCTGGCGACTGAGCTTAACTTTTTTCCTTGTTGGTCAAATGCAGCTTCAGAGAAATTGGGGCACAAACATGACACTACACAGCTGGAGAATTATGGTGTTTTTTAAATGACTCACGTATGAGACTCATGTATGGAGTTTAGATGCCGTCAATTCCGTTTAGATCAGTCATCAATATTCATCCATTCAGTCATTGCAGTGGCAGAAGACAGGAAGGAGATGCATGAACAGTTTTCTTTCATTTTGTATTATCTAGAGGGTGGAGATGTTTATAAAACTTACATTTACACTATCATTTATTTTTACACTTGTGGAGGTTCACTGTGAGACTAATGAGAAGTTAAGGCTTCTCTACATTAGCTAAAAAAAAAAGTTGTCTACACTTTGGCATATTTGGAAGAAGAACAGTTATCAGAACATCAGGGATGTTGCTCTGAGGAGAGAGAGGAGAGAAAGTAGTAAAACACAAATATAGCTGCATGTAAGGATGAATTATACGCTTTGAACAACGTTTAAATCTTTATCTGCAAAGCCCTGCACTGCAAAAACTGAAATCTTAACTAGTGTAAACATATTTGGTACAGTTAATCCAATACTGAGTGGATTTTTTTTTTCAATTGGCAGATATTTTACCTCATTTCATCTCTTTTCCTGATATAGGTCAATTTGGTTTCAAGAAAACAAACACTTTCTTAAAGAAAACTTTAACTTGACTAAAATATCTATCTACTCAATATTAGATTAACGTTACCAGATATGATATTTTAACTTGATGAAAATAATAACTTTCAATAAATCAATAATTTTATGCCAAAAATGCTAATTCTGTCTTAACAAGTGAAAACTTCTTGATAAGTAAACTTACTCCAATATGGAGTAGAATTGTCTTATTGCATTAGGACATAATTTAGCTTTTTTCAGTTTATTCTGATTTGGATCAATTAGGTTTTGTTGTATAAAAACAAGACTAACATTTTATTAAATAAAATTAAATTGACTAAAATCAGGTAAAAACTTGAAGTTTTTGCAATGGAATTAGAAAATGTGTCTCAAAATTAGACTAGTTTTACCAAAAATAATTATATTTATTATTTGCTCATCAGATTTAAAGGATGTAAAAAGACATTAATATGTCAACAGTCACTAATATACACTAATATATACATATTTATTGTACTTTAAAGATGTATTTATTATGCACTCACCTAAGGAGCTGTTCATGCTTTGCCAAATTTGGAAGAAGAACTGTTATCAGAACATCAGAGAAGTTGGAGAGAGAAAGTAGTAAAACCTAATTATGGCAGCAAGGAAGGATGAATTATACAGTTTAAACAGGGTCTAAATCTTTATCTGCACAAGACTTTGAGAATTAATTATACAAAATATTAGACAAATACTTTCACAAGGTTACCTTTTTTGCAGTGTATGGAAATGAATACACCTTTGGAGTTCAAATAACTACAGACTCTGCTGTATACGAAATAACAAAATGTCTTGTATTTGGTGCAATTAGTCCAATATTGAGTAGAATTATCTTCCATTGGCGGGTAATTTAGTTTATTTAGCCTACTAACTAAAATCAAGAAAAAAAATTATCTGATAATCCTACTTAATGTTGGACTAATTGTACCAAATAACAATAATAATAAACTGCAGACTCTGCATGTCTGTGATGGTTATTAACATGTTGTTTTAGTTTTTAAGTCTTTTAAGTTTTGACTGTCCACACCTTCATACCATATCTTACACAACAGGTAAAACGTCCTATCAGTTTACATCACTAAATTACAAGCTGATGATTTGTCTGTTTTCCGCAGCAAAGGTGGTGTTAAACGTGTACATGAATCAGCAGCAGCTTGAGGTCAAAGACCTGTTAGATGTATCCAGTATTTTTTTCAGCTTGTCTTTTTGTCCCTGCCTCAGAAAACTTTATTACAGGGCAGCACAGAGACCCTCCATTACCCAGGATTGGAGTCATATGATTCAGCTTTAAGGTCGGGGATATCACACACACACACACACACACACACACACACACACACACACATACACACACACACATATTGTCCTGGGAAAAAAAGAAGAATAGAGCTCATGTCCCACCATCTGTGAAGCTATACAGCCACACCAACTTTACCAAACACGAGCCCCCGGCTCCACCCTGATCACCACACACACACCGATGGTGACCCCGCCCGCCCAGGTCCCGTCTATAGTGAGCAGACAGAGGAGGGTTTAGCTCAAACTGCTGCAATCTGCAGAAAGCTGTGTGCTGGACACACTCTGGCAGCCAGCAGCAGCCTTATATTCTCCACTCAGCTCTTTCCCTTTGTCACGGTGGATTGTGGATGAGCTCTGGGCTGGGGTGTGGGTCTGGGAGCAGGGGGCGTAAACAGGTTGTGTGTGTGTGTGTGTGTGTTCACTATCAATGCTGACACACATGCACACAGCTCAGATGAGTTAAATGAGCACTACTGTTTTTTTACACTTTTTATCTCCAGAGAGAAAATGTAAAAATCACTTTATCATCACTAAATCACAGAAATTTTTCCGGAAAACAGAGAGATTGTATAAAACACTTAGAATCCAGGAATATTCTAATTAGAGCTGCAATGATGAATCATTAATCAATTAGTTGCCAACTATTACAATAATCACCAACTATTTTGATAAATGATTAATTGATTTGGCTCACTTTAAGAAGAAAATGCCCAAATTCTCTGATTCCAGCTTTTCGAACTAATTGTTTTCTAGTTTCTTTAGTCTTTCATAATAGTAAACTGAGGATCTTTGCTTTGTGAACTGTTGTTGTGGACAAAAAAGACATTTGAGGTGGCATCTTTAGCTTCAGGAAACACAGATCAACATTTTATACCATTTTATAAACTATATAACCCATTAATTGGTTCATTATTTTATAGATCGCAAGCAGGTTGTGAAATGTGCAGTACTGCATCTGCACATGTAAAGAGATAAGATAAGATATGACTTTATTGATCCCACAACGGGGTAATTTGTCTGTTAGTGCAGCGTACAGAGTAAAGAAAAGAAAAGAAAAGAAAAGCTAAGGAAGATAAAAACTATAAAAAATAAAAAAAATAAAATCACCTGAATTAATTTTTCGGATTTAAAAAAAGAGAGATCCCATCCCATTTTGTTTTAGAAATCACAAGAGAATGTACACTTTTGTCATAGCAACCTAAATTTATTCTGACAAAGCTTACCTCACATTAAGAATTCATACAAAACCTTTATGGTTGGAGGGATACTCTATATGTACTGTGGGCATGTTGGTAAAACTGAAAAATAGACATTGGGCTAAAGTGAATAAAGAACCAAAAACATAGAAAAATTGATCATTTTATATATGAGATATTTTTTACTCTATAAATATATATATACACACACACACACACACACACACACACACACACACTCACTAAGGACAGGGGATGTTGTGTTGCTTGTGTACAAACGCCCGTAAAGCCCTTTGGGGCAAATCTGTGATTTGTGATTCTGGGCTATACAAATAAATTGAATTGAATTGAATTGAATTGAATTGAACTCTATTGCCAAAAGTATTATTCCACCCATCCAAACGATCAGAATCAGGTGTCCTAATTGGCCTGGCCTCAGGTGTATAAAATCAAGCTTCTACAAACATTTGTGAAAGAATGGGCCGGTCTCAGGAGCTCGATGGTTTCCAGTGTGGAACTGTCATAGGATGCCACCTGTGCAACAAATCCAGTCCAACAAATTTCCTCACTCCTAAATCTTCCAAAGAAACCTGTCGGCTTTATTATAAGAATATGGAAACTTTTGGGACCAAAAGCAACTCAGCTAGTGAAGTGGTTGACCACATAAACTGAAGATGCTGAAGTTCATAGTGCAAAGAGGTCACCAACCTTCAGTCAGTGGCTACAGAGTTCCATGGCCAAGCATCTGCATTGAAGCTATACATGACCAAGTCCAATGCAATTCAGTGATATGGAGCACTTCGCCACTGGTCTCTAGAGCAGTGGAGATGTGTTCTCTGGAGTGATGAAAGACACTTTTCCATCTGGCAATCTGATGGACAAGCCTAGGTGTTTCGAGTGTGAAATTTGGTGGAGGAGGAATTATGATGTGGGGTTGTTTTTCAGGAATTGGGCATTGTCCATTAGTTTCATTAAAATGAACTTTGAATGCTCCAGAATAACAATCATTTTGGACAATTCCATGCTCCAAACAAGTTGACTGGCCTGAACAGAGTCCTGACCTGAACCCGATAGATAGAACACTTTTGGGATGAATTAAAGCGGAGACTGAGAGCAAGGCTTTCTCCATCAACATCATGTGTGACCTCACCTCACCAATGTGCTTTTGGAAAAATGAAGGAGTAGTTGAAGCTTTCTTGTGAAGAATGAACAACAAGTGGGACACAATCATGAAGTGGAACACACTTTATTGGATATTTTAACTTTTTTAACAAATAAAAATGGAAAATTGGGCATGCAAAATCATTCAACCCCATTGAGTTAAAACTTTGTAGCGCCACCTTTTGCTGCGATTACAGCTGCAAGTCGCTTGGGTATGTCTCTATCAGTTTTGCACATCGAGAAACTCATATTTTTGCCCATTCCTCCTAGCAAAACAGCTCCAGCTCAGTGAGGTTGGATGGAGAGCGTTTGTGAACAGCAGTTTTCAGTTCTTTCCACAGATTCTCAATTGGATTGAGGTCTGGACTTTGACTTGGCCATTCTAACACCTTGATATGTTTTTGGTGAACCATGCCATTGTAGCTTTTGCTTTATGTTTTGGATCATTGTCTTGTTGGAAGACAAATCTCCGTCCCAGTCTCAGGTCTTTTGCGGACTCCATCAGGTTTTCTTCCAGAATGGTCCTGTATTTGGCTCCATCCATCTTCCCATCAATTTTAACCATCTTCCCTGTGCCTGCTGAAGAAAAGCAGGCCCAAACCATGATGCTGCCAACACCATGTTTGACAGTGGGGATGGTGTGTTGAGGGTGATGAGCTATGCTGCTTTTACGCCAAACATAATGTCTTGCATTGTTGCCAAAAAGTTCGATTTTGGTCTCATCTGACCAGAGCACCTTCTTCCACATGTTGTGTGGTGTTTCTCCCAGGTGGCTTGTGGCAAACTTTAAACAACACTTTTTATGGATATCTTTAAGAAATGGCTTCCTTCTTGCCACTCTTCCATAAAGGCCAGATTTGTGCAGCATACGACTGATTGTTGTCCTATAGACAGATTCTCCCACCTCAGCTGTAGACCTCTGCAGTTCATCCAGAGTGATCATGGGCCTCTTGGCTGCATCTCTGATCAGTCTTCTCCTTGTATGAGCTGAAAGTTTAGGGGGACGGCCAGATCTTGGTAGATTTACAGTGGTCTGATACTCCTTCCATTTCAATAATATTGCTTGCACAGTGCTCCTTGGGATGTTTAAAGCTTGGGAAATCTTTTTGTATCCAAATCCAGCTTTAAACTTCTCCACAACAGTATCTCGGACCTGGTGTGTTCCTTCTTCTTCATGATGCTCTCTGCACTTTAAACAGACCTCTGAGATTATCACAGTGCAGGTGCATTTATACAGAGACTTGATTACACACAGGTGGATTCCATTTATCATCGTTAGTCATTTAGGTCAACATTGAATCATTCAGAGATCCTCACTGAACTTCTGGACAGAGATTATTGCACTGAAAGTAAAGGGGCTGAATGATTTTGCACGCCCAATTTTTCGTTTTTAATTTATTAAAAAAGTTTAAAATATCCAATAAAGTGTATTCCACTTCATGATTATGTCCCCTTGTTGTTCATTCTTCACAAGAAATTACAGTTTTATATTTTTATGTTTGAAGCCTGAAATGTGGCAAGAGGTCACAAAGTTCAAGGGAGCCAAATAGTTTCGCAAGCCACTGTATATATATATATATATATATATATATATATATATATATATATATATATATATATATATATATATATATATATATATACACTGCCTTGACCTTTGAAGCTTTAAAATACCCTAGAATACCTTTACGTTTCAATCCTTGAATTGCAAGGTAAATGGAGTGGATCAGGCAGGTACATATGTGATGTATGTACCTGATCCACATAAAAAAATGTTATTGCCACTTAGATTACATTTTTCACGTGTCCAATTACTTATTTTTCCTATTAAGAACTGTTTGTCTGTATGCCTCAGGCTGTCACCAATAAGATTACACAAGTGTAATATAATAATTGAAGTAATTCTCACTGAAGGGCATATGAGCAAAATATGAGATTAAAGGATTTGAAATATCAAAGCCTTTCTAGCAACAAACTGAAAGCACAGTAATGAAACATTTTGTTATATAATAGCAGCAAGTGCTGTTCAATCAATATATAGATCTATGATGGTTTAGGTTGAGCGATGTCATCTGATATGGACGAGTTGAAGGTCAGTGTGGACATGAGGTTTCTACAGATCTGAAGAAATGGCTCCATACAAATGTAATGAAAAGCCATTTGTGATATACTTTTCTTCGTAAACATACTTCAAATACTTCAAAGACTCCTGGTTATGTTTTAAAATAGCAGAGCAAATGAAGAATAGTTTAACTGGAGTGGGTGTGTAAAAAGGTATAATTTAGAACAATTTCCCTGCTTTAACACCACCTAAACTTCTAGATTAAGTCAACATCAGCCACCTGCACTATAGATTTTGACAGTTAGAGCTGTGATGATAACTGCAACTATGTGATGTTAGCTTATATCTTATAACCAAATCTACATAGTGAAATGTGTTTATTGTGTGTGATATAAATTATAAAAACAACTTAAACCTTGCATGTCCAAGAGCTTCTGAAAGTATCTTTTCAGTTGCATGTTTGAACAAAGACTCACACATAGAAGTCATCTCAGACATGAATGAGAAAAGAATGTTTCATATAGAAACTACATTGACTGAATCTAAAAAAAATATTGCTGTATGAATAATGTAATAAGTCATGTCCCTTTAAACAAAGAAACTTCCATTAACACAGTTTTTCAGTTTTGGGTTAACTATTGATCGGTAATGATGACCTCAGGTCGATGTCGAACCTCCTCATTTATTATTTCCTTCTTTTCTTTGATTTTGACTGAAATTCTTATTGACTATAAAACGCCATTCTAAACCAACAGAGCCTTTGATTCACTTTAAATCAACTGACCATCAACACCATAGATTTGTTGAGTCAGTAGCATTAGAAATAGAAACAGACCAGCTAGAATATGTTGATAGTTCAAATCAATAACCAGTTATGCTACGGCTGCATTTAAAGGAGCTGCCCACTTGGAAAGATTCAACCATATAATACACACACATTACACACACACAGCAAAAAAATGCAAAATACTGCAACAACACCAACAACACAGCAGAGCTTTTTCATTGCCACTAACTGCATATAATGAGTAGTATTTTCCAAAAAACCCTTTCTAAGACACCCATTATCTCATAAAGGCCTCACCACTACCACTTTGTTGGTACAGCTACACCCAGACTGCAGATACCCACCCTATAGAAAGACTGAGGGATAAAAATAATAGTAATAAAATCCAAAAATAATGTGTTGGAGTTTCCTTGGAGTGTGTAGAAACCACCATCATGTGTCTTTTTGTCTCTTTAACATCACTGACTGACTCTTAGCTGTAATATCCATCAAATCACAGCACTCATCATGAGGCTATCCAAAAGAAAAGAAAGCAGGGGAACTTATCCCAGTTCTCTTCACAGCACCATGAATAACCCAGGTGCTTAAGATGTGCTTGATGTCAAACACCAGCCAGGTGCTGCACAGCCACTCAAGAATAATTCAGTGCAGCAGCAGCAGATGAAACATGGAAAAACGATGGGAGGAAAACCGCGAAAAACACACTAAGAATGTGGTGTTTATGGGTTTTTAACCCAAAGGCACTAACTGCAACACTGATGTCACTGCCTGCCCCGTTATATGTTCTGGAAATTCTTCATTCAGTTTTGGCTTAACCTAAACTGATTAAGGCTCTTAGTGACATATACTGAACAACCTGGTGTGGTCATGTGACAGTGTGTGACAGATGTGAGAGGACTGACTCATTTCAAACAGCTGGGTTTTTGTTACTAAAGGGAATATTCAACTCACCTAACAATGGTAATGGATTCATCTGTTCTGACCACAATTCTTCAATAAATAGATATATTAAACAAGTTAGGAAAATATTGTATTGTATGTAAACCTCACTTGACATATATGTCATAATAAGAAAAATGCTCACAAGCTGCTCAATTAATTTAGCTGGTTAACTTATATTTGAATTAATATAAGATTCTGTTTTTTTCTAACCAGCAAAAATGGATCTGGCTTCTTATGGGTTGATTTTAAAGAAAAAAAAAACATTCATTGATATATGTGAGATATTCACTGGAATGTAATTCTACAGTGTAATTTTATCTATTCTAGAATGTATGAGTATTGTTGTATGAGTACAGTATATTTTTTATGGAAATAAGCCATAATGTCCTTAAAGAGATTTTAGACCTTTTTCAAGACAGCCATATTGACATGAAATAGCAGGTAAACAGATGTTGATATCAACTAATATTCACTTCCATTTAGTAGCAAAGTGAATCTGACTATAACAATTAATCAATATTTTATTTCATGAAAATATCGTAACTATGACTTAAAAAATAAGATGTGACATTATCTATATATAAAGTTCATGTAAGAGACTAAAATGTTTTGGAGCCTTTTCAGTGAGACAACCTCCAAAATAGCAGCAGCCAGACTCTGTTCGACCTCAATTACTATGATTGACTATACCTGCGTTTACAGTTAGAGCTGTAATTAACGATTCATCCAACAGTCGATTAATCTATCAATTATTGAAACAATTAATTGATTGGTCGTTTGGCTCAGAAAATTATGTAAAATGTGGATCAGGGTTTCCCATAGCTGAAGAATCAGTCTCAAATGTCTTTATTGTCCAGACCAACAGTTCACAACTCAAAAATCAGCAGTTTACTATTATAGAAGAATAAAGAAACAAGAAATTAATCAGATTTGAGCAACTAATAACTAACTAATCACCATAGTGCTGAATTGTAAATTTAAAAGGTAGGTTTTTAAGAAGAGCTGCAACTAACAAGCTGTTTTGATAGTAAATGGATTTGAGTCACTAAAAAATAGTCTAGATTCTCTAATTCCATGCAGCTTCTCAAATCTGATCTGATTATTTTCTGGTCTTTATATATATATAGTAAATAATAAGTAAATAAATGAATACACGAGAAAGGTTTTCAGTTTTAGCACCAGGGACAGCACCAGACGCCGGAACATCTTCTCATCCCTGGGTCGTGCGGTGATGTGTGCAGGGCTAGAATGTGCGGTTGCTTCCCATGTGACCGCGAAGGGTTCAGCAGCTACCCACCCACCCACCCCCGCACACACACACGCACACCCCCTAACTACCACCCGCACGTCCACTTTGTCTTTCTTCTCCCTGTTGAACGGGAGCAGGGAGTAAAGTGAGGTAACGGGCGGCCCTTCGGATGCTTGGCCACGGGGGGAAGGAGCGAAGAAGCTGCTGCGGATATCCGCCTCATACCTGCCTCGAAACGGCCTATCGTCTCCGGCTGTGTCCCCCCTCCCCGCCGCCGCCGCTGACCGTTTCGTGTGAAAGCTAGATTTAAAAAAAAAAAGAAAAAAGAGCCTGGTTCGGTTTCATAACGGCGCTGCACTGTACTAACAGCACCGTAAGCGGGAGAAAAAACGTCTTTTTTCTTTTAACCGAGGATGCGGATTTAACGGAAACGCATTATCAGTGTCACCTGGGATTTTTTTACCGTTAAAATTTGAATTAGTATCACGCGCCGCTAGCAAGAGAAGAAGAAGAAGATAAACGTTCATGTCTGCTGCCGAAATACCGAAATATCGCATTTAGTGACGCGGCAGAAATAATATCAACAGCGTCTAATAACAGAAGACAAAATAAAGGGGTAAGCGTGATTTTTTTTCCTGCTGTTTTTTTACCTACCCTCCACAGCCCTGTGTGCACTAATAACAAAGCTAATGAACGAGAGTGAGCCTGTGATATTCACGGTTAGCCTGTTAGCTAACAACATAACGTTATTGTATGGCAGGTAATGCCTTTATTGAAAGTCTGAAAGAGACGTTAGCTGAAATAAAGCCATGTGTTATTGTGGCGTGTTAGCCGCTGGTTGAGACGTGTTTCTGGCTGCAGCGGCAGGAACAGTCCCTCTCCCCCCTCTCTCTCTCCCTCTCTCTTGTCTTCTTGCCTTTGTTTGAATCGATGTCAAACGCAGCCACATTTTTTGTATCTGCGGGTTTCTATACAACAACCAGCAGCATGTTGGATGTTTGATTCAACATCTGCTATAAAAGCAGACGAAAAGCTTTGTTGTCTGCCTGCAAGCCAGGTATTTTATGTTGTATTTTAATAAGATCTGCTGCTGGCATCTTTTAGGGGGGCGATGCATTTGTGTGCCTTCGGCGTTGTGGGCTGTGTGGTTATGTTATGATAGGACTGAAATTTCTACTGCGTGCCCGGCCTACACTGTGTGAGTCATAGCAGACATTCAGCAGGGGGAAGTGTTTTTAAAAGGTAGGTTTCCTAGCTTAAGGTAATTATGAAAACAACGGCTAGGGAGCCAGTTGTTGGTAAAAACTGTGTTCTCTCCCCACCAAGCTGCAGTTCTAGTGAGAGCTGACATTTGCTGGCCACCACGTGTATACCCATGTTTATTGATGCACAGACATTTAATTGAGCATATATTAATATATATTATCTATATTGTTATGTGACATTTGAGGGTTTTTTTATAGCATATATGGAAAATATATCAATGATAGAGGGTAGAGTTGCAACGAATAATTAATGCCAACTATTACATTATTAACTATTTTGATAGTCGATTAGGTTAGATTAACTCGGTTGAGTTGCTTTTCAGAAGAAAATGTACACCTTCTCAAATCTGATTATTTTCTGGTTTCTTTATTCTCCTATAATAGTAAACTGATGATTGGAAGGTTGTGGACGGTTGGTTTTGGGGGGGAAAGACATTTTAGGTTGAATTTTCAGGTTTGGGAAAGAGTGATTGGCATTTTATACACCAACCTAATTGATTCATCATTTTAATATTTTATAGATGAATTGGATTTCAAAATAGTTGTAAGTTGCTGCAGCCTTAAAGTACAATAAATATCAGACAGTTTAACACTTTGATTCTATTGATAACCAAATTGAGCGGCAATGATCAACCGATTTGTTGCTGCTATATCAATCGCCAACTATTTTGATAATCAGTTAATCCATTTTGAGTCATTTTAAAGAAGAAAATGTCCAAATTCTCTAGTTCCAGCTTCACAAATCCGAATGGTTTTTGGTTTGTTTAGTTGCCTGTAGTAGTAAACTGCTGAGTTGTGGACTGGTGGTCTGAACAAAAAGACATTTTAGGTTAAGCTTTGGGAAACAATGATCAACATTTTACACCAATTTATAAACAAAAAACAAACTAATGAATTGTTTCAGTAATCTAGTCGATAGTTAATTGATAACTATCCCTACTCATTGGTGATGAAATGGTTCTCTTCTCCATTGGTTGATCTTTTTTTTTTTTTTTTTTTTTTGACAAATTTGTACATTTAATTTAATGTGGGGGAAAGGCCCCTGTTGGCAAAACAAGGGTTATATTCCAGGATTTTTCAGAACTTTATAGCAGAGATCAATTGGTAAAAGATGAAAGGTTGAGGTGCTAATGTCATCTGAGAAGCTATTCTTAAGCACAAAAGGTTGATAATCTTTTACAATGGAAACACAACATTGAAGCCATTTGACTACTTTTCTTTGCCAGAACTTAATAGTAAGTCAGAAGATGATTTTTTCCAAAAGTTTGGTCTTTGTGTTTGGTCTTGGTTTTGTGGAACTGAAACCTATGGTCTCCCCATTAGAGGATCATTACTATTCTATGTCAGTGGTTCTCAATACAACATACTCCTGTTTTTCAACCCACTTTATATGCAGGGACTGATTTACTTCATTCATTCTGCTGTGCTTAGGATGTTTCCTTCTCCTCTACTTTATGACCTGGAAACTGTTTTAATGGAACATCGACAACAGATGACCAATTAAACAAGTCCTTTGTAGAAATTGAGTCAGATTTATTTAACATTTTAATATTTCACAGTCGATTTCTATTATTTGTTTTTTTGAGGTCTCCATTTATTTTATTGTATTTGACTTTGTTAGAACTCTATTACACCTGGGCAGACCTATTCAATATTCCCCTTCACTTAATTATTTTTGCTTAGAGCTTCTGGTGAAATGGATTTGTTTGGCCAGAGGTGAGCAGGTACACAGGTAGCTCTTACCCCCAGATACCCCTACCTAATGTTTTTGCTTCCTTTTCCACTGTCTGCAAACCAAACAACAATAATCTGACTTAGAGTGAGCAAATATATTCCTAAAATTGAGAAAGTCATCAAGCAAATTTGACATCTCCTTCTTGGAGATTTTGTCCAAGTAATCATATCATCAACATGAGGCTCAAAAAACAATTTCCATTTTTAAATGAGGCAAACTTGATTTAGATTTATTAAACATTGCACCTTCCAATTTCTTGTAACTTTCATCATTCAGGACCTCCAGATTTTGCTTTACCACCACTTTTCTTGTATCATCAACAAAACAATTGAACCGTGCTTATCAAGTCAGTAAGATGGTGAAATTAAAAATAAATAACATGAGCTGAAAATTTCATATGTCTCATACATTTCATATTCATATGTCTTACCTGACCTTGGTTCATTCCTGAAAGTTGAAGCAGGGAGAGGTAAAATGTTGTTTTCTTATGATAAAAGTAAGTATTTTAAAATACTGACATTTTATATTTTTTTGTTTCATGATCCCCCCACATGTAGATTAGAATGTTTTTTTTTTTTTTAATAAAATCACTAATGGTAATCATACACAAATATTGTCACAATATCAATCTAAGTTAAAATTATGGTAGTCCAAATTTTAAAATCGACCGTTCACACCCACAATAAACAATAAATCTTATATTTTTGAACATTTACTTAAAATTCTCCACTACATTTTATTTTATCAAATGAATTTTGTGTGAAATGTACACGTAATACCCTATCAGTCAGTTAGCCTGACCATCAGTATGGTTGGAATGGTTCCCACCACCAGGGGGTGATGTGTTGATTTTCCTCCCTTATTGCGAAGATGCTGGTGAAGCAGCTGTAACTCTCAGTTACAAACTGCCCACATAATAGTCTACTTAACTACATCCCTTTGGAGCTGTGGGTAAATCTATTAGCTGAGGCCAGCTGTGATACAACAAAACATCAACTGGGGAAATTAGAAGGAAACTAATGTGTAAGTGGTGCATCAAAACACACAGTGTGCTTGGAATTATTTATTAGCCATTGTGCAGTTTTTGTATTTTCGGGCTTCCTTCTGCTTGTTTTAGGTAGAGAAACACATTAAACACTATAAAATATTTTAAAAAATCACAGTTTTGAGGGTAAGTTCCATTAAACTGGATCTGAACTGTTGCAAGTTGGAGTAATTCATTTCCCTCTACAGCATTTATTCTAGTTAGGGCCGCATTTCAGGACTACTCTGATCAATTAATCTCTGAGTCAATTAATCTAGTGATTAGTTATCAGGTTCATAAAATGGTGTAAAATTTTGATCGCTGTTTCACAAACCTAAAATCTTTTTTTTTTAATCTTTTTTAAAAATTGTCCAGACTAACAGTCCACAAACCAAAAATCATCAGTTTACCATATAGATGATCAAAGAAACCAGAAAATAATCTGATTTGAAATAAGCTAGAACTAGAGAATTTGGACATTTTCTTCCAGAGAATGACTCAAATCAATTAATTGATTATTAAAATAGTCAAATAATCGATTAACCAACTAGTCAGTTGATCAACTGATTGTTGTAGCTCTATTGGTGCTTTGTGTGTTTCTGTTTCTCTTTAGCACAACATAATGTCTCTACCAAAATAAACTGGATAAATGAGCCAACATCATTTCCAGGTCAAATGATCTAGTTTTTGTTCACATATGGCCGCAGGTTGAAATAACTGGAGGCTTTTTGATGGTGCAACAGACGGGTTGTGATGATAGATGAATGAGAAATCTCTGTTAGCTGGCTGGAAGCTGGCTAGATGAACAGCACTCAACAATGGAGCGGCCCGGTGAATGTGGGCCCCCCATAGTGCTGATTCTCAAAATCCCTCTCGAACAAGCTTTTTTTTCAATTCCTGCCATTCACACTCTCATTGTGCTGCAGTGAACCATATCACTAACCCAGTGTACTCCATGTGCAGCTACTGCTGCTTTCTGACGGCAGTTTCGTTAAACATGTATTTTTTTGTTTTTTTCATATATCAAAGTCCTATGAAGTGTTTAGTAGATTTATTATTGTGCTTTTATCCTGCTAAACGTATCCTGTCTTTCTAATTTCGATTAGGTTGTTTGTTGTGCGTTGTGATGGCCAGAAATTACATTCATGATGACTTGAGCTAAAAATGTAGTTTTTAGGGCCGTCTTAGACTAGAGCTGCAACTATTAGTCGATGAATTGCCAACTATTTCATTAATCTCCAACCTTGTGATGATCAAGTCATTTTTAGGAAGAAAATGTTCATATTCTTTAGTTCTTGAATCTAATATTTTGCTGGTTTCTTTAGTCTTCTATAATAGTAAAGTGATTATCTTTAGGTTGTGGACTGTCGTTCTGGAAAAAAGACATTTTAGGTTGACTCTTCAGCTTTAGGAAACAGCGATAGCCTTATATGAACTAAACAAATAATCGATTAATCAACGGATTATTCTAAATGATCGCCATTTACAGCTGTACTGTGAAATAAATTATTAAAGATGCATTTGTCAATCACACACTTTGCTGTACGAGAAATATAACTGCTAGACAGAAAGTTGACAAAAAGCTTTTAGAGATGAGTGTAATATGGGGAAAATAAGGTTTAATAGGTTTTACAATATTTAGGACATGCTCTTCTAGGAGATCATCAAAAACCTAAATCCTGTGACTTATGAGGTGTTTTTGACCAGTTAGATTAACTCAGATGCGTCTGTCAGCACAAGAATTAGTTCCTGAAAAGCTGGCATTCTGGGGATAAATATGAGATTTTCACTCAAAACGAAAAATCAGAATTTCCAAAAGTAGTTAATCATCAGCATGAATATTAAAGCATTTACATTCCATTTCTGTTCCATACAAACAAGATTTAATTAACTTTCCTCTTTTAAACCTTAGGTTTTCACGAACCTTTGTCTGTCTAAACTACACAAAATTCATATTGCAGCTAAATAATCCTGCTTAACTCAGGTGTTTATGCTTTAAGAAGAGATGATAATATTTTATCTGTATAAAAAGATAGTATGACCTCCATAATTTAAAATTTAAAATTACGGAGGTAGTTCAGCCTTGTAGGTGACAAACATATGAGAGTTTGCAAAAAAAAAAGACAGAAATGCACTGCTACAAACGGCTGAATGCTCAGAGGTTCAGGAAGAGGACAGACAACTCATTTCTATTTTTAACAATGTCCAAACAATTGCAAGCGCACCCAGGAGCTGAACATACCTGGAAAATCACAGCGGATTCTCCCAGCTCTTTGAAATTGAATGTAATCACGATACCTCCTGTGCTTTTTAAATCTGTATTTACAGTACAGCTTTAATTATAAATTCAGACTTTTTAAAGATTAGGTCTAGGTTTTTATGTTCAATGCTTCTTGAAGAAGCAGAAATTCTGAACAGTCATTGTGGCTGTGTGTCACAATATGTCCCTCAGGAGTATTGATGTGCAATATCTATCAATATCTAACATGTATTAATGTGATGAGCAGGATGCAATAGCATCATAATCATCAGCGCGCACACACACACACGCACACACACCACAACGTCTTTCTTGATTTCTCCAGGTGATAGAAAACAGTTTGACCGATAGCCATACTGACAGTACTAATCCAAGGCCCAATCCACACTGGATGAACCAGATCTGCATGAATTATTCATTCAGTGATGTTTTTTAATTTGGGTTTTTGGCATCTCTGGGGATTTACAAGCTACTGTGACTTCCAGCCAAATGTACTTGAAAGCATGAGGTTCAGCCCAGGAGTCACTTAGAAAGCAATGCAGAACATTTACCTTGCACTGTCCAATCCATGGCCATGCTGCATCTAAAAGCAGTGCTATTATAAATAGACTAATGCTGTAGAAGAGCCAGAAAGGCCACAGGGAATAATGTGAAGATGTATTTGGTGCGTTGTTTAAAATTCCCTTTAAAGCCAATATTAAATCTCTTGACACTTCAATCTAATATATTAGATTTAAAAATAGCATTTCATTCATATAACACATTGCTCATTTGCAAATGATTAGCTGGACAGAGGATTACAACCAGATTGTACCTGCAATCATATATACATATATAATCAATTATATTGTACCTTAGTTAGTTAAATTCTACTCCTTTTTAGACTTATGACAATGTTTTCAGATTTGCTAATTTTTGAAATATATTTTGTATTTAAAGTTAAAACAATAAAGAAATAAGGTACCAGTATATCAATATACTATCAATATAAACTTGCATTGCAAAATCATAAACAAACAAACATAAGAACAAGTTACAATAAAAAATTAAGTAAATAAAATAAAACTACTTAAAACTATAAAATTATGAAAGATAAAACAAGATACAATTATAAAAAATCAAGGTAATTAGTAGTATTTCAGTAGTATTAGTATTTCATTTGTAAAGAATTCATTTTGCACAAATATTCTTGTCTCTTGATTGTATTTATATATTTATATGTTCTGTAATTTGAGCATGAATATGAGACACACAGGCGATATTCCCTATTAATAGAATGACCAACTAATTGTAGTGTGTGTGTGTGTGTGTATATGTATGTATATATATATATATATATATATATATATATATATATAGTATTGAGAGCTGTAAAACATCCACATGTGAGTGTGCAGGCTGTCTGATGAATGTGATGCTACAGGTCAACAAAGCCCTTCTGCCGTTCCTGTTCAGCAGGGCATTCATGGCTGGATCAGAGGGGCCTCTGCTGCATGAGTGTCGCTGCTGGCCTCATCTCTGTCAACAGGAAAGGCTTCAGCTCTCTGCTGACTCCTCCATTGTAGGGGGGCCCATTCGGTAGCGCAGGCTTTGTGAGCCTCATTTGGGGATCTATCCTCCCACCCCCCCAGACTCTGCTGAGTATCACAGGTGGTGACACACTGATTTGGGGCGACACAGAAATGTCACCTCAGCTTTACCTTGTTGGTTTATGCAGAGTTCTTGGCTGTAAAGCTGTCACAATGTGTACAAATTATTTGGTATTTTGTGATACAGTAAGGACAGCAAATAGCTTTTATTTTGGTAGTTAATTTATTGATGAGAGAGAGCTGCAACAAATAATTGATTAGTTGCCAACTATTACATTATATTGACAACTATTTCAGAAGTGAAGTAAATTAATTGATTTGAGTCACTTTCATGAAGAAAATGTCCACATTCTCTGGTTCCAGCTTTACAAATCTGAGTATTTTCTGGTTTAGTCTTCTATAATAGTAAACTAACAAAAACAAAACAGCATTTTAGGTTGCATCTTTAGGTTTTGGGACCATTTTATGAGCCAAACAACTAATCAGTTTGTTGTTTCAATGATCAACGATAAATTGACAGAATAGTTGTTAATTGCAGCACTGCCAATGATTATTGAAGTAATTAATTGAATAATAATAATAATAGAAGTTTGGTTGGTTCATAAAATGTTAAATGCAAATTCTCTGGTTCCAACTTACTTGGTCTTTTATAATGGTAAACTGATGATCTTCCTAGTTCAAAAAATGTTGGAAAAGATTGATCACTGTTTCCCAAAGATGAAGATTCAAGTTTATCATTACAGGAAAAAGTGGCTCAAATTCATTATCAAAATAGGGGGTGATTAATGTAATTGTTGCCAACTAATAGATTGATCCTTGTATCTCTAATAATTTTCACACTGTACCTGATATTGATTGTGGTTACCCCAGTTTTTCCATTCACAATGTCCCTCATGGTTGAAAAAGCCAGAATGATTTTTTTTTTTTACCGTTTCCACTTTTAAGAAATCTCAGGCTTATTTTTGTGATGGCTTTCTGTGGGAGTCGTATGGCAGCTTATAGCTCCTTTTGTTCTCTCTCTCTCTCTCTCTCTCTCTCTCTCTCTCTCTCTCTCTCTCTCTCTCTCTCTCTCTCTCATTTTCTCTGTGTGTGTGTGTAAGTGTGTAAGTGTGTAAGTGTGCGTGTGCGTGTGCGTGTGTGTGTGTGTGTGTGTGTGTGTGTGTGTGTGTGTGTGTCTAATGTGCACAGGCCTAATTCCCTGCAGGCGACTGATTGTGGACTCTATTTCTCTTTCCCTCTGTCCCTGATTAACGGGTGCTGTGACAAACAGACCAGCTGGGCGAAGTGAACCAGCCCGGGGAGGAGGGAGCGAGACAGAACAAGTGGCAGAGCTGCCTGTCACGCCGCTGGCTCTGTCCTGCTTCCTTAGCTGCTGTCACTCACTCTGATGTATGTTTGCCGGGTCAGGAGCTGGGGTTTACCCCTAAGCCACATCTAGGTGCCCCATTTTCAGCCCCCCTTTCTCAGAATCATTATTCTTCATTCTTCATCACACTGGACATATCCCCCTTCCATTCTGAGCTTAAGAAAGCTTAATGCTCTTATTTGTCTTCCAAGAGGAACGGTCTATAAAATCAGTTTTATTTCGTTTAGAGTTGCAATTAACAACTTTTTTTAAACAATAATCAATTGGTTGTTTGGTTCATTAAATGGTGTAGAATGATGATCATCCCAAAGCTAAAGATGCAACCTAAAATGCCCTATTTGCCCTGTTTTGAATAGTTTACCATTATAGAAGACTAAAGAAATGAGAACATATTTGACTTTAACAAAGTGGAACCAGAGAATTTGGACATTCTCTACTTTAAAATGGTTCAAATCAATAATTATTGATTATCAATATATTAGTATTATTAATGAAATAGATGGTTTGATTAATCAATTGATCATTGCAGCTCTACTTAGAATATTACTGGAATCAAGGTGTTAAAATATCTGACATTTATTGTACTTCAGACTATTCTGAGTCCATTTGTCTAATTCGTCTATCAATTGATTATTCAATTATTCAATCATTATTTTGCTTCATAAACTGGTATAAAATGTCATTCAATGTTTCCCAAAGCTGAAGATTTTTTCCCCCCCAGATCAACAGTCAACAACCCAATGATCATCAGTTTACTATTTTAGAAGAATAAAGAAACCAGAAATTGACTCAATAGTTAATGATTACAGCAATAGGTGGAAACTAATCAATTAACCGTTGCAGCTCTATTTGTGTTCATGCAGCTTAATGATTCTGCAGCTTCTGGCTGATTCTAACCGTAACATTTTTTTTTTTCAATGTGACAGATTATACCTTTTTCATTACATTAATGCTTGTCTTTTGTTATGTATTGGTAGATTAGGCTTGGGGGGGATTTTCCTCCATGGAACCTCTTTTCTGCCCCCTATTGAGCCACATCTGTCTGTCTCTGTCTCTTCTTTTTCTGAAACAAGCCATATTGGTGGGAGTTGTGTTGCAGTTGCTTTGGGCTTGATACAGGGCTGCAGATCCAATGTCAAGATTTGGGGTTGACAAGTCATTTGTTTACTTGTTTTATTTTTCTTTTCCGATATACAAATCTTATTATTTATTTGTCCTAAACAGCCACCAGCCTGCATTGCTTACTTAACTGTTTACATTAGTAAATCAGAATTTTAAGGGCCTCAGGCAGTGATCTAGTCACATTGTTATCTTTCACCTCCCAGATCCACAGTTCCTCTCCCCATCTTCCTTTGCTCCCAATGAGTGGGATGACTGTATATTAATAATTGATATGGATATCAAAATATGAATCTCTAACCTAGAATGTTCTCTACCATTTCTTTTTAGGTGTGAATCTAAAATTTGAGGAATGTAAAACAAATGTGAAAATACATTTGTTCAATTTTGAATGGTTGAGGTTATTTTTTATTGGTTTTTACTCCTGTTTATTAGAAAATGGGATTGAGATATGGAGTAATGGGTTAAAATCTGTTGTCCTCCGTTTTGATTTCAGTTTTTCTGAATTGTAACTCTTTTACTTGCACAACTGTGGAAGAGGTGTGTGTGTGTGTGTGTGTGTGTGTGTGTGTGTGTGTGTGTGTGTGTGTGTGTGTGTGTGTGTGTGTGTGTGTGTGTGTGTGTGTGTGTGTGTGTGTGTGTGTGTGTGTGTGTGTGTGTGTGTGTGTGTGTGTGTGTGTGTGTGTGTGTGTGTGTGTGTGTGTGTGTGTGCGCGCGCTAGTTCTAGTAGGTCAGGGGATTGTTTGTCTGATCCATTGAGGAGTGATTAACTCCACTGAGCCGAGCCTCTTCATACTCCCGACCAGGAGAGGATTGTCCTCCATTAGCCGCCGCCAGACTCCCTTGACCTCGCTGCTCCTTCTCCCCCTTCCATCCCCATCTTGGTGCAGTCCCGCAGACAGATTGACATGAACTTCATCGCTGCCCTGGTTGCAGTTTTGCCCTGGTTTTCTGCTTTCACGTCATGATGTTTGGGTTATTTAAGATGCATAAAAATCTCACCACTTAGTTGTCATCAGATCGAGGCCTGTGTGTATTTTTTTTTTTTGTTTGACATGCTGCTTGTCATGGCGTTTTCAAAATTATTTTTGTTGACTGACTAATAGCAGTCACATTTTAATGAATATCCAGGATATTCCTGAGTGGAGCCGTTGTTGTTATTCTCTAATCCCTGCATGTGGATTGTATTCCCAGCCACCTCTTAATCTGACACTAATGAGATTTGCCAAGCTTTTGTTTTATTTTGTTATTGCTAGAAGGTGTGTGATTTGTTTTGCTTGGATTTACAATAAGGTTGCAAATAACAACTATTCTGATTCTTTGATTCTGAGTCTATTAATCTATTATTTGTTCACTTCATAAATGGTGTAAAATGTTGATCACTCTTTTCCAAAGCTGAAGTTCAACCTAAAAAGTATTTTTGTCCAGACAAACAGTTCACAACCCAAAGATCATCAGTTTAGTGTTATAGGAGACTGAAAGAAACAAAATAATCAGTTTTTAGAAGATGGAATGAGAAAAGACATTTTTTTCTTAGAAATGGCTTAAATTGATGATTTAATAAAGCCATTTTTAGTGTGTCTACAGCAGCACATAACTATTTTGATAGTTGATTAAATCGATTACTACAATGATTAATTGATTAGTTGTTATTATTATTGGTTTGTAAAATGTTGATCAGTGTTTCCCAATGCTTCAACGTAAAATGTCTTGTTTTCACAAGTTATTTACTACATAGAAAACTAAAGTACCCATCCAATAATCACATTGAGAAAGTGGAACCAGATATGAGTTGATTATCGGAGTAAAGGATGATTAATGTAATAATGAGTAAATGGTCAACTAATCATTGATTTCACTGAAAAAAGGGTTTGTTAGGTTATTTTACTACACATACTACATATGACCAGACAGAACCTCTCACCAGAGACTTATTAACTAGTTGGAGCTATTGTTTAAGAGAATTGAACAGATTAATAGACTATGTCTGGGCCCTGTAAGTGACTTTAGAAGCGATTCAGGATCATTTGATGGTGGCAGAACAATACTGAGGTTTTCAGTGAAGTGTTTCTAGAGCTGAAACACCTGTCCTCTCTGTTTTCCAGATACTATTTGTTATTTCTAATCACATTTTGACCACATAAACTATTTCCATTAAGTCTGGCATGATGAGTTTAGTTTGTCAGTTATGTTGTGCTACATTTGAGATTCACAATTTTTTTTTTAATTAGTAGAGAATTAGTGAACCTGTAAAGCAACACATCACACATTGTTTACACTGTATATTCTCTCTTTGTTTAAGGTGTGATTTGTGAAAACAACTAACAGCGGATGGCAGAAATGTATCTGGCTGAATGTAACACTGTCAGTAATGTGTCCACAAGGCCCATCAATGCTTCCTCTAAATGGAACCTGGAGATTGATTATAGACAGTGGCCAGAACAAATAGCAATCAATACTGTAGGCTCACAGGTTGGGGTTGTATCTGTTCCCTGTAATAAAATGCAAAACCCACATTAAAGACATTAGAGGCAGCCAATAGCATCACTGAACAAACTATAGGAGTCCAAAAACGAGGATGACAATACATAAATAAATAACCGAAGTTACACACCAACAGAGAAATCCAGATATTGCACAGTTTCTGTACAAAGTACAGTCAGAACTGAGCCTCGACACATCAATAACCTCACCTCAACCTGTTTGTTTCCTCTTATTCAATAATCTAATGGGGATAAGGACAAACACATTTAATATTAATATCAAATATATGATTAAGTTAATTCTTTATTAGAATATTCTGCTATGCAGTAACCATCTACAAAAACATTGCTGTGTTGTAACACGTAAAACGCAAGATGTGTAAAGTAAAACCACTTATGACTTTGCAGCTAATTTTTTAAATTCCATCAATGGTCTTAAATCAACAAACCACATCAACAACTTATAATCTCACCCCTAAAATGCACCTTTTGTCAAGTAGAGCTGCAAAGATAGCCAATTAATAAGTTAACTACCAATGATTTATTTAATCACCAACTATTTTGATAAACGATTTGAGTCATTTTTTTAGAAGAAAACGAATTTTCTGGTTCCATCTTTTCTGATTATTTTATTATTATTAATCCGATTGATTATATATTAATCAACTCTCAAAGTCAATTGCAACCCTATTTTTACAGTTAGCATTTGTTTCGGGTTGTGATTTACCGGATATTATATCCTCTGTTCTAATATAGTTTATTTAATCTACATTTTTTTATAAAAATAAAAGATTTTCCTTGCTTTTGCTGTCAGCTTAATTTGTGTTTGTATATAATGCTTACAAAGTCATACTTTTAATGAAAGCAAGATAGGAGGTTATAATGAAACAATGCTATTTGTATAATACAATTTACTAAATTAATGAAGAAGCTATCTACATATAAGGCTATGGATATATTTGCATGAATGTATATTTATTTGATCACTGTGCAGTTTAGTGTGTCAGTTAAACTTTACTTTATTTTTATTGGGGAGATGCTTCTGATTAAGTAAAATCAATCTGCAAATTACAGACCAGGGCAACTGGAGAAAGAGATGGTGACGAATTGACCTCATGTAGCAGTAAGAGCAAGCACAGGGATTGAGAGTCAAGTGTTTTTGACCACTAGTGGTCAATGGTTTGATGAACAGGACCCAATACTGGCCATATAATATAACCATTTGCAAGGATGCATATTAATCTCACAAACATCTATTTTTTTGAAAACCAAGTGGAAGAAGCAACAGAATGTATCATGATATCATCTTTAATAATATTATTTTATAATAATAATAATTTTGGTCACTGTGATAACTTCAAACTGTTTAAATTGTTCCTATTACATGTTATAGAATCAATTAACAGGAAGAGGTTTCCAAGGTTTCTTGTTCCATTTGAGTCAGAACACTAAAATGAGATTATTGCATTTTTCCTTATTCAGAAGCTGTGTTATTCAATTACTGGTTGGCTAACTAAACAACGTTTTACTGTACAGCACTTATCTCCACCGGTTTATCTCATTACACACTACGGCAGTTGTACTGTTCAAACCGTATTTGAATATTACCATCCTTTGAGATTATAAAACCAGAGGTGAAAGTGTGAGAAGTTTGAGTGATGCATGTGACACTACATTCATTAAAAGTATTAAAGATTTTTGATATTACTGACCAATGCCTTTTTGTACTTGGACTTTAGGTTGGATGTGTTTTCCTCTAGCCTGGACACCATGAGCACCATCTCGCCAACGGACTTTGACAGCCTGGAGATCCAGCAGCAGTACAATGACATCAACAACCGCTGGGACCTGGCAGCAGAGACGGACTGGGACAACGAGAACAGTTCTGCTAGACTCTTCGAGCGATCACGCATCAAGGCTCTTGCAGGTATGCTGCACTTTAAACTCCCAACAAAGGATTAACTTACACCTATATTTACTGCGCATGCGAGGTAATCGTTTATTACAATTTGAAATATTATGCAATAAAAAAGGACAAAATATCAATTAATTTGTTTTATTTCTAGAGCACATTTAAAAGTAACTTACATTTGACCAGATTGGTAAACATGTAAAAATTTTGATAAAAACATATAGAAGAAGCAACATTTATATTCAAAACAATATTATTAAGGAGAGGTCTACAGCAGAAAATGTATAAAATACATAAATCATGACACAAATAAGTAATTTAAAGTCAAGCTGATTCAAAATGCTACATTTATAGGTTTAATCTTCAGCTTTGGGAAACACTGATTAACATTTTACACCATTTAATAAACCAAACTAGTCTAAAAGAATAGTTTGTTAGTTGCAGCTCTACTTAAACGCCTACCTACTTGTTAATCATATTGTTTTAAGTTAATAATGGTGATTTTGAGGCTGCAGTTAATTGTATTGTGTTTTTAATATTACACCTTTTTAAATTCACTTATTGGATACTTTCAGTCCTGTTAGGTCAAACAGTCTGGTATGAATCTTATTATAATGATACAAATGATACAGTCAGAAAGCTTTATAATATAATTTACAGCTAATTATAATAACACTTGTAATCAGTGCAACCAAAGAAACATTCAGCAATTTATATATAATCAGTGGATTTCAGAAACGATGCTCGCTGCTGGGTTCAGCAAAGTGTGTAGGCAACTATTTCAGTGCTTTAAAAATAGTCAGGAAAACATAGTATTTGTACATTTACCATCTCAAAGAGAAACCATAGTAAACAGTGGATTCACTTCAGCTGATTTTATAAGTTTCCAGCTGCCCTCTGTTTTTCAATCACATGCATGTCAATCTTTTAGTGAAAGCAGGTTTGCGTTTTATGGTTTTTCTTCTATATGTTCCAACATCAACCACTTTGAGTGCACATTTCTCTGATCCATTTCTGTGGTGAAAGAGTTGAGTGAATCTGCAATTAAACACATGCCTGAGAACATGATATTCCTTTATTTTAGCCCAATATGATGACAACAATCACAGATAAAATAAAACAAATGTAACAAGACGTGTAAAAACATTATGAGACAAAATGTAAAACTAACTAAGCACAAATCTAATTAGGCTCTGCAGTCAGTTACAAATTCATTTTTTTGCAGTCCCAAAAGGCACAATCCTCTCTTTATAGGGCAAGACAGAAATACTTCCAAAAGGAGGACAAAGCCAGGAAGCTGAAGCAGTACAGTCAATTCACTCAATAAATGAAGTTGTGGGATAAATGTTGTGGAGTAAAAAGTATGATATTTCCCTCTGGAATAAAGTATCAAGTAACCAAATCAAAGGATGACATGTGACACCCCTGTCTTAAAAACTTAACCTTAATGTACTTGGGGGCAGTGCTCAAGCAAATTTTAGATAACCTTGAAAATTACTGTTTTATGTGTCTGATACCCTTTATACAAGCTACACATAACGCATAACAAATAAAAAAAAAAAAAAAAGTAAAATTTGAGCATTGTAAATTTAAATGCAGCAATGGTGCAATTTGAGATCGAGATCAAAATCAAGAAGCTTTAGTCCAGAGGTGACAAACATGTGGCCTGGGGGCCAGAGCCAGTCCAATAAAGGGGCAATCCCTTGAACGAATGTACAAAATAAGACCAGAAAATAGACCAGTTTCTATTTCTTCACAGAAATGGGAAGTCTGTGAACATTGTTGATTAGTAAATGGTTTGTAAGGTGGAAGATATCTTCATCTGCTGCTGAAAATACGGAATATTCAGTGAGTAAAATATTTGAATTGGAAAAACAACAGTAGACTGACTGAATATGGAATAACTGAGACTTTTTTATGTTGTCTCACCAGTTTTTTAATTGGAGGTGATTCATATTTATATAAATTTCTTTATATAAAAAAAGTAAACCTTCTTATGGCTCCATTAACTGTGTGTGCAATTTTGTTTAACCACCACTTTCCTCCATGGTTTCACATTCTACAGATAAATTAAGATTTAAAAGAAAATCACATTGTTAATAGTCAAAACAAGTTGCAGTAGTGCAAACCAACCAGCAGAGGGCAGCAACATACAGGATGGCTCCAATACACACACACACACACACACACACACACACACACACATACACATACACATGCACACAAAGCAGCAAAAAACCACATGCACTGATGGCCGCTAGTGTAGTCAAAGTGTTCCTGAGATAAACCTCATTTCACTCACAAATGCAACCTGACTCATTTCCTCATGCCAACAGACACTTTGGGTGTTGCCTGTGTTCTGGTTGATGAACTTAAAGATCTAGTGACTCTTCCTGTCATGTTTATGGGCGATAACATATTGCTGTAACGCTAATTGCTGTTTGTCACCTGTCTTTATGTCACCTTAAAGAAATGTAAAATGTGTGTGTGTGTGTATATGTATGTTTGTGTGTGTGAATACCAATGACACCATCTCAGTAGGACAAGTACAGACTTGATGTCGACATTCTTCAACATGCTGTAGCACTTTTTTCCCCTCAGGCCCAGCTCCTGCCCACCTCCTCCTACAGCTTCTTCCCAAAAGTCAAGACCTTTTGTCGTCTTACTCAGTTCTCCCTCTAACAATAACATTTTCTACTGTTCATGCTGCAACACAATCTCCTCGTTTCCACGGTTCGCATCTTTCAGACTGTTGCAGTCTGTTGGAATAATTTGACTTCTGGTGTGGCAGCACTGGCTCACAGTGGAGAGCCTCCCCTATGTTAAGATCATTGTAATTTGCATGAATAACCACTTATCTGCTCGCCTCTACTGTGGGGGCAGCAAGACAAGCTGTGCAAATTTGCCTTTTTTATTTAAGTAACGCCCTGAAACAGTTGCATGTATTTGCTTTTGGAAGCTTTAACAGCAGGAAAGTGCAATTCTATTTCACTTTTAAAAGTATCTATATTATTTTAACACACTGTACCTATAACATTAATCACATGTGTTGTCCATTAAGATACAGGGAATAAGACTGTGCTTATAACGGTGCTTCAAGTTATATAGCAGTTATAGAGCTATGGTATGGCTTAATAAACTTCTGATTTTTTTTAGTCTTTTTCAGCTTCTTTTCAGTTTTAGAGAGTCTGAAGGAAGTTTTATAGGTTTAGGGTTATGGGAAGACAGTTTTCATTTATTCATCATTTATTTATTATTTCATGTGAATTATTGTTGAAATATTTTAACTCAACTTTATGTATATAGCAGTTTAAAAAGAACCACAGCTTCCACAAAGTGCTGTACATAACAGTAAAACAATAAAAACAAAATAGAATAGATAAAAGTGATTAAAAAAAAAATACAAACCATTAAACACTACAATCAGAGCAGAGTCTTATGTGGGGTTAAAAAAAAGGAAAAAATTGGTTTCAAGACCAGTTTTAAAAAACTTGTCTTTCTGGGCACACAATTAATAATACAAGTAATAATAATTAGTTATAGTAATAATAAATCAGTATTTATTCAAATCTATTTAAAAACCACAGATCACGATCAAAATAAATAATTCATTGGCGGAAACCTTTAGTTTTTTCTTGCAGCAGCTAATTAAACAAAAAAAGTGCAACTGAGTAAAAAAGGCTTTTACAGGGATTCCCCGCTCAGATCAGAGTTTATTGCTGGTTTTTGGACTATGTCCCAGCTGTCCTTCATCCCTAACATCTTCAGAGGGAGTTGTGCTATAGATATTGGATAAACTTGACAGGCTCAGCAGTAAATCTCTCCCTTCTTTGCTCCCCCAGAAGCTCCTATCTTTTTCTGTTTCTCGTTTGTGTCCATTCAAGACACTGGACCCTCATTAATTATCATTATTTCCTCCCACATCACCGAATCCCTCACTGTTTGCTTTCATATTTCCCAAGATTCAGAGAAGTCACTGCTGTAGAGGGAGTGAACAGCATCAAAATAATAGGTTATCTCTGAAAATTCCAGACACACAAACCTGCCTCATGTTAGCAGCGATTCTGATGTTGGATATATGCTCACTGGGATCTGAATGGTCATTACTGCAGTTTATCAGCTCCCTGTTTTTCATTTTTTGCCACATGTGACCACAGCATTGCCTTCTCTCTTTCTTAGAAGGAAGTGTGTTCTCTTTGGATCTCATTAGCACCCCCCCCCTCCCCTCCCCTCTATAAACACCCAGTCCCACACAGCCTGGGGCTCCTGCTTCTCTAATGAGATCTGTCCAGATGCTCCTGGCTCATCTGGACAAACACATCAAAAAACAACCAGGCCTTTTTACCACTGACCTGCGATCAGACCGAAAAAAAGGACCACTAGTCAGGAAAGGCTGCGACCTTAGACCTTGCTGTGTTTATAGTCTTGTGTATTTATTTTGCACGCATTGGTTTTTACTACAGCTGTAACTTTGGTTTTCAGTTGCATTTTTAAGATTCTTTAATTAGCAGCTTCAAGAAAAACTAAAATTTCTCTCCACTAAATAATTAATTCTTCAAAATTCTCATGTTTTTACATCGATTTGAATTAATGACTTAATGTCAAAAATGTCATGTGGTGTAACACTCGGTACCAGATAGTCAACATTCTTAAAAAAAATAGAAATACATGCTATAAACTAGTTTTATATTGTGGATTAGATATTATAACTGCCCCACGATTGGCTGGCGACCATCTGGGGTGTATCCCCCTGCCTCTCGCCATAAATGCGCTGGGATAGGCTCCAGCAGACCCCTGCGACCCCGAAAGGGAATAAGCGGGATAGACAATGGATGGATGGATATTATAACTTGGACATTAGAAAGATAATAATATAAAATGGACTTTTAAATAAAATGAAACCAACATGAACAGAAAATGTACATTTTGAGAGACCTGATGAATGCTTTTATTTTCTTTTAATTTTTTTTTAATTTTTAAAGTTTTTGACTTTCTTATCACTTACTTGCCACTGACCCAAATACTTACTAATAATGTGTACAGCCATGAATGTTGTGCACATATAAACCTTTGAAGTATATGGTTGCTGCTATTCGTTACAATGACATTTTGTTCTTTTGTTCAAAGATGGATGATTTATACATTTTTAGTAATAATTTGTTTGAAAACATATTACTTGCTTTCCCTTTTAGATAGAAAAAATCAACCTCATTAAACATCAAATGCCAATAAAAGACCTTATTTTGTCAACAACTGTTATCAAACGTCATTTCTATATCTAGTAAGACAGATCTGGAAATCTGATATAGACACCCCCCCCCCTCCCATAACCATACGCCTGAAACAGACACACAGGGTAATTTCAGATCTTGTTCAGGCAGGAAAGGGCTTGTTGTGTTGCTGAGACTTTCTCAACAACTTCCTTCCTGTTACAACGGCCTATCATGATGCAAACCCAAATGAAGAGGGAAAAAAAGGAGGATCAAAAGTTGATTTAGCCAGTGCCAGAAATAAGAAGGAACCACACACCGAGACGCAGGGATAAGCGCTTGCAATCTGATGGGGACTTTGGTGATTGTACCTTCTTGGAAAAGCCACACCCCCCCGGTGCTGGTGGCATTGAATAATCCGCCTCGAATTACACAGGGCAGCCAGCTCTAATGGTTTAGTCCACCTCTGCACCTCCTCCAACTCGTCCTGTCCTTCCTTTGTGCTCCTCCCTCAAACACACCTTATGCAAATGACACAATTTTCAGACTGCACAGCAGGCTTTGTTTACACAGCAGTTAGCCTGCTCCGCTCTGCTTCGTGTGTTCAGTTTGGAGGGAAGGAATCGCCACTGCTCCTTTTTTTCTGTTTGCTTTTCAGAGCCTCGAAAGAGTGCAACCTAAAGGTTTTACTGCCATCGGTGTGGTGAAATTCTTCACACAAGGAGGATTTTTCAGTTCGTAAAATCATTTTTTTAAATCTCTCCTGTGTGACAAGGTGGAAGATACAGTAAATGAAGAAAAGAGCAGGGAACCTAGAAGAAGAGGACAAACGAAGGAATATTCGGATATATACAAAACTTTGATCTTTTCAACTGGATAAAGGATTTTGTACCTTTTTATATAGAAGATTTTCTTTGCTATGGTATGCACGATAACTCCCATTCACTCTGTGTCTGAGAGGGATATTTAAGAGAGAAATCAGCCATGGAGTGGGACCACAGGGATAGAGAGCCCTGTTTGTCCCCAGCAGCTTTTGTTAATCAGGTGCAATACTCTAACATCCTGGAAGGAAGGTTTAAACAGCTGCAAGGTAAGAGTCGCGATGACCTCAACCTGTGTTTATCTACAAGTTTGTTTAGCTATATTTTTGTATATATACATATATATATATATATATATATATATATATATATATATATATATATATATATATATATATATATATATATATATATATATATATATATATATATGTGTCTGTGTGTTATAAAATGTTTTTATGGATGTATAAAGTTCTCTGGGGTGTTGCTGTTGAATCGAAACAGTTGTTAATGTTACAAGATTGTTCAAGAGAGACGTATTACTCTTTAACGCACATCCTGTTTGTTCAAACAGGATTGAGCCAGAGCCCTAATGATAGTCCCACAGCAGGTGCTTCACTTTGTAAATGAGTTTCCAAAAGACTCAGCGTTTTCGTCTACAATTGAGACGTGGATGAGTTTGATGCTGTTTCAGAGCTTAAAGCAAAGGGAAGGGAGAAGTGCAGCAGGCTTCAGCTCAGCTCTAAAGTAGGCGGCAGTCTGGCACCTGATCACTGGGCCACCTGTCCTTTTTTTTATCTTATTACAATGCACTGCTCTGTCTCAAGCTCTGTGAGGTCCTACACGCAGAAATCAAAGTCATCGGCTGTCATTTAGTGTATGTATTAGGAAATGTGAAAACTAAAGTGCTTACATAGACATAATTCTTTATGATTAATTAACTCCCCAAACCATGTATTGTATAAAATACTTTAGTTGATCAACATTACTTAGTAATTTCTTGTGTTTAATACTAGTAAAATGCTAAAAGAAACCATCTGCTTGCGGTGAGTCTTTTTCTTGATCACCATGATTCTTCATCGTGACATGGCCAGTTCCTTTGAGTTGTAGTCACAGCACATGAGGTATTCATTTGCAGTAGCTGAGTGTGTCTGTGCTGTAGTTAGTGCAACAGGTTTGTCAGTCAGTGGCGTGAAATGAAGATCACAGTGTTTGTGAGCTTCCGTTCCCGCCCCGGCTGCTGCCTTTAAAGTTTACTGGTGTACTCTGCATGTTTGACATTCTTGTAGTTAGACCAACAATATTTCAGCTCATGCACTGAGCAACAATTTTATTTTCCACTGCGGTGTGAATGTATCTGCACAATAAAATCTCTGCAATCACCGCAACAATGCTCCAGAGGTAACAACAAAGATATGGTAATTTACTTCGGAACAAGATTTACAGCATTTTCAGAACCAGCAGTGCTACTTTACACATAAAGAACTTGGAGCCAAGCACCTACTGTACTTATGTTTTAATGTCGCAGGCAACAAAACCCTGAACTCCATGTGTAGTTGTGGGGTCACACATCAGTCACCAAGTTTTTTTGCTGACAGTATTTATATTTACTTCCCTAGGCCAAAGAATATTGTGAAATGAGGTTTATTCAGACAGGAAAATATATTTAGTACTTTACTCTCCATAGTCTCTTTTTGTTATCTCTTTGCTATCTACTATCCCTAACCTGTACAGATACTCAGACATACACATACTTGGACATACACACACTTTGGCAACACCTGCTTGTATTTCCAGTTTGACTGCCCATGAGGCGCATTCTTTGTGTCACTCCCTTCCTTTCCTATGAAAGAAAATCCAAGAATTCACAATTGTTTTAATGCGCATAAGTCATGTTTGTGTGTGGGTGTGTATTCATTTAAAGTAAATGTCACCTTCTTTTGCAAGACTATTGTGCAAGGACCATGATGAAAATTTCATCTCGGCTATGAAATAGATGTGAAGATTTGTACATTTTGACACCAAGTCTTGTAGAGAAACATACCTGGATTATATGAATATATGAAGGCATATTTTTAAGGTCCTATACACATCTAACATTTTCTGACTCAGTGGTAAATCATATCTAACAGATTAAGATAAAGATAGACTGAGTAACTATATAACTACGTTTTTTAATTTTTTTATTTATTTTATTTATTTATTTATTTATTTTTTTGGACTAACCTGTCCTTATTTTAACCCATTATATCAGTAATTTTAAAATGGGCAATTTGGTTTTGCGGCCCAAATTGATCTATACACATTATATGATCACGTTTCTTGCCGTTCAGTTCCAGTTATTGATCTTGGCAATTCTAAGTTTGGTTTGTCCTAGTGCACAGATAAATCAAGTGTAAGTTGGGTAAGCCCACCAGGTCTTTGTCCAACAGGTCACTGTTCTACCTTCTGTCCCCTCTCTTCTGTTCACTTTAGTTTGAACTGTTACTCAACAGGACTTTTCTGTACAGATTTATTCCAATAGACATTAAATAAAAGCAGTTTAAACCTTTAAACCTTTTTTTTTTTTTTTGCAACGCACTGTAATTTTGATCATCTAGTATCTAGCGGTCTTAGTTAATTTAGTTGAATCAAACCTTAGAAAATACTAAGAAATTAGTTAAGATTTTCAATGTAAATGCTTGGTTGTCTTTTGTTCTCATTCTTATTCAACGGTTTGAAATGATACTAAAAGAGATCAGTGTCTGATTTCAGGTAAAGTTTCACTTCGACTAGCTCACTATGAATTGAATGTGGTAACTTAATATTTCTAAAGATTCTTTAGTGAAAGCTGTGACTCTTGTGGCCTGCAGCTGTAACTCAGTCACTTTATCTTTTCAGGTTTCACCATACATACACACACACATGCAAAAATACCCTTTTCTTTGTGCAGTTTGACAAATATTGACACTTTTCCTGTGTGTGTGTAATAGGACAATACCATTTTAGAGGCTGAAGCGGAATTACTGGCCTGTTGACAGTTCACACCACCGTTGTCTCCAGATGTTTTGACTGAAAAGTGCCTGTTTCTGTCTTTTCTCATGGGCTCGGCCTTGGCCAGGCCTCGTCTCGCCCGGCATGCTTATTATCAGCTGCAGCTGCAGATGGCACAGAGACGCATGGAGTGAAGGGCACGTTCACCTTTACTGCCCTGGAGGGAATAGAACAGTTCTGTAATAACCTGTTAGGAAAAACACATTGCACTTCTGTACATGTAACCTCAAACTGCTAAAAGTGAAAGAGTAACTCATGCCACATGTGGCAAGGCAGCAGTTTCACCACAGCCCTTCTTTCAAAGTCAGGAGAGGAGGGCAGTTCCGGTTTCTTAGGGAAGTAAATGTCAAGACGTGCATCTGTATATGCTGTTTTGCTCACTTTGTTTTTCACATATTCACATAATAATTTATGTCATTTAATTTTATTTGACATGATAATGATTCAGAAATGCTAAAATACAACTTTGTAGACATGTGACACCTACTGGACTCTGACACAAATGTCGACTTTAAAGTTAGACTGTATTGTTTGACCTAACACATTTAAAGTTGTTTGTCTAGAAGCCAGTTAACCCTGGAGGGAAAAAGTGTTGATGGGTTTTGGGAAACACTAGGCAGTCATTGAGGGAGATAATTATAACGATTTTGAGTTGAGCCTTGAATTCACTGAAGCTCTAAGCACGTCATTCACAGATACCAGCCCCTCCTACAACTATAGAAAATGGTTTGTCCTCATTGTTTGCATTGCTCATAGCATCCATTAAGTATCACACACACCACAGACACCGTTAACATTTGGATTAAGAATAGAAACCACTAACCACAGAGTTTACGCGCTGTTTTTTTTTTTTTTTTTTTTTTTTTTAGCTCTAAGGTTTTGACTCCCTATGTGATGAGTGTGTCATGAACAGAAATTACAGGATAAAATTTGAGTTGTCAAGGTATACCTTAAATATTGCATTATGGTAACTCTTTAATCTCAGTCAGCAAGAAAGTTGAAGGCTAATGGTTGGGGGGAAAAGAGGGCCTCTTTTGGTTTTATACATACAGGGTTGGAAAAATTCATGTGAACTATCGTTTCAGCAATAAGTTATTGTTCCAGAATTAAAGAGTTTATTTGTCTATTAGATGTTATCAGAATAAAATATATTATTATTAGTCGTACAGTATACACTCTTACTTAATCTGTGTTAAAGTTACAGTGTGTAGTATCTGGTGCCATCTAGTGGTGAGTTTTGCAGGTTGTAACTAACCGTACCATGCAATGTTAATAAACATGAGACTGTTTGCTAAATGGCACTTGCATCTTTTTAATGTTTGATTTATGGATTACCACAGCATGTGGTAGTACAGCAATCTGTATTTTCATGTTTGTGTTTGGCATAAATGTAGAATTACTTCTTTTATGTTTACAGATGAATAAGACTAGGGTTGAAAGAAAGATTTCTCTATATTGGCACAGCACCATGAGCTTGTCTGTGTGGGAATGTCCAGAAGAAGGTCATTAAAGCAGAAAGATTGATGGAAGTAGTTAACTCCTCCTTTCTGAGGACAGGTTGACCAGAGGCGCTCATTATGCAACCTCATGGTGGATGAGGGACAGGATGTCAAGAGTTTATAGCGTCAAGGGCATTTCAACCCAGCTAGAAAGAGAACCAGGAATGAGCAGGGAGGGAGGACATGACCTGGGCAGGACATGAAAAGAGATGAAAGCAGTATATAATGATTACCACCCTGAAGGCTGGTTTTCCTTTTATTTTTCTTCATATACGTTTGTGAGTCAGGAAATAGTCACAAGCGTAAGTCGAATATAGTCCAGTGTGTTTGCTCAGGAAAATAAAACGTGGGCAGAATCTGCATTTGTAGCTATTGTGTGATTTGCTCACTATGTTAGGCCATTTATATCCTCAGTGCCATGAGTGATGGCACCAGGAACCAACCTGCAGTGTCATTAATCTGTCCCTCAAGGAAGAGAATTAAAGGAAGTCTCTGCCTGTCTTTTTCTATTTCTACCACGCTAACACTTATTGTTGTCTCTATGATGAACAAACAGGATTTCATCAGTATTCGGACATGTTGAGTGGATAAGGCTGGCATCTCATGCTGAGTCTGTGTCTGTTTCTGTGTGTGTGTGTTGTGTGTGTGTCTGTGTACAGTCAGTGATTCTAAAACGGTCTGTTTTATCAATTCAATTACCATACACAATCTCTCATGAAATAAATCGAATCTGTGCGGTAGGATTCAAAATTGTTTGCAAAATTGTTTGCAGAAATCAGTATTTCTGATTACCACGTTAATTGTTGTGCATTTCATTGCAAAAAGGGTTGCTATTAACTAATACATATTGACAAATACATATTTTAGAGCTGCAACGATTAGTCGATAATTTGTAATTAGTTTCCAACTATTATATTATCACCAACTATTTCAATAATTAGTTATTGAGTCCTTTTTAAGAAGAAAATGTCCAAATTCTATGATTCCAGCTTCTCAAAATTGATTATATTCTGGTTTCTTTAGTCTTATTTAATAGTAAACTGATGAACTTTGGGTTGTGTTGTTAGGACATCAATCACAAATGGTAGAAAAATGTGCATTAAACTTAGAGGTTGATTTTGGCTTATGTTTGTGACCTAACATGAAGGTGTAGGATTTGGTACATTTTTCTGACATTTTTTTATTTTGTCAAAACATTTTTTTTATTCCTACAACTTTTGAGCAATTGTCCTTGAAATTGTTATCAAACCTCTCTGGGCTAAGCTGGAAAAAGGTGTTTTATATGTATGATAATCTGTACAGTTTTGCTCTATTTGACCCTCACTCAAATATAAAAAGTTTACTGGACTACTTATTCAACTAATCTTTATTAATTGACCAAGGCCCTGATGCAACATTGACCAATGAACTTGACCTTGACAACAATACAGATAATACAGATGCTGTTCTAAGGCATTATTTTCTTAGACGTTCGTGAGACTTCACCACAGATTTATTATCTGTGTTAGAACTGAACCTGATCTCTGCTGCTATGAGACATACAGACAGGATTACGTTTGGTGGCATATTTGCTCAGATTACCTGCAGATAATCATTATCATCAACCATGCCGGGGTTTGTTTGAAGGACAAACAGGAAAGCAGAGGCAAGTTGAACCTCTCACATAAATAGAGTGTAGAACCAGAGACAAACATGTTCAGAGTGACTGGACCTGCCTAAATATGCTTCTGAAACATTCAGTGATGCCTCTAACCACCAGGTCTGATCTACCATTAGGAAACAATGAGGAACAACACAGGGTAGAAAATTATAATCACTTGTTTTTCTAGTTCAGTTCCAAGAGGCTCAACGAAGGGGCAAGACAGTTGTACATTTTCTCAACTTATCCAACTTTTTTCTTTTTGAGATTATAAAAAAACATAATTTTGATACTACAAGGTTTAGTTACACATACTAGTAATTACAACAGTTCAGAGGTGTCAAGTAATTAAGTAAAATACTTAAATACCTTACTTAAGTAGTTATTTTGTGTATCTATAATTTACTGGAATAACCTTTCGATGACCTTTTAGTTTTACTTCTCACATTTTCCAATATTGGGGCGACACGGTGGTGCGGTGGGTAGCACTGTTGCCTCACAGCAAGAAGGTCGCAGGTTCAAGACCGCCTTGGGCCTGGGTCTGGGGCCTTTCTGTGTGGAGTTTGCATGTTCTCCCCGTGTCTGCGTGGGTTTTCACCGGGTACTCCGGTTTCCTCCCACAATACAAAAAACATGCTCAGGTTAATTGGTAAACTCTAAATTGCCCATAGGTGTGAGTGTGAGAGTGAATGGTGTGTGAATGGTGTGTGTGCCCCACGATTGGCTGGCGACCATCTGGGGTGTATCCCTGCCTCTCGCCTTAACGCGCTGGGATAGGCTCCAGCAGACCCCTGCGACCCCGAAAGGGAATAAGCGGGATAGACAATGGATGGATGGATGGATGGATTTTCCAATATTAGCATACATTATGAAAACCTTCTTGCCGCCAAAATCAATAGATAAATCATGCTGGAAAAAAATGAAATGTTAGGGCTCAGCATTTCACATATAAGCTTCTTTTAATGTATTTGTATCGTGCTTATTTTTTTGTGTCTGAAGCGGATGTATTAAAAACTTTTCAACTTTTTTAAATTTTAATACAGCATTATAGTCATCATGACCTTTAGAAACATGTTTTTGGTTGGGAGAGGGTAAGTGACTATATAAACTTTTGTCTAATGTAAATAGTTTTGACACCTCTGCTGAACACACTTTTCCAACTTCTTCTTGTCCTCTGTTGTGTAACAGCTTATCAATGTTGGCTCTTACTCTGCTGGTATTTCACATATCTGAAAACACAGAGAAGGCCGATAGCCCTCTTTCCTGTATCTTTTCTCACCTTGGAGGATCAGGTTCGCTCTGTTTGGGGAATAAACACTTCCAACATTTCTGTTGTAGACACTGATCTTTCCTACAGGTTGGAAAACATGATAAACTATTTAGACATGGATGTATGGACATCACAGTTGACATATCCTCCCACACGCTACCAACACAATCCAGAAATGTCATAGGTTCACCCGTATCTGTGGCAGCAACCGATGACAAGTTTGTGTTTGCTTGATATTATGAGCAATCACGTCGGAGACTGGTGTCTGTTTTTGTCTGGTTCAACAGCCTAGTTATTAGCAGCATGGCAGCAGTGTGTCGTATTTAAGACCACAGCCCCTGTGGGGCTCTGTTACAACATGACCAGCGTCAGCAGGAATGTCAGCTCTCACCCTCTACCACCTGCCTCACAGGTCTACTGGTGATCCACCAGCAATCAATCAATAATCCACCAGCGATCAGTCAATGATTAACTGACTTATACTTGAGTATTTCCATTTGATGTTACTTCATACTTCCACTCCACTACAAGGAAACTATGGTACTTTATACTACTCTACATTTATCTGAATTGTTTTTTACTCTATAGATAAAAATAAAATTCATAGACATAAAATATATTTTAATATTCTTAATGTGCTTGTTCTTTTTTGTGATTTATGCTGTTTGTGTGAGAGATGCTGTATGAAGTGTATATTATTATGTTAGCAATGTTTCAGTTCTCAGATTATCATCAGGCTATGTTTATGTTTTTTTAATTAATCCATCCTAAGTATCTAAAATTAGCTCCAGCACAACATTTTGTACTCTCATTGGTACTCTCATGGGTTGTTGGTGATGCAAACAAATAATATACTGTGAGTACTTTTAATACTTTAATACATATTTCTGATAATACTTCTGAAATGTACTTGTAACTTTTTGAATTCAGGCCTTCTGCCTGTAATTAAGTATTTTTAGATGACAGTATTTCTACTTACTTAAAGTGTTGAAGTGTGTTCTAAAAAGTTAAAATGTGACAAACGAGCAACCTTCAGAATCTAAAACTTAACGTAGAGAGCAAGCCAGGTGTCTAAAGTAAATCAGGTCCAGTGACCGATAGTAACTGCCTGAGTCTGATGCCATAACATTCCCTTGTTTGTCTGATATCAATGAGTATAGATAAACTGGGGGAAAAAGTACATCCACGAGACAAAGGGCAGAGAAAAGCTTCTCCGTTTGTGAGCTCCCACTGTACAATGTTTATAGCTAACCCTTCTCACCTGATTAGAATCAACGTCTCTTTGTACATCCACCTTTTTTTTTTCTTGCGGGTGCAGGATATTAATATTAACACTGTGTTGGGAGCTGCACTGTAATTTTGTTGTCTTGAATAAAAACAATGAAGCTCATCTTTCTCTATATATATCATAAGTATTCTTCATAAAACATTTATTCATGTGTATGTGTTACCTGCTTTCAACAGTCAGATGATAAGCCCTATAAAGCCAATATATCCTTCTCATTGCATTGTGTGTCCTTTGACATACGCTCATAGGACATGAAATAGGTATGGAGACATATAACTGGTAAATGATATGAAATCCTTCAAAGAGGGATCAGAAAAACTCCTCTGGTCTTAGATACAAAGGTTTTCTGTGGAGTTTTCATTTTAATCGATTTGTTTTTACAATCAGGATATGTGTTTGAATTATAGATCAAAATATTTATTATCAAAATAGTTGGAGAATAATGTAATAGTTAATAATCTATTCAAAAACGAATTGTTTCAGCTCTAATTTTAAGTAGTTGGTTGTAGTTACAATATGAGAATAATCTTTACTATGAACAGGTATTTCCTCTGAAATTTTTCACAGTTTTTCTTTCCTTACTCTCGGTTTCTCCTTTACAACAAATATTGAAAAATATTTTCTCTTGTCTGCATTTAAGCAGAAACAGTGTTTTCTTAAGGATTGTGGGATTTGGGAAAATTACTATTAAAAAAAAATTTAAATCATTTTGGACCATTATTATTTCCATATTTATTATTTTCTGGTTTCTTTAGACTTCAATAGTAGTAAACTGGTGATCTTTGGGTTGTGAACTGCTGGTTAGGACAAAATGGACATTTTAGGTCAAATCTTCATCTTTGGGGAAACCTTAATCAACATTTTACAGCATTTCTGAGCTAAACACCTAAACGATTAATCATTGCAACATGCGATTATCAAACTAGTCGCTAGCTGCAGCACAAAAAACGAATGGATTATTGACTAATTCAGAGATTTGCTCATCAAAATATAAGTGGCCAGGGCCACTAGTAATTGAAGACTCTACATATCTTTGTGAAAACTTAAGTCCTGAATACAGCAGAGAAAAACTGCTGTGAGAGACCTATTTCGTATTTTGATAGAAACATAATTGTGTTTTAATTCATTTTAGAAAATGAGTAACAGGCATAATTTACTGTTGAATTACATTGTTCTGTGCCCATTTTATATATTTCAAAACAGGATCTTTCTGCAGTGGTGGAGCTTAAATTTGGAAGAAACGCCTTAAAGTTGCAACAGGTCAGGGGCTATTGTGCCATAAGTGTTTCAAAACCTCTTCTCTTTTTAGAGATACACAACATGGCATCTTTGCTCACTTCAGATAATGAATGAACAGTATTAACTAATACTGTAGTATAGTTTAAAGAGAGAGAAACAGAGAAAACACCTTCAATTTGTAACAGGTCAAATGGTCCATTCTATTTCAAAATGTGTCTTTTAGATGTAACTTAGTGGTTGAGAGACGGTCATTGATCACTTTGAATAGTAATACATTGATTTAAATATTATTTAAGTATTCTAACCTCTCTACGGTAATACTTTTTGAGTTACTGTGGGTTTCCTTAATTATTTGCATTTGGGAAGAACTGGTTCTGATCACATGATTTAATGTCTTGATCTCTTTTTAACTATGTATAATTAAACAGTCTGCTGTAACCTTAATTTTCACCAAAAGTTACAACTGATTAAATACTAAATATTTGAGCTTTTCTGTCAGGTTGGAAGTTTTATGTTTTTTAATATTTTGAGGACCTTGCAGTCACAAGCTTTTTAATCAGGACTTGTTAGTTAACCAGTGTTATTGTAGCTAAGATTTGAACTATTATTTAGTATTTTGTGAGAACGAAGGTGTCGTTTGCCCTTGATGATGAATATAAGAATGCAAAAGCTTTACTACTTTTAATTCTTTAAAATATCCATTTCCCCTCCATTATATTTAATTTCATGCAGCTGTGAGAAGGCCTTTGTTTTGTTTAACTTTGTTTAGCTGTGCTTGATTTCCTGTCTGCTGTAGGGTTTTTCTGCATTAGATCACATGCTAGAACCGTGTTTTCAAAAGGCAGGGAGACCTGTGTCCTAGAAATGAGGTCACCTTGTTGCACCTTGTTAGGTGGAGGAGGAGGATTAGCTTCTTACTCCCTGCTCCATATGTCTGAGCTGCTGTTACAGCTTAATTTATTGCTATTCTTTTTTTAGGCTTGCTCTACTAACGACAAAAAAATGCTCACTGAAAGTCACGGCCTTCATCTATAATTTTTGCATCGTCACTTTCTTTTCTTCTAAACACATCTTTAGTGTAATTTGCAGGAGCATGTGAGCAGGACAACTCTCCTCACTAAGCTGTCGATACACGACCCAAGAGACTTAATGGCAGAGCTTATCTGTGAAATGAACTGCTCTGTAAAAGGGTTTAAAAGTCCTGATTTACTGTCTGCTTTTAGAAGCTGTAAAGAGTTTACTCAGTATATATATATATATAATATAAAATAAATCAACCATGCTCAATTTACTTCATCAGTCACACACAGAGCAATTGAATCTCAAATAGGAAGGACTAGTAAAAAATTAAGTATAAATAATAGAGCTGCAACTATTAAAATTGATTCGTTTTCAAGAATCGTTGGGCATAGTCAACTAGTCATTTTTTTGTCTGTTGGTCTGGACAAAAAAAAATTAGGTTGCACTTTTGGAAACAGTGATCGATATTATATAACCCAATATAACCCAATCAACTAAGCAATTAGTTGTTTTGATAGATGAATCATCTATCAAAATAATGTCTTAGTTGTAGCCAAAATAAATACCTATATTTCAATTTCTTCTCCTCTTAATGTAAATGAATATTTTACAAAGATGTAAATGATGAATTATCCTTAATTTACAAAACGGGACAATTCAAACAAGAAAAATGCTATTTCAACAAGAGGATGTCTGTTATTTCATATTTATGAATTTCAATTTAAATTATTCACTGAAAAATATTCAATATTTAAGCAGCAGGTGAAGTTTCTTTTGGCAGTCTCCTGCATTACAAACAATTCACTCAGTCAGAAGTGTAAATATTTTATCCCTCGAGCCCTGAAGGTTTATCAATGAGAAAAAAAGGACTGCTCCAATTCTTAGTGTACAGTCATCCAATGATTGTAACTTTAATGACTGGTTCTTGTCCCCAGGCCACATGTTTGACATCCCTGGTAGTGAGGCAGTGAGGCCAATGGCCTCTCAGTTAAAGCAAGCAAGTTAATTTATGGATATAATGAGACATCATTCCTCTGCTGTTGTTTTTCTGCAGATGAGCGTGAAGCTGTACAGAAGAAGACTTTCACCAAATGGGTGAACTCCCACTTAGGCCGAGTGACCTGTCGCATCGGTGACTTGTACACCGACCTGCGCGATGGCCGCATGCTGATCCGCCTGCTGGAAGTCCTCTCAGGAGAACAGCTGGTCAGTATCACAGCGTGACCCTCAAGTCACGAGAAAGTGAAAATCACGCTCCTATTTTGTTTTTGAAATTTTAGTTCTCCCTCTAGTTCACATTTCTCTTCCTATTTTTCTTATGACGATAATTCAATTTCTCTTCCCCGTCTCTTCCTCGCAGCCAAAACCTACAAAGGGCCGCATGCGTATCCACTGCCTGGAGAATGTCGACAAAGCGCTGCAGTTTCTCAAGGAGCAAAAAGTTCATCTAGAAAATATGGGCTCACATGACATCGTGGATGGGAACCACCGTCTCACTCTGGGACTCATTTGGACCATCATCCTTCGCTTCCAGGTCCAATTAAAACACATTGACCTCTTTCAAGAAGAGAAGAGAGTTTGACTTTAAGATATCAAGTTCATCCTCATCATCTCACAAAAAATAGATATAGAGTTAAATGCTTCTGGGATGTTTTCTCCAAGGAAATTTAAATTTACAAAAATTTTAATTTTTGTACTTAACTTTTGTCACTTGTGAAGTGTTTAATCTTTCTTTAGCTTAGAATAAGTAATAATACAGTATATTATAATTTTTAGATAAATAAGCCTGTGTGCAGATGGGGTTATGTTTAAAAAAAATGTTGGTGGTCTGGGGCTAGAGGCCCCCAAATCTGCGTGAAAACAGCTTGATCAGCGGGCACATTCGGCCGGCAAGAATTCCTTCAGTCAGGCCTTCCGGGAATGCGCGTGTTGTTCACTCGTCTCAATGACTACTCTGTGGGAGCAGGTGGGTTGAGCGGCAGTGGAGGTGCTTCTCTTACTGGAAAGATTGTCTTTCTCAAATACTGCCATGCATTTATAACCTTAGTGTCGGCACTGCCTAGGCAGCGCTGTTGAGAAATACCCAGGGCACCTATGTGTAGGGAGCCCTGTGGGGGGGTTCTATCAACTTAGGGGCCCATATGTTCAAGCATCACACTTCAGGTCTCTCAGTACTCTTATGAAGGCGAGGCACAAAATGCATTTCAAGAGTAATGTTACAATATTATGCATGTGCAGATGCAGAGGGATGTAGGCAAGGCGGCAGGGGAGTATTTGTTGTAGCGGTTGTCACTTAAATTTAGGGCAGGTGAGAAAATACTTTTGGCAAGATACTGTATATGTACTCCAAAAACTGTAATCTTAATGGGTGAAAAATAATTTAAATTCATTTAAATACCCCTGGTTCTCTGAGTAATATAAGTGAGATGTCTCACTATGAGATGCACATCTCGTTTGCAGACCTCAGAAGTACTAATCTCATTACACCAATCCTGATTGGCTGGTATTTGTCCGCAGAACATAGTTCCATCTACCATACAGAACTGCTGCAACGCTCAAGACCACTGCTCGCTCCAGCATATAAAAAAAGACAAAAGTGAGAAGCGAAGAACAACGTGCTACAGCCGGGGTGTCGTAAAATCCCCTGAACAAAGCCCAGGATGTGGCCAAGCCACGAGTAGAGTGTGCTGGCTGACCTGTAGGTGGCTGCAGATCCTGACTCGTATAAGTCCTTACATCACCTACAACACCTACACGTTTAGCTGAAGCCAGAGCCAGTAACACTGCCAACTTGAGAGACCGATGTTTCAGGTCTGCTCCCTCCAGTGGTTTAAATGGAGGGTCTTTAAGCCCCTCCAGAACCACAGTCAAATCCCATTGGTCGTGAGATGGGAAGAAGCCTGCATGCTCCCTTCATAAAGCCTCAAATTAGCGTGTGTTGGCCCGCTGCCTGCTGCCCAAACTTGATATGACAGGCAGAGATAGCTGCCAAATACACCTTTATGGTGGAGAAGGCTTTAAGTTTGTCAATCAGGTCCTGCAAGAATGAAAATAACACCTACATGAGGCACTGGAAGGAGATGTCTCCTGTGTCTTCTCTGTGACACCATTCCTCAAACACCCTCCACTTTAAGTCATAGAAAAACCTAATGGAGAAGGCTCTGGCATTCTTGGTAGTGGCAACAACACCACTGAACCACTCATAGCCCAGGCCCAGATTTCAAGGTGCTCTGGGTATGGGTGAAACAAATAATATGAAAGATAACTTGTTTTAGTCCAATATGGGGTAGAATTATTTTATTCCACTGGCAGAATAGTTAAAGTTTTTTACCTGATTTACATCAATTTGTTCTTCTTTGTTCTTAAAGAAATTGATTTGATTGAAATCAAGAAGTATCTAGTAATAAAAAAGAAATTAAAAGCAATACAACTAATTGGGATAATGTGCTAATGGTTAATAGATTAAAGTTCCTATTTTGTATTAATTGTATAAAATGCTGCTCTGCCAACAGATCCAAGACATCAGTGTGGAGACGGAAGACAACAAGGAGAAGAAATCAGCCAAAGATGCTTTGCTGCTTTGGTGCCAAATGAAAACCGCTGGGTGAGAAAGAGACATCACTGCTAAACACAGAAAATATATCACACAGTTTATGCTGTTTGTGGCACCAATGAAGTTGTTGCCACTGAATCGTGTCGAGTTAATATATAATCCCTCCTGTTCTGGCCTCTGCAGATACCCGAATGTCAACATCCACAACTTCACCACCAGCTGGAGAGATGGTCTTGCGTTCAATGCCATTGTGCACAAACACAGGTCAATGACTTCTTGTGCTTGATATTGCCGACATTACTACACATAAAACTAGGCCACATACAGCAAGATTTGATCGGATGGAACAGTAGAATTATCGAAATATAAAATAGAAATTAGAGTAGCTGAATCCTGCTGACATTACTATGCATAAAATTGGCCTCTTATATAACATTATATGTATAACATAACTGTTGATCTTTTTCATCACAAGGATTTTGAAAAGTCATCCTGCAAATCAAAAAATGCTTCCAGAAACTTCTCCCACGCTATTTTCTTTCTTTTCCTAATGAGAAGCACCTGTTGCTACACCGTCACACTTCTCTGGGGTGTTTTTATCCTCTTTCCTATTTAGGTCTCCTCCTACTCCTCCATTTTCCCAACAGTCTGTAGTATGGCTAAAAGGATGAAAATAAAATAGGGAGTAAGATGACCCAGATCACAGAAATAATAACCCACTTATTTTCTTAAGCAGGGCCACTCACTTGCGCTCCCTGCTGGTAATGGAGCTGCTCAAAAAGCTTTTATTGACATAGATCTGTTAGCTGGAAACTGAAAATATCTACTAGAACAGAGTATAATTACTTAAAATCAATTTCCAAGATAGTACTTGATACATGTATATACATACATACATATATATATATATATATATATGCATATATACATACATACGTACATATGCAAACATATATACATACATATGTACATATGCATACATACGTACATACATACATACATACAAATATATATGTATGTGTGTATATATATATATATACATGTAAGGATATAACTTCTGCCTAAAATACCAAATGTTGTTTATTTAGTGAATATTTTAAATTGCAATTTATGAATATAGAAAAATCTAGGCCTGATTGGAACAAAAAACTCCACCCACACACCCATGCTGTACATCTATAATGAATTTCTTTACATAAAAATGGATAAGTAAATTTGAAGGTGGTGTTATTTACCTTTTTATTTTAATGGTCAAACCCACTTAAATCAAATGGCACTTTTGTGGCACATGAACTAAATTGAGTTTACTCTGGTTTACATAAAAAAAGTGAGTGGCAGGAGCAGCTTGACTAATCCATTAATGAAAAACCTGTTAACATGGAGGCAACTATTATACCTAAATCCACAGATTTTCTGTACCCTCCCCTTTAGACAGACATCTATTAGAATACTGCACACTCTATACCCTCTATTCCACTCTATATGACACCAAGGTGATGCTAAATCTCTGCCTGAATGATCTTCCCATCTGCTGCTTGCACTTTGTTCTCTCTCTTGCAATCTGTTCCTTTTCAAATCATGTTTCTCCCTGGTCTCTGCAGGTCTGACCTGATTGAGTTTGACACCCTGAAAAGGTCCAATGCTCACTACAATCTCTCAAATGCTTTCAATGTGGCAGAGAAGGAGCTGGGTCTCACCAAGCTGCTGGATCCAGAAGGTGAACATATAATGTCCAACAAACCAATCAATCAAGTCAAATCAAGGTTTATTTGTCACATACAAATATATTACAATCTTAGACAGCAAACCATTACATTAATCAATCAACTTTTCAGATCATCTGCTTCTACAACAACAAAAATTGTCCTTTTAGAACTTGGTTATACTATGAAATCCTTTATTTAAAAACAGTTAAATTATCAATCTTATTCCTCAATATGAAATTTCCCCTATTTTCTGACTAAAATGTTTTGTTCAAATAAAAAAACACGCTGTTAAACTCATCTGCTAATATGAGGAATATCCAGGTCATCATTATCTTGTATAGTTATAGAGTACAAATCAGATGTATATTGATCACTCTCTCTTTTTTTGCAGATGTTAATGTTGATCAGCCTGATGAGAAGTCCATTATTACCTATGTGGCGACATACTACCATTACTTCTCAAAGATGAAAGCGCTGGCAGTGGAGGGCAAAAGAATTGGCAAGGTAAAGCGAGTGTGTAAGTGTCTGAGTGTGTAACCTGTTCCACAGGTTTCCGTGGTTCACAGATCTCTCGTTTGTAGGTGCTGGACTATGCTATTGAAGCAGATCAACTGATTGAGAAGTATGAGACTCTGGCCTCAGAGCTGCTGCAGTGGATTGAGCAGACGATACAGACGCTTAATGATCGGCAGCTGGCAAACTCGCTGAGCGGTGTCCAGAACCAGCTCCAGGCCTTCAACTCCTACCGAACAGTGGAGAAACCACCAAAGTGTGTAACCGCACAAAAATGTTATTGCAACTCATTGAATGACACAATACTTACTGTTCCTGTTAGAACACTAAATACATCTGTCTCCACAGATTTACAGAGAAAGGAAACTTGGAAGTTCTGCTCTTCACCATCCAGAGCAAGATGAGGGCAAATAACCAAAAAGTTTACATGCCAAGAGAAGGCAAACTCATCTCTGACATCAATAAGGTATAAATTTACATGGTTTTACACTGCGAAAACTGAAACTTGACAAGTACAAACATCTTGTTTTTGATATGATTTGTCCAGTATTGAATAGAATTATTTTTATTCCACTGGCAGATAATTTAGTTTATATATATATATATATATATATATATATATATATATATATATATATATATATATATATTTTTTTTTTTTTTTTATCAAATCTTTTTTTTAAATAAAGTGTTAGTCTTTGATTGACCTAAATCAGGGGAAGTAGTTCAAATAAGCTAAATTATCTGCCATTGGAATAAGATAATTCCAATGGCAGGAGGTTTCAGTTTTTGCAGTGTACAAAAGTGGCACCATCACATGTGCAGAATTGCATCCGAGTTGTGCATCCAAGTTGAGACCTCAACAACTTCCTGTGTATCCTTTGCTGCTATAGGCGTGGGAGCGGCTGGAAAAAGCCGAGCACGAGCGTGAGCTGGCGCTGAGAAACGAGCTAATTCGCCAAGAAAAGCTGGAGATGCTCGCTGCACGTTTCGATCGCAAAGCTGCCATGCGAGAAACTTGGCTGAGTGAGAACCAGCGGCTGGTGTCACAGGTAGATGGAAGAAAGTGTGATTTAATCAAAGCGTATTCTAATTTTTAAAACTGAGTGTTTTTTTTTTTTTTGTTTTTTTTCCAACAGGACAATTTCGGGACTGATTTGGGTGCGGTGGAAGCAGCCACCCGTAAACACGATGCCATTGAGACAGACATCGGGGCATATTGGGAGCGTGTGTCTGCTGTGGAGGCTGTTGCCATAGAGCTGGAGGCGGAGTCCTACCACGATGTGCGGCGTATAATTGCGAGAAGGGATAACGTGCTTCGGCTGTGGGAATACCTGAAGGAGCTTCTAAGTGCTCGCAGAGAGCGGCTGAACGCACATCGTGACCTGCAGAGACTGTTTGAGGAGATGCGATATATCATGGACTGGATGGCAGACATGAAGGTACAGAACTACTCCGTTAACACCCATTTGAAAAAAAATGCAAAAACGCACTGAAAAAAATATGAAATAGAATCGCCAAAGAACCTTCATCGGGTTTAAAAAAAGCTGCAATGGTTAATCAATTAGTTATATAACTTCAATGGTTTAAATCAATTTCGATCATTTATTAAAAAGAAAATGTCAAAATTCTTTGGTTCTAGCTTCCCGTATCTGATTAGTTCTGCTTTTTTTGTCTTCTATAGTAATAATTTGTGATCTTTGGCTTGTAGTCTTTGGCAGTCAGCCATGTTTTAGGTTAAATTTTCAGCTTTAGGAAATGGTGATCAACTTGTGTTGTTTTTTTTTTAATAGTCTTAGACATTTTTCAGTTGTGTATCTAAATAGAATACATCCCTGAGGGATGTACTTTATTTTTTTTATTTATATTTGTAGTCCAATATCCTGTTATTTAGCCTTCTGCTGTAATGGTTCAGGTTGGAGCATTTTTCTCAGCTGAACCCCAAACTACTGCTTGTTGAAATTCTCTTCTCAACTTTTATTTGTGTTTTTTGGTCATTTATAATGTCATAAAGTGCATTATACTGGTTTACAGTTGAAAATGTATAAATATCTGTACAGTCTTCTTTGAATACATATTTTTTCTGAATTGTGTTCCTGTATCAGAGTCGCTTGCAGTCTCAGGACAAAGGAAAACACTTACATGACGTCTTAGACCTGCTGCAGAAACACACTCTGGTAGAGGCTGACATTTCAGCGCAGGCGGAGCGATTCAAGGCCGTGCAGGGAGCAGCAAAACGTTTCACTTCCTACGAACAAGGTGAGAATTCATACTTTTAGATTTTCTCTGTGCAGCTTTAATCAGGCCTATTATTTAACCCTTGATTCACTTCCCTTTAATTTAGTATTTTTTAAGTTGCCCTTTTTTACCAAAAATTGCCATGGGATCACAGATACTGGCATTCATCCCGACAGCAATAAGACTTAATAACAACACATACAAATAACCCTCACTGTAGTCACTCTGTCACTTTTTCACTGGTCACTTTTTTTTTTTTTCTCTTCACACACACCCTGTACCTTAAGTGTGCATTAGCTATGTATGTGTACATGTGGGTATGTGCGTCAAAATGTATGTCCATATATATATATGCAAATATGTGTGTATGTGTATGTATGTAGGTATGTACGTGCATGTATGTATGTATATATGCCCTGCTTATGCATACTTTTTTCTTACTATTAGCATTTTCTTTCCATTCTATGTCGATAATGCATACTGTGTATGCGGATCATCAACAAATTCTGCGAAATTGTACAATGTGTTGTGTGTTTTTTATTCTTATTTCTTTATAGTTTTTTTTATCTTCAGCTTTATTTTCTTCTCTTTATCTGTAACGCTGCAGTAACACACAAATTTCCCCGTTGTGGGATCAATAAAGTTTTTATCTTTATCTTTATTTGACGGGTAAAAAATATCAAATTAAGAGGAATTTTTGGACACCCTGGTATCAGTTCCACAGTGTAAAAAAAAAATACAATATAGGAATTGTCTGGAATTCCAAAATTTGTTAAAAAGACTCTTGTCTATAACAAGATATCATAGAAATAAATCCTAATGTGTGCAGAAATGCACTAAGTACCCTATATTTCTGTTTTTTTCTGATTTTCAGCCTATAAACCCTGTGAACCAGGGCTTGTCAGTGAGAAGGTCGACCTGCTAGGTCGAGCATATGAGGATCTTGGTCAGCTCGCTGGGCAGCGCAGGGAGCAGCTGGAGGACTCGCGGCGGCTATGGCAGTTCATGTGGGACCTTGGAGAGGAGGCAGCCTGGATCCGGGAACAGGAGCAGATCCTGGCGAGTGGAGACTGCGGCCGTGACCTCACCTCCGCCCTCCACCTGTTAAGCAAACACGAGGCTTTCAGGGACGAGATGGCGGCCCGCTACGGCCCCCTGAGCAACAGCATCGCTGCCGGAGAAACGCTGGTCAGGGAGGGACACTTCGGAGCCCCCGAGGTCACAGAGAGGATCAGTGACATCCAGGCACAGTGGGCACATCTGGAGGAGGTTCGTATATGTTAGAAAACAATAAAGATGTTTTCTACACACATTTTATTCCCATTATTATTAATTCAATAATTCATTTAAGTAATTTATATATTATTATTATAATATTAATACAAACATTCTCCGAATAAACATATGATCAAACATATGTAATGAATGTCCCCCTGTGGGACAATTAAAGTATAATTTATTGATTGATTAGACACAAATTTAGACTTAAAATAAATCGAGGATGTAGACATTTTTGCCTTAAAACATTATATCCTCACTTGTCTATCAACAGATATGTATATATCATTAATGACTGAAACATTACTTTGTTTCCTTAACCATTTTCGTGTCCGTCTTCTCCAGACGACTAAGCTCAGGGAGCAGGGACTGAAGGAAGCTGTCGCCCTGCATCAATTTCAAACAGACGCCAATGACATGGAGGCGTGGATGATGGAAACCCTCCGACAGGTGTCCAGCACGGAGGTGGGACACGATGAGTTCTCCACCCAGACTCTTGCTCGCAAGCAGCGTGAGATCGAGGAGGAGATCCAGAGCCACCACCCTGTGATCGACTCCCTGCACGAGCAGGTCCAGGCCCTGCCGCAGGGTTATATTCATTTCCCTCAGGTGTGTGCTCTTTGTTTTGTTTTGTTTTTACACACATCTTAAATGCTGGTATGGCACTGAATTATTGTTTATTGCTTTGACTTCAGGTGGATGGGCGGCTACCTGCTATAGAGCAGAGCTACGAGGAGCTGAAATCTCTGTCGGCGGCGCGGCGCCAGGCACTGGAAGGGGCCCTGGCCCTGTACCGTATGTTCAGCGAGGCGGGAGCCTGCCAGCTGTGGGTGGAGGAGAAGGAGCAGTGGCTATACGGCATGGAGATCCCAACCAGGCTGGAGGATTTGGAGGTGGTGCAGCAGAGGTCAGTGTTACAGAAGGTTTAAGTACAGCATGATGACTGTATTATAATCCTAAAAAGTCCTATTTGGAGCAACAGAACCTGCGTATTATTTACTTAGTCAACACAAGCTAGTGTTGATTAGTTTCCATGATGAACATTGTTAAATGTTTCTACTCTTTATCTGGCAGATTTAGTTGCTTTACTGATTACTTATACTGATTTAATCTATTATCTTTGTTAGATTTAATTGTTCCTCTTTTTTTTTATTTGCTAATTTCTAACTGAGGCTTATGTTTGGCTGCAGATTTGAGACCCTGGAACCTGAGATGAACAACCTCGGCTCCCGTGTTGCTGATGTGAACCTGGTGGCTGAGCAGCTGCTGAGCTCTGACAACTGCAGCAAAGACCAAATCCACCAGACACGAGACCAGCTGAGGAACAGGTCATTGTTGACACATTAGACCCATAAATGACCTGGGATTAGCATTTTAGCCTAAACATTTGATTTGTCTGGTCGACAGATGGATGGAGTTCCAGCGGTTGGCCGATCAGAAGAAACAAGCCCTGGAATCGACCCTGAACATTCAGAACTACCACCTGGAGTGTAATGAGATCCAAACCTGGATGAAGGAGAAGACCAAGGTCATTGAATCCACAGAGAGTTTGGGCAATGACCTGGCTGGAGTGATGGCACTGCAACGCAAACTCACCGGCATGGAGCGTGACCTGGAGGCTATTCAGGTTTGAAGAGGTCACAGGAAAAAAAGGCTTCCCTTGTCTCCTCATTGTTTCTTAAATCAATTTTCACCTCTTTTCAGGGAAAACTGGACGACCTGAGGAACGAGGCGGAGAAGCTGGCCAGGGAACATCCAGATCAGGCCGGAGAGATCCAGGGCCACCTGGCAGAGATCCAAGAGGTGTGGGAGGAGCTGAACGCCACCATGAAGCGGCGCGAGGAGTCGCTGGGTGAAGCCAGCAAGCTGCAGGGCTTCCTCCGGGACCTGGACGACTTCCAGTCATGGCTGTCCCGCACCCAGACTGCTGTGGCCTCAGAGGACATCCCCACCTCCCTGACCGAGGCCGAGAGCCTGCTGGCGCAGCACGAGAGCATCAAGAATGAGGTGGACAACTACAAGGAGGATTATGAGAAGATGCGGGCGGTCGGTGAGGAGGTGACCCAGGGACAGACAGATGCTCAGTACATGTTCCTGGCCCAGAGGCTCCAGGCGCTGGACACTGGCTGGCACGAGCTGCGCCGCATGTGGGAGAACCGCCACAGCCTCCTGGCTCAAGCATTCGACTTCCAGACTTTCTTGAGAGACGCAAAGCAGGCAGAAGCTTTCCTCAACAGCCAGGTTAGGACATGATGCTGAATTATGACCTTATTGATTAAAAAAACAAATTCCTGACCTCATTGGTGCAGATTATTCAGAGTCACACACACTGTCCTATTAGGTGTTTTAGGGCTGTATTACTAAAGATTCTTTGCACTAAGAGTTGGGTTGAGAGTTGTCTTAAATACTAAATGGGGTTGAGACAACTATGCTTGGTACATTTTTTGGTTTCTCTTTTTTCAATTGGTTTTACTGAAGAATCTTAGCTCTGAGATGAAATTTGCTGAGTGCAAAGAGGAAGATTTTGAAATCAGCTCAGGAGAATTTATGAAGCAAAAAATCCAAACATTGAATGACAGTGAGTTAACTAAAAGCTACAGAACGAATCCTGTAGGAATCATGTTTGTGGTAGATTTTGCCACCCAAAAATTTCAAAAGGATTATGTGAGCATTGTCATAAGTTTACTTAGTTTTAATTATTAAAGCTTCCATGTAAAAAGTGTGCAAATTTAATATTTTTTTACTATAAAAACACACAAGATGACAACACAAGATGTATAGGGTCATGTAAAGCACCAGCAAGAAGTTTCCATGGAAATGTTTTAGTGGTCGAATTGGGATATAATATTTACAATGGGATAAATAACTGAATATTTGAATACTAGTAAAAACAGTGGTATATAGTCATTATTGTGAAAACTAATCAATTAATTATCTTAATTTTCCTTGAACCTCAGGCTCAATAAAGTGACATTGTAAAGCTTGAAGTGGTGATGAGCAGTTAAATGTATTAAACTAGTCTTGAAAAAGTATTGAATTATTATTATTATTGAAAAGTGAGTTTACACACATAATCATATTTCTATACATCATACTCTTTGTTATTGTTATTGCATGCATATGTTAAAACAAGGGGTGAGACAAAAGAGTAAGAGTAAATAAAATTAAATGTGTTAAATGTTTATACAGTAAATATTTAAAGCACAAGTTGAAAATGGAGAAAACAAAGAATAATGTACCTAATACATCCAGATAGCATTATAATAACATAACTTTAAGCAGCACAAAAATATTATTAAAATAAAATAATGTTTAAATATGGATAAAAGTAGGGATGTGAAAATGTGGAAATTGATTGATGATGCAAGAAATGATGTCTGGCTCCTTCTAGTTTGAATTATTCAACATATTCCCAGTTTACACTTGTTTTAAATATTTAAAACTCATCAAAACTCAACCCAAAGAAAAAAAGCCTTGGAGCTAGATGCTAGTTTTATAATCCTACCATACTAAATGCATTTTTCTTCTATGTCCAGGAGTACGTGCTGTCACACACAGAGATGCCGACCAGTCTTCAGGGAGCAGAGGAGGCCATTAAGAAGCATGAGGATTTCCTCACCACCACCGAGGCCAGTGAGGAGAAGATAACTGGGGTGGTGGAGGCTGGACGGCGCCTCATTAATGACTGTAACGCAAACTCTGATAAGATCCAGGAAAAAGTTGATTCCATCCAGGAGAGGTTAGAGCACAAGTTCAAAACATGGCAGAAAAAATCCTACTAATTAAATTCTATTTGATGTTTTACAAGTGTCTCATTTATATTTCTTGAACTGTTTCCAGACATTTTAAGAATAAAGAGTCTGCAAATGAATTGCTGACAAAGCTGAAAGATAATCGTGAACTGCAGCATTTCCTCCAGGATGGACAGGAGGTAAAACATTATTTAAAAAAACAAATTAACACTAGAATGGCGAAGAAACAAGATGGTATTCTTACTAATGTGGGATTCATTTAGTTAAATCTTAATTCATTTTGCTTTTCTCTATTCTGTAGCTCACGTTGTGGATCAATGAGAAGATGCTGACGGCTCAGGACATGTCGTATGATGAGGCCAGAAATCTTCACAGCAAATGGCAGAAGCACCAGGCATTCATGGCAGAACTGGCCTCTAACAAAGACTGGCTGGACAAAATTGACAAGGTATGATAAGTCTTTTCCACTCTTTGATGGTTGACTTTTTTGTAGATAGGTTCGGGTCATTTTAGTTGAGAGATCCAGGTTTCCTGATTGGCTTTTTCTATAACCAGTTATGTATTAGTTATGTGGACAAGAGCTAACACTAATGGCTGTTGATTAGTCTATTGATTTGTGAAAAGATTAGTTGGTTAGAATGTTTAGTTTGACTAGTTTGGTTAATAAAATATTGATCCAATAAAACAGTGCCTTTTGAAAAGTTACTGAAAAGAAATAGGAAAACAACATAGCTAACTTTAGCCTCAAAAATCATTACAGTGGTGACCGTACATTATGCTGTAATATGTACAAGTAGGTACTGTAGGCAGGTTTTTTAGTAGGGCTGCAAATAATGACGACTTTGACAGTAAATCAATCTATCGAGTAGTGGTTCGCTTCATAAGATAGTGTAAAGTGTTATTTACCATTTCCCAAAGCATAAGATTCAACCTAAAATGTTTTTTTGTCCAGACCATGATCACTTTACTTTTATAGAAGACTAAAGAAACCAGAGAATAATCTGATTTGAGAGCTGGAACCAGAGAATTTGGGGAATTTCTACTTAAAAATGACTCAAATTGATAAAATAATTTATCAAAATGGTTGGTTAATAATAATAATGTAACTAATCATTCCAACTATAATATAGACAGTTGTTGTGTTTATGTAATTGCTGATTGTGATTATGAATGAACAAAAATGGGAATAAATTAATTATCTTTATTACAATCGTGACGATCTGCAAGCACCAGTGTCTCCAAAAACGCTGAACAAAATCAACATGTACACCATCCCAAACAGGAAGGTCAAGCTCTGGTGGCAGAGAAGCCGGAGCTGAAACCTGTGGTCCAGCAGACTCTGGAGGAACTGCAGCGTCAGTGGGTGGAGCTGGAGGGAACCACCCAGACCAAGGCCCAGTGCCTGTTTGACGCCAACCGGGCAGAGTTGTTCACACAGAGCTGCTCTGCCCTGGACGTCTGGCTGAAGAACCTAGAGAGTCAGCTGCACAGCGACGACTACGGCAAAGACTTAACCAGTGTCAACATCCTGCTCAAGAAGCATCAGGTACATGTGCAAACGGCATAATTCAAGTTGGTGTGGAGAGTTTTTATTGCATAGCTTTAAACCATAATATATAATTAGTTATTGCTGTAATTGATGTGTGTACTAGACCTGTGAAATAAACTAATGTCAGGCTGTCTGGCTGGCTGCTCTCCTCCTTGACTCATAAACATCTTATACTGTAAAAAATATCTTTCCCTTGGTTCCATAAGTTCAATATTGTGTAGAATTGTGTTAAAATATCTTATTCCATTGGCAAATAATTTAGCTTATTTTATTTATTTATTTGTATTTATTTTGGGTTAATTTTGTGTGTTGCTTAGCATACAATAAGACATTATTTGATGTCTTTATATCTTAATGTTTTTCTTATCTCATATTTCAGACTTTTTATCATTATTAAAAAATGATCAGTAATAATTGTTATCCAGTGATGTGAAATATCTTATATCAATATATGTTCCAGTTAGCCTCGACATTTATGTATTAAAAATAGGTCATTGAGTATACAATGCCCCCAAATAGTTTTTTAAAAAATCATCAAAATTGACTATTTAAAAAAAATCTTTATCAATAGGCTTTTTTATTGCCCAGCCCTAGAATATACATTCATTTAAAGTTTAAATCTATGCTTAGTGCTAAGAGTAGGTTTGTTTTTATTTTAAAAGAAATGTGTCAATATTTGTTAATAATATTAATAAACACAAAATGTAGTAAAGTATTTAAAAAAAAAAAAAAAACATGATGAATGGAAGAGTGTAGAGACGCTGAACTCTCTGAATGTTAACTTTGAAATTGACTGAATGTATTTAGTGTAGTGATTGATAAAATGCATCTTTGTTTCTGTCCCTGTGCAGATGCTGGAGCATCAGATGGAGGTCCGTGAGAAGGAGGTCCAATCCCTGCAGTCTCAGGCCCTGGCTCTTTCACAGGAAGATGCCGGAATCGCTGAAGTGGACGGTCAACAACGACGCGTCACGGACAACTTTTCCAACCTTCAGGAACCACTTCAGCTGAGGAGGCAGCAGCTGCTTGCATCAAAAGAGGCTCATCAGTTCAACAGGGATCTGGAGGATGAAATTGTGCGTTGTGTGATTACTTTACTGGAGTATATTAGTGTTTCTACTAATCCTCTTTTGCCAGCTAATCATGTTGTTCTTATTTTCTCATAGCTATGGGTAAAAGAGAGGATGCCTTTGGCAAACTCCACAGACCATGGAAAAGATCTGCCCACAGTACAGTTGCTCATCAAGAAGAACCAGGTAAAGTGTTTATGGTAATGGGCACATAGGAAAATGTTTAGATGTTTGCTTTTATAAGTCCTAACAAACATCAAGCACCGAACTTATGGACACTAACATTAAGACTAATATAACATTAAGACTAATATAAAACAAGTTTCTTGTACAATAAGTTTCTTACTTTGCTGTCCACAATGATGCCAATGTACAACACAATAAGTAGCTTTAATAATAATAAACCATAAATGCAAATTTATCAATAGTAATTAAAATACAATATAAGCTACTGTGTATATTCAATGTATGCTATATGAAGTGCAAATCAGCAAAAATGTGCAGCCTGCAAATGTGCAAATTGTAAGGTGTGTAAATTCCATCAACTGTAGAGAGATTGTTTAAAATGTCTTCACTAGAGCTAAATGACTATTCTGAAAGTTGAATAATCGATTATTGAAATGATTAAGTGATTAGTTGTCTGAAATGTGGGTCACTGTTTCCCAAATTTGATGATATAATCAAAAATGTTTCTGTTTCTTCATAGAAATCAGTCAGTGAGAGTCTTTCAAGTCTCAATGGATAAAAGATTTACATTTTTGATATTAAAATGTTTTTTTATGTAGGAGATAACCTTCACCTTCTGCTGTAAATATTAAAAAATGTTCTATATTTAAATGTTGCTTCATAGTCCTTATCTTTTTAAAAAAAATGTACCCATTGTGTTTATTTTTTTGATAGCTACAGCACTTTGTGATAGCTGTTGTTGTTTTTAAAGCGCTATACAAATAAGTTGAGTTGAGAATATTGTCCAGTGAGTAAATTTTCTAAATTGAAATGCAAGACTATCCTTCTGTTTTGTGAATTTGAGGTTAATTAATTGGTACATATTTATAATAAAATCTAAAAAAAAATTTGACAACAGCCTACAACTTTTCTAATAGTCAATTAACCTATTAACTATAAAAATGATTATTCATGCCATGTCGATTAGTGTTTCCCAAAGCTGAATATTTACCCTAAAGTTTAAATTTGTACAGACCAACAGTAAAAAACTCAAAGATCAGAATTTACGGAAGATTTTCTTCTAAAAATGACTTAAATTAATTATTAAAATAGTTGGAGATTAATGTAATAGTTAGAAACTAATTGACTAATCCACTCTTACCCATACTCAGTATAGTAAGGTGAATATGGGACGGAAACACACCAATAAAACTAAAAAAAAACTTTGTTTCTCAATCAGACATTGCATAAAGAGATCCAGGGCCACCAGCCTCGCATCGACGACATCCACAGACGAGGCAGGACTCAGAGCCAGGTGGACGGCGAGAGACAGTCCGTCCTGGAGGAGCGTCTCGTTGAGTTGAAGAACCTCTGGGATCAACTGATTGCAGAGACGAACGAGCGTCGAGACAGATTGATCGAGGCCAATCGCGCCCAGCAGTTCTATGCTGATGCAGCGGAGGCAGAGGCCTGGATGGGAGAGCAGGAGCTGCATATGATGTCAGAGGAAAAGGCCAAGGTGATCTAGAATTACTGTCAGTGCTGCTTTTTCTGTCTCGAGACGGCTTCACAGTTTTCGGTTTGTCCCCCAGGATGAGCAGAGCGCACTGGTGATGGTCAAGAAGCACCAGAGTTTGGAACAGGCGCTTGAGGACTACGCCCAGACTATTCACCAGTTGGCAAACAGCAGTCGACACATGGTCACCGGAGAACATCCGGAGAGGTGAGACATACAATAATTCGATCTGAATCTACTGTCAACGGTGTTGCTGAGGATGTACAATCACAGGCACTCATCAGTTTGTTCTCAAAAATCAAATGATGGGAAGTGTAATTATGTGTGTGTGTGTGTGTATATGTGTATATATGTGTATGTGTATATGTATATGAAATACTTTGAAATTTACTTGAGCATTCGGTCATATGCCCTGTTTGAATTTAACAGCGAGAGAATCACCCTACGACAAGCCCAGGTTGATAAGCTGTACGCAGGGCTAAAGGACCTTGCAGAGGAGCGGCGTGGTCGGCTCCAGGAACGACTGCGGCTGACACAGCTGAAGCGTGAAGTGGACGATCTGGAGCAGTGGATCGCTGAGAGGGAGGTGGTGGCCGGCTCCCACGAACTAGGACAGGACTACGAGCATGTCACTGTGAGTGTGTTTTTGTTTTTTTGTTTTTTTCTCTCCCACTTTTCACTATATAAAGTCTCCAAGCAACCTCAGCATGTTTTTGGAATGTGGAATAGATATATCACAGAAAGGTCCCCCCCCCCCAAGGACTTGAACTTGAACCTGCAACCTTTCAGCTGTGAGGCAACAGTTCTACCCACTGCACCACTGTGTCACCCCTTGTTTCACTCATCCTATACAATACAAAAAAATTGGAACCTACTGCCAACAGGGCAGATCCCTCTTTAACTTTTAGCTGAATCAATTTCTGTCCTGGTTTTTCTTTCTAGATGCTGAGGGATAAGTTCCGAGAGTTTGCCCGGGACACCAGCACAATTGGCCAGGAGCGCGTGGATGGCGTGAATGCTCTTGCGGACGACCTGATCGAGTCGGGTCACCCAGAGAATGCCAGCGTGGCGGAGTGGAAGGACGGGCTGAACGAGGCCTGGGCCGACCTGCTGGAGCTGATTGACACGCGCACGCAGATGCTGGCGGCGTCCTATGAGCTGCACCGCTTCCACCAGGACGCCATGGAGGTGCTCGGCCGCGTGAAGGAGAAGAGGGAGGCGCTGCCCTCTGACCTTGGCCGTGATCTCAACACGGTTCAACACCTGCACAGGCAGCACAACACGTACGAACACGACATCCAGGCCCTCAGTGGACAGGTAAGACTTTTGACATAGGACTGAGGAACTCTGTTATTTTTGTGTATTTCTTTTGGAATGTGATATTATATATATTGTAAACATAGTTCTTATTTTTTTCTTTATGTCATATTAATGTATTGTGTTTTTAGAATGTTTTGCTGTTTTTGTTTTGCTGGTTATTTTTATGAATATTTTTTATGTATGTGTATGTAGAGTATAAATAAATTAAATAGTTAATAAATAAATACATAACATACATTAAGTTAGATTTTAAGGGAGTAGACTGATTGTTCCCTCTTCCCCCTGACCTCCAGGTGAATCAGGTGCAGGACGACGCCGCTCGGCTGCAGAAGGCATACGCCGGGGAGAAGGCTGATGACATCCACCGGAGTGAACACGCTGTGACCTCAGCCTGGGAGGGGCTGCTTGAGGCGGGGCAGGCCCGCAGGGTCCTGCTGCTGGACACCGTGGAGAAGTTCCGCTTCTTCAACATGGTGCGAGACCTCATGCTCTGGATGGACGGTGTCAACCTGCAGATCGACGCACACGACAGCCCCAGGTAAATGAGAATTTATGCTTAATCTTCCACTTACTGTTAAGATAAATTACAGTATTCTGTTGCTTGGTGAGGAAAAAGGAACCTGATTTTTAAGGCTTTTACTTTTATTCTCTTATTTTGTTTAACTTTGTGTAAAATGGCAAACACTGTTTCAATTCAACCTAAAACACCTTTTTTTTGTGCAGACCAAATAATCTTTAGTGCTGAGTGATGGGGCATATTTCTGGCAAATGTTAGTAAATGATTAATGATTGCAAAACATTATTGTGTTTGTATGCGTGTGTATATATATATATATATATATATATATATATATTAGTGATGCATGATATATCGGCCAACCGATATATATCGGCCGATATGTCACGTTTTTTAACTTATCGGTATCGGTCCGATATCAAAAAAATTCTGGCCGATATGTCAACAATGTGCAGAGTTAAACCGCTACAGTTAGTTGGGTCACTGTCTGCGTGTGTCTCGGCGACGCGCTAAGCTAAGCTAAGCTAGCTGGTCCTAGCGGCTCCTCCGTCACATCGCATCGCCCGAAAAGACAAAAAAAATGAGCGGAACGTTGCTCCGGGGAGTCGGACGCCGTCCTGCCGCCTTCTCGTCGGCGGAGGTGGCCGCTGTCTTTTCGGGCGATGCGATGTGACGGAGGAGCCCGCTAGGACCAGCTAGCTTAGCTTAGCGCTTCGCCGAGAGACACGCAGACAGTGACCCAACTAACTGTAGCGGTTTCTCCTAGCGGGCTCCTCCGTCACATCGCATCGCCCGAAAAGACAAAAAAAATGCGCGGAACGTTGCTCCGGGGTGTCGGACGCCGTCCTGCCGCCTTCTCATCGCCGGCCTCCGCCGCGGCCGTCGCCGCCTTCGCGGAGCTCCATCGGGTCCGCTCCGCCGTACTTCCTCTAACCACATGACAGTTTTACAGTGAGCCTTCCTTTAAATAAAGAGCACTTTTGTGCTTTTCTAATGTACAGTGTTTTTTCTGGTCTGTACTAAATTTGTGACACTACAGAAAACTTATTCTCTACATATATCGATATCGGCAAATATCGGTATCGGCAGTGACTGCCGATATTTATATCGGATATCGATATCGGCCGAAATTTTCACATCGGTGCATCCCTAATATATATATATATATATATATATATATATATATATATATATATATATATATATATATTGTGTGTGTATATTGAAATCTCATCTCTCTTGCTGTTCGTTTCACAGGGACGTATCTTCTGCAGGGCTGGTTATTGCCAATCATCAGGACATCAAGTCAGAGATTGAGACCAGAGCAGATAGTTTCACTGCTTGTATTGAGATGGGAAATGCACTCATCAACAACAATCACTATGCATCTGATGAGGTAACGTTGAAATATATCCCATCTCACTGGAATCTGCTGAATACCAGTCTGTTCTTGTCTCTTTACTGAACGTAACTTCGTCCACAGATTCGGGAGAAACTTGCTCAACTCCAAGAGAAGCGAGACAAGATCAACAAAAAGTGGCAGGACAAGATGGACCATTTACAAATCGGTATGCAAATAAGTTTTAGCGTGTGCATGAGGGCACATTCAGTTTGATCTCAAGTTATGCTGCTGTCAAACAACATAAGGGATGTTGGGTGAAGGTTTCGGTACATTGCTACAGTATAGAGCTAAAGATCAAATCCAAACAGGTATGTCAAGTTTGAAGGCTTGTTATGCATCAAGCTTTTCCCACAGTTTATGCTGCTTCAGTGGAACAGTACAAGACATTTATTACAGCAGCTGTGGTGAGTTGTGAGCAAACAGCATGATAAAGAAACCCAGATGTTCTACAACTCAGTTTATTACAGCAATAACTAAAACTAAACTAAAATTACAGCACTAAGAACGATAATGTTGCACTGCGACAAAAGTAAAACCAGGAAGAACTTCATAGTTTGTGTGCCTGCATTTGTATTTTTTCAATCTCTAAAGCAGTGGTTCTTAACCTGGGTTCAATCGAACCCTAGGGGTTCAGTGAGTCGGTCTCAGGGGTTCGGTGGAGCCTCCACCGCAGAGGTCCACCCCTCACTCTAGTCTGCAGTTAGTGGGTACAGTCATTGGAAGCGTTAGGGTTAGGTGTGCGTGGGATGAGCATATGAAACTGGTGGGGTTCGGTGCCTCCAACAAGGTTAAGAGCCACTGCTCTAAAGCCTGTATTTTCGCCTACAAATTTGTGTGTCATTGAGTCAAACATAAGAAAGAAGAATCATCAATATCAATATAAACTCATTTTTATTAATAATCTTGTTATGCCCCGGCCTAGGGGTGCCTAGAGCATAACGTGAAATGGTGTCATCTTCAGACGCTGAACTGAGATGCTTTTCTTTAATATTGTCCAGCCCTTATTCTATTTTTTCCTTCTTATGTTTGTGTTCTTCTTCCTGTCACCTGGTGTCTTTCTCTCTAATTGTCAGTACTCGAGGTGCTACAGTTTGGACGTGATGCCTATGTGGCAGAGTCCTGGTTGGCAGGACAGGAACCTCTGGTGAGAACAGCAGAACTCGGCTCAAACGTGGATGAGGTGGAAAGTCTAATTAAACGCCACGAAGCCTTCGAGAAACTCGCTACTGCCTGGGAGGAGCGATTCGTTCTGCTGGAGAAACTCACTACAGTAAGAAGAGCCATGATTAAAATCACAGATCAGTAGGCTACATGTATTTCATAATGATGGTTAAAGGATGTACAGCAGAGGTGTCACACATTCAGCCTGGGGGCCAGAACAAGCCACTAAAGCGTCCAGTCACTGGATAACTGTCGAAGTGAGACAATGTTCTAGTTCCTGTTTCTTCACAGAAATGTGAAGTCAGTGAGTCTTTCAGAACTCAAGGGGCAAAATAACTAGCTGCAGGGCTTTTTATAGCACTACATAAATGAGTCAAGTTAAGAATATTGTTCATTAAATTAATGTTTTAAATTGAAACATTCATAAAATGGTGTAAAATGTCGGTCAGTGTTGACCAAACCTGAAGATGTCTTTTCATTTTTTACCCAGACCAACAGTCTTCAACCTATAGATCATCAGTTTTCTATTATAGAAGACTAAAGAAACCAGTATATATTCTGAATTGAGAAGCTGAACCAAAGAATTTTGACATTTTATTTTTAAAAGTGACTCAAATTGATTATCAACAGTTGGTGATTAATTTAATAGTTGGTAACTAATCGGTTAAACTAATCGCTGCAGCTCTATTTATTTAGACTTAAAATTTGTACTGGTCCATCCCACTTGAGATTAAATGGCTCTATTTGTGGCTAATGAACTAAACTGAGTTTGACTCCCCGATCTACAGAATGTTCACCCAGGTAAAAAGCAGGTAAGAGTTCTCTTTAAATAAGACTATTGATTATCTGTTTTACAGCTGGAGGAGCAAGAGCTACAGAGGAGACGAGAGGAAGAGGAGCGAGCACGGCGACCTCCGACACCGCCTCCGTCAGTGGAAGTGGGACATTCTGAGACAGAAAGTCAAGCACATGATTCTGCAGCCAGGTGAGTTGCTATTAGAGCAGAATGTTGTTGGTTTACAGTAGAAAGACAAACAAGAATAATTGATCACCATGCTTTTCTTTCCTTTCAAACAGAACCAGTCTGGACCAGACAACACTCAATCAGTCAGTGTCAGTGAACGGAGTCCACAGCGACGCTGACACGTCTCAGGTGAGATAAGTTTGGAAATTCCGAATAATTTTAATATCCAGATTTTTTAAACTTTTCTTTTTTTCAGGTTTCCAATGTCATTTTTTTATGTTGATGATGATTCTACCATTAATGCATGTTCTGTAAAGTTTTCTATGTTCCTATATATAGCCAATATTTAACTGCAATATCTTTCTTAAATCTTTTAATAGAGAAAAATCAGTTGGTAATTTTCATCAATATTTTAATGAGATGTTTACTTGCTAATATTTTATTACTGAATAACAACCAAAACCATGACTGGATTTAAGAGCAAACCATGTATTTCATGAAAATTATATCAGAGTTTTTCAACGAAACCTGTGAGTATTTCATACATTTATAGATCATACTGTAAATGTCTGTGTCTGTGTCCTTGTCTCGTCTGTTCAATCAACCCCTTGTCATAGAATAACTTTTATAAATTTTTGTGAAATTGAATTCATTCCAAAATTACTTTATTGTACAATATTGTACTTTCTGAAGTGCAGTCTTCAGGCAGCTTGTGTAAGTAAGGAAAAAAGATGCCATCTTGTGTTTTAAAATCTGCAGAAGTATGGGAAAAAGAAAGGGAGACATTCTTTTATAAACCTTCATAAAAAGTTATGTTTGACCTACACATCAGTAATTGGAAGATGAAAATGTGTATGAATTCCAACCTGCTGTCTTCCCCCCCAGTGCTAAAACGTCTTAACATTTTCTTATTGCGTTTTTATCAGCAGTCGTTATCGCTATCGTTGTCAGTGGGAAAGAAATCAGAGCCTAAACGCATGTGTAAACCTAAGCAGCCGGAGCGTGTGAGTACCCAGTAACATGTCGTAGTTCCCCCTCACCCTTCACCATAGCCTCCGCTCAGCTCCTGGTCAACTGCAGCGCCTCTTTTCTTCTGTTGAGACGCCATCGCTCCCTGTCACAGATGCAATCATCGCTTCATTTACTCATTCATTCCGTGTTCCCATCACTGTTTTGGCATGACACAGATTCATGAGTTTTCATGGATCACGTTAAAGTCTGATGTTGTGTGTGTGTGTGCTCATATTGACCAGGACAGGAGTGACTGTAGAGTTGTAAATGTGGTGTTTTCTGTTAATGTTCAAAGCTTATCCAAATCTAGTGTTTATGCAGTACCCGTTTATTCACTTCCTGTTATGAGTGTGAACTCACTTGATAATAAAAACCCATTGTGGGAAACAATTCATTAAAGTGAAAGAAACACAAACATTTTTTCTTCTACTGACATAATTCAAATACACTAAAACTTGATCCTGCTGCTCAAGCTTGAAGCTAAATAAACAAACAATACTAGATAGTTGAACTGTGTTTTGTTTTTTTTGTACTGTGTTACAGAATAGATGATTATTAATTAATCTCTGACAATTCAGGAATTTATATTCCTAACTAAAGAGGCAAAAATGATCTTGAGAATAATGCTATTACTTTGCAAAACTGTATTAATTGAACCTCTGCTCCAAAAAGAAATCAGACACCATACACTTTAGCAGTAGTCACGTGTGTGTTTTCCATATGTACAGTCTGATTCCTACAACTTTATGTCTTTACCAATATGAGCAGCTGTAATTTTGCAGTTAAATATCAGTGTTCTGTGACTGTGATTAACTTCTGAAACTGTCTGTTATCGCAGGGAATCACACAGTGCTGTCACAGCAAATGGCTTCTCCATTTATTCCTGTGAATGGCTGCTTTGCTGCTCACTGCTTCCATTCAACCAGTGTGTGGTTTTTATTTTTGTCATCTACTGTATGTCCTCACCACTGTTCCTGTTCCACTTCGACTTGCAGGGCTCGGAGTCGGAGTCGGTAAACGGGCCGGGGAGAGACAGCGGGCTTGCGTCCTCTCGCTTCGATCCGTCAGCCACGTTACCGAGCAGAGGGGCCGCTGACTCAGAGCCGGAAACCATGGAAGGGATGCTCTGTCGGAAACAGGAGATGGAGTCACATAGCAAAAAGGCAGCTACCAGGTGAGTAGTAGTAGAGACTTATTTTATTTCAGATTTCACTTCACTTTCTTTCATTTTACTTCAGTTTCTTTTTTCCTTTTTTTTAAGACCACTTCAATCTATAACCGGTTTATTTAATTAGCATTTATCTTGTGGTGTGAGTTATGTGACAATCTAATTTCCTGAGGAGATGAATGAAGTATCTATCTATCCATCTATCCATCTATCTATCCATCCATCACTTCATGTCCCTTTTGATTTTACTTGAGATTCCTTTCATGATTTTACTGTAGTTATTTTCATGTCTCAGTCACATTGTTTCAATCAGATCTCTTAAGCAGGGATTTTGTGTTGTTTCTACCATTCATACAAAAAACTTCTTTGTAAGAATGTGTAAGGCAAGTTGTTGAAAATATCAGTTAAAAGATTTCAAAGGATTGCAATTGAAATAAATGAAATGCATTAAAAAAAATTGATATAATCGTGCTGAACTTTGAATGCACAACTACATATGCAAATCTGCATAAACAAAAAATAATTACAATTTGAGGAAATACTTTTCACATGCACTTCAAATGTAGAAACACCTGAGTATTCAGAAAACATCTGCATAATATGCATCTGTAATGACATTCTAATGTTTTTTCACAGTCCGTACATGTTATTACTAATCCTGTTTCTTTATTCCTGTAGGTCATGGCAGAACGTGTACTGTGTACTAAGAAAAGGAAGTCTCGGTTTCTACAAAGATGGCAAGAGTGCCAGCAATGGTATTCCATACCACGGAGAAGTTCCCATCAGCCTTGGAGAGGCTGTGTGTGAGGTAGCTCAGGACTATAAGAAGAGGAAACATGTATTTAAGCTCAGGTAAGAAACCACCAACCTCAAAACACACGAGTTGCAACTGACTACTATTCTGATTAATCTATCAATTATTAAAACAATTAATCGATTAGTTGTTTGGTTCATAAAATGGTGTAAAATGTTGATCACTGCTTCCCAAAGCTGAAGATTTAACCTCAAATGTTTTTGTCCAGACCACCAGTCCACAACCCAAAGATCATCAGTTTACTATTATAGAAGAATAAAGAAATTAGAAAATTTTCTGATTTGAGAAGCTGAATTTGGAAACTTTATTATTTAAAATGACTCAAATCGATGAACTATTATCAAACTAGTTGGTGATTAACGTAATTGTTAATCACCAACTATTTCTTTGATAGTGCGATTATGTGTTTAATAATGTATTTAAGTTCATATCTTATCACTGACCTGAATATTTATGCATTTAAAAACTGTGTTTGCAGGCTAGGAGATGGAAAAGAGTATCTGTTCCAAGCAAAGGATGAGGTAAGATTTATAGAACAGAATCACTCTACTGAATGAAAATGTTAGAGATGAACATTTGAACAAAGAATTGAACAGAGGAGTCTTCACATTTATTACTCGGCTAGTTTTAAAATACTTCTGTAGAAGTTAAAGTATCAATTCAAGCTTTTTAAACAAAAGTGTTGTGGTTTCAAATCTACTTAAAGTATACGAGTAATGTAGTGGCCGGAAAATGCCATTAAGGAAAACGTGTATCGTCACAACTCCTCATCCACAAAACGTGTTTCTAATTGTCACAATGATTTTTTTATGTTTTTTTGTTTTTTGATCTTTTAATGTTAAAGTTGAAACGTTTGTGATGCACCTGTTTCAGCCACAAAAATGAAGCATTTTAGTACAATGCAAAAACATTAAAGTAGCTTTTACGTAACTATTGAGTATTAACATGTTATTAGAGAAGATATAACGGTAGTTGGCTAAATGTTTTATAATGCTGCAAAATACAAAACAGAGTCATAGTGATTTATGTTTATATTTCTCATCCAATCACAGAGAAGTCCACTCTATTTGGATGATTATCTGACTATCTCTTTTGTTTTTGAATGATGATGATGATCCAAATTAATATAGGAGTAACTAATAATTGTGTAAAATGTAAGTCAGGTGAAAAGTAATTACTCCAGTGAAGTATAGATACACAAAATATCCACTTAAGTAAGGTAATGAAGTAACTTTAGTACCTGACAGTCTGGTAATTATTAGTAACTCTATATACTGTATAATATAAGGTAGTTTTCTAAGTACTTTTCCATCCTTTGTTTTTTATCTATAGTTTTGTCTTGAGAATAAATGTAACTAAATCAAGAAATTAAACTTGAAATAAGCTTAACATTCTGCCAATGGAGTAAGGTCATTCAAGATAATTCTACTCAATATTGGATTAATTAAATAATAAACATAATCTAAGTTTATGGTTGAATATGCTTCATAAGGAAGCAAATGTATAGATGTGTAAAATGTATGTAGTAGAAGTAAAAGATTGGCTGAAAAATAATTACTCCGAATAATACATTTTCTACATAACTAAGGTAATGAAGTATTTGTACTTAATTGCTTGACACCTCTAGATATGAAACACAGCTTCCATTTGTGTAAAATCATCTTTCTGGTATACGTCTATGTGAAGGCGGAGATGAGCTCCTGGATCCGCTCCATCCTCAGCTCCATCCCGTCAGGAACGGGCGACTCTCCGTTGGGCCCGCGGGCCATCGGCCGCGCCATGACCATGCCGCCCATCTCCCCAGGCTCGGGCGACGCCGGCAGCGGCGTCACCATGCGCAACAAGGATGGGAAAGACAAGGATCGTGAGAAGAGGTTCAGCTTCTTTGGCAAGAAAAAATAGGACATTTGTATAAAAAAAAATCAATGGAAAACTACATTTTGTTAAAATCTCAACAGACTGAAATGGGCAGAAAGGAAAAGTACAAACAGGTCACACGCAAACACAGGAATCTGTCGACAGCTGCTCACAGAGAACTTTTGTTTCTTTTCTTTCTCTCTGATTCTCTCCCTCACCAGTTTTTAATTTGTCATTTAATTTTCTTTCCCGTTCCTCCATATATCACATTTTACTGTACCAGTCTAATGGAAAAAACCTTCACCCAAAGGCAGTTTTTCAGCCAACCAGCAGAGCTTAGCAGTTTGAGTCACTAACACAAACCAGGGTGTTGAAGGTGCGGTTGGCATATAGCGAGGATCCTGCCTCAGTTCAGGACCAAAATCCACCAAATCATTTTCTCTTTAGCATGAATCTTTTTATATTTTCAGTTACTAGCTGAGCTGTTGTGATGCTGTGTCACTAATCAATAATGGATGGTGGTTTCCTCTGGTTTTAGTTCCCCACTTCAAAGCTCTCTCTCTCTTTGGGAAGGATTCCATCCGTCTCTTTTTCTGTTCTTGGTATTGATGTTATTAACCTCAATGATATTATTGCTATTATTATTATTATTTATCTTTTGCTATTGCTGGTTTGATAAAACAAACTAATTAATTTGACAGTAGATCATCTTGGTTTTTGTTGTGGAGAGAAACACATTTGGTTAAACTAGTGGAGAATGTTGGGCTTTGCCCTTGTATGTATTAATTTGTTTTTTTTTTAGGAATGACAATTTATGAGGTGTTTTTTGAGAAAAAAATAAAGCTCATTTAATTTTAGCAGTGTGCAGTAAGTGATCACAAGTTTCATTGGCAAAATGATATATATATATATACATATATATATTTAATAAGTGGTTTTATTTTTTATTTCATCTCTAATTTTGCCTGTATTTGATTATTTCTTTGGAGTGATCTTTTCTGCTTGATTTTCAACTTTCTTTTTGTCCAGAACGAAGCAGAGAAGATTTGTTTGTGTGTGTGTGTGTGTGTGTGTGTGTGTGTGTGTGTGTGTGTGAGAGTGTGTATATGTCTGTGCATGTGTGTGTGCGTGCGTCTGTGTGTGTGTATGAGAGTTGTGGTGCTGTGGATTTTGCACGTTTGTTACTCCAAAATCAACCATAGTCATACAGACGCTGCGGTTTAGACGCAGTCAAAAATCCAGACGCAAACACCACATAATATAACTGGAATTTAATGAAATTGAGTTTTCTTCTCTGCTTTTTGGTTTTATTACATGTAAGCAGACCAATGAAGTTTCTCAAGATGGTTTCACTATTTCTGTTTCTGTCTTCTAATATATATTTCCGTTCTCTATCTACTGGTATGAAGTTGCAGGGGAGTTTATAGATTAAAAAAAAGCTATAGCACATCTTCTGTGGCAGGACAGACAGACAGGTCTCATTACAGGTGACGTGACGGGTGTGGAGGTGAGATTGGATGAAGCAGCAAAATGATATGTGCTAACCTGACAGAGAGAGGTGTACCAAGCCTTACTTGATCCCTACAGATGCATTAAAATTCCTTTTTACAAACCCACCCCTACAATCAAACAGTCGGTACAGGCAGCATTCAAATGTGCAGCAATGATCTAATGAGGTATGTCAGTGGATTATATATTTACAGGCACAATATGCAGAGTGAAATTAATCCTAAATTCTCCAAATTAACCTTGCGCCCCTGCTGATGTAGCATGATTTCATGTAGGTTTTTACTTGTGTCTTGTTGCCATAAATTCTCCTCCGTGTTGATGTGAAAGACAAGATAGCTTCATATTTAGGACAGGAGAGGAACACAATGTGTAATTGGCATTTACTATAATCCAAAATTATCCAGTATATAACACATGTTTATCATTTTTCTCAGATACTGTTTGAAATGAGAAGGGCATGTACAGGACATAGTGAGACCGTAGGTGTGAGTAGAGTAATTTTATAAACATACATACACTGACACTGTTGAAGTGGCTGCTGATAACTGTATAATTATTTATAATTATTGTCAGTCACTTGCATCCAAAGTGTCAATTTGCCTTTTTTCTTACTGCCAAAAATACAACAGAAGGAACCTGGATAACGATTCTGAACCGAGGGGTTTTCACAGATTATCTCACTGGTAGCAGGTGATCGGTTATTTGTGATTTATTGCGGCTTTAATCGCAATAAGGTTGTGCAGATTGTTCCTCGAAGGGCTGATCTGTTTCACAGGAATGTCGCAATGATAACACAAACCGGCTGGAAAAGCTCGGCCTTATGTTCCAGCCCCAAATGAATGTGGAATCAAAGACCCTCCAAAATCAGAGAAGAGAAGAATCTCAACCTCCAGAATATTGACAGAACCTGGTCCAAACAAAAAAAACTGGCCTCCTTTGACTCTGTCAGCGAAATATTGTTTTTTGGGGCGTGTGACAGAGCTCCTAGTTTTAGTCTGGTTTAACTAAACTAAATGATCTGGGAAAGTTAATAAGGTGAAAGCATGTAAATGAGTGTGCCAGCATAGTTGCATCGTGCACAATTTTGCAACCGGGAGGTGTCATTTCTCGAGCTGTTTTTTAGCGACTTATTGCTACCTTATCTCTGACGCATCATCCAGTCGATGTAAGCGAGTTCAACTCTAAAGGTCACACAGTGTATTTTCTTATCAGCTCATTTGAATGTGAATGATTCAAATTAGTTTGGCCAAATTGGTCATTGTGAAGCAAAAATTTTTCTCATACTTGACATACACAAGCTCTCTCTCTCTCTTTGTCTCTCTCTCTTTCTCTCACTCACAGACACACACACACACACACACACACACACACAAAATCGCACATAATTACTGTACTATATGTTTAATGCAGAATGACCCTGGTGATCCAGTCTTGTGGAAATCCTCAGCTGGCTGTGATTCAATGTTGCATACAGCATCATTTTAAAAAATATAACATTGTGCTGCTGGTGAGCTTTTGACAAGATGGAAAGTATGTATTATTGATGTCAAAAAGACAAGTTTTTTTTTTTGGTTTTGAGAGTACTTGTGACAATGGGGTACTTAATGAAGAAAAGAGAAAAAAAAACAACTTTTACTTGTTAGGTATTAGATTTGAGTGAAAAAAAGACCAGTGACAATTTGAGCTTCCTTTTTTAGAAGAAGGCAGGATATTTGCTGTCTAGTGGGAGCTTTTATTTTTTTCATCCAGTGGTCTGTCTTGCAGCATTTGATAAACCTGTCCACCTACTTTTATTTCTCATTACTTTTGACAAATGTCTGTTCCTTCCTCTGTAATTCAGAGTTGTTAATACCACTACTATTATTAATTGCTATTATTATCAATATTGCTACTGTTGTTACTATTACTACTACTGTTACTAATGCAACTTATTGCAAAAAGTATAACTGCTGTCCATTTTCAGGTACGTGTCTGTGATACCAGACCCTTCCACACGATGTCAGTGTGCTGTGGAGCATTTTCATTACAAAATCGAGAATAATGTTTGTTGACTTGTGTATCTACATCTAATATTAGGAATAATAAAACATGGTTTAATCAAAAACACAATGTTCTTTGGGTTTTTGGTGTTTAAATGGTAAAATGGTTGGCTTTGTCATATGTATATTGATATTTTCAGTAAGACATTGCTCTGTTTTTGGAGGAAATCAAATACCAGGAAGGACAGAAAAATGTTTAAAATCTCCCTCTACTCAAAGTTGTTTCCATTGTTCCTACAGTTAAATGGTTGATCTTTATCATGCAAAACTATGTCCAGAGTTTGACACTGAAAGTTGTTTTCACATTCACCTGCTGAACATGGAAAGTTTCTTTGTGGTTTGAAAAACAATTGTAAAGGTGGCAGTATGAGCTTGATTTGTGACATCACAACAAGGCCAAACCAGACATTCAGTTTAAACAGATGTAATGTGAAAACTTGAAGCTTCCAGTGAAAAAACACTAATGGAAGACTTTACAGTGAAGCACAAGATATCTTGTGTCCAGGTTTAACAGTTAAACTTGAACTTGAACTAAAAGTATTTGCATATTCATAGATTCTGGATTGTTTTAATGAAGTGGGAGAGGTGTTAATGTAATTCTAAGGATTTTTGAACAAGATAATCTTTTTGTTAGGGAAAAAATACATTAGGCATGAAGTAATATTCAGCATCTTTTATATACATCTTAAAATATGTGGTAAGGGGATCTCTAAACGAACAGTATAGTTTCACTACACAAAAAGCAACACAATATTTGACTTGAAATATTTTTCTGTCCACTGATTTATAATATAATAGCAGTTCAGTGTATGTGTTATCTGCTCTGATACTAATGATATGTAAGAACTCATGTAATGTCAGTAATAAATGTTAATATTGGATTTCTTATCTAAAAATGAAAAAAATTAAGGGGATGAATGTGTTCACATAGTATCCTGCATCATTATCATTATTATAGCAGATAGTTGCTGCAGTGCTGCCATTTAGAATTAATGAAGCGACTGCAGCAGATAAGGTCAAGGATTATCCAATAATGCATGTAGATTATGAGCAGTCTATATCAGTATGGAAGTCATCTAAAGGACAGAGAAAACCTTCAGGAAGAAGCTGCCAAGCAAAACCTAAACCTTGGTTTCAACGCAGTGGTTGTTAAAAGGTAAAAAAAAAAAAAATACTTTAATCATTTTTGGATCGAATAAAAGTATTTTAGCCATTACATTTTTTTTCAGATTTGAGATTAAAATCAGTATTCTGACTATTTTTAAGAAAAAAAAACATTTTTTTCAGTTCTGAAAATACTTTTTTTCAGTATGGATTAAAAGGTCTGAATTCTGAGCTGAAAGTCTGAATTTTGACTTTATCTTCCTATACCCTTTAATATTTTTAGTATTTTTTCAGATAATTGACTTTTTTTACTTTCAGGGCCACTAAAAAAATGGTTTAAGGGGTAACATGTTACCGCAACGCTGCCACTAGAGGGCGCTGTTTGTATGTGGTTTCTATGCTGAATTCTGTCAGTACCGCGGCGCCGCCACCAGAGGGCGATGTGCGTCACCTTCCGCTGCTCCATCCGCCTACAAGTCCTGACGCGGGGCCACATTACCCGGCGGCCACTCTCCCTGTGTATGAAAGCAAGATGGCCGCTGTTGTTGAGAATGTTGTCAAACTGTAAGTGTTTGGGACTTATCTACGCACCTTTGCACCTACTTGGGCGATGGACAGCGTCGCGGCCACGTCCTCACGCGCACAACCGTTATTCATTAGCTTTCTGCGGCTATATTCCGCTGTCGGCTCGAGTAGGAAACGTTGTCCAGCGCCGTGGGACCGTCGTGTCTGCTACATCCTGGAGTGTTGGTTAGCAGACATGACGCTTCTCCTTCATGAGTCAGATGTGCTGGGAACACGCGTCGGTTCGACAAACGCTATAAGGGCATTTCTGTGTTTTATGTTAACTCGTGGCGTGTTTTAGCTTCCTGGAGCTAAGAAAAACAGCTAGGTGCTGACACGCTAACAAGCTAAACACTGAACGTCAGCGCGTGAGCGACTGATCAGCTATCGTTCACTACCAATACTCACTAGATTTGATTCACTAGTTTCTTTGACGCTGTCCCGTCGGGTTTTAGCATTCTACAACTAAATACGTTATCCATCAAACTACTACACCGGAATTCACTGGTGTAATGTAACGAAGTAATGATACTTCGTTATAGTACTGAAATATTTCCTATTTATATTATCTATCTATGAGTATCAGTACTTTACCCGAGTTGTAATATTTCCGTAACGTTCCACATTTTCTTTAGTACGTTTCCTCTAAGCATTTTGTTACTTGTTACAAAATAAAACGTAAATCTGGTGGAAACATGTCTTATGACGTCATAAATAGTTTGAAAGCCAATTCTACAAAAATATTCACACAGTGAATAAACTCAGGAATTCACAGTTCTGCTTTTTTTTGTACTAACGTTATTTACTTGTACTTCTTCAATATCTCAATATTTAAGTACATTTATTATATCAGCAAATTACTTTTGATACTTCAGTACAATAAATATGCAATACTTTAACTCATAATCTAACTCGTGGCGTTTAGGTACTGCCGTGTGCTTGTGTGTGTGTATATATATATATATATATATACACATATAGATCTGATGTACAAAGACATTGTCATATAGAGCTGCAACAATTGTCAACTATTACATTAAGTGCCAACGATTAATAATCAATGAACTGATTTGAGTCTTTTTTTTGTAAGGGGAAAATGCCCGTAGACTAAGAGAATTTAGAGAAGATTTAGGATATTTTATTCTTGGAGTCTGATCAATTTATCAAACTAGATGGTGATGTTGATTGTAATAGTTGAACGTTGCAGCTCTGAAGTGCAGTTTATTTTTGGTCTACAGTGATTGACATTATACACACCTTTAGGAACCGACCTACTAATTTATAAACCTGACAGCAAGCATATGTGTTCTTGTGTTTCCAGGTTGGGAGAGCAGTATTACAGAGATGCGATGGAACAGTGTCATAACTACAATGCGCGGCTCTGCGCTGAGAGAAGCGTTAGGATGCCGTTTCTGGACTCTCAGACTGGTGTAGCTCAGAGTAACTGCTACATATGGATGGAAAAGAGACACAGGGGACCAGGTACAACACTAAAGACACAACTCATTATTAACATTAAAATGCTTATAGAGTGAAAACACATATGTGATGGGTTATTTTCTTATTTCTGAATAATCATTACTTTTAATTTTCACTCATTTTACTGATATGTGCTTTTACCTTTTCACAATTTCAATTCAGGACTTGACACCAGTATTTATACTTTTACTCAAGTAAATAAAAAGAATTGAGACATTTCCTTATTAAAAATTATTCAAATCAATTAAAATTTCAATTAGATTAGTTGTTCGATTGATGAATTAGTTAAAACTAATATATTATTTGATTAATTCCTCTTTGCAGTTCTCGATTACTTTTTTTAAGGTAACCATATGTTGATTGATTGCATATTGTCGATATCAATAGGTACTAATTTTCTTTTGATATATTTCAGGTAAATTTGTCCATAATGAGCTACATTTAACATATATCGGTATAAAATATTTCACAAAGATTATTGATCATTTTTAATTATCTAGGTTTAATAAAAAAGGCTGAATGTGACCATTTTATAATAAAGTTGATTTGTGTTTTTTCTGTTAATTCAATCAATCAATATTATTATTATCAATATTATATTAAACAATTTTCCTATTGATGATGTAGATAGTGGTGATATACATTAATATTGTTTAACACTAGACTTAACAAAAATATAAAATGTAACACTTTTGTCTTTGCAGCATTTTTTAGAAGATGAACATAGAAAAAAAACATTTTCTACATACACAAAATAACCATTTTTCCCAAATATTGTTCATGTACATGTAGCAGGTTGTGAGAGAGTGTGCAATGGAAAAGTCCACCCGGGCTTTGTTAGCTTAGCTAACAATATTTGTGAGAAATTGTTATTTTGTGTATGTAGAACATATTTTAAATCTTTGAGTTCATCTCATAAAAAATGGGAGCAGAAACAAAAGCATTTATATTTTTCGTTCAGTGTAAATGTTCCTTAATGAAGGCAAATAAGAACTGCTACAAAAACAAACTTTGTCTTAAAAAAAACCTGAAGCAAAGATGTAAATGTTTTTTATTTGTCTCAGCCGCGGAGTTGCATTGACACGTGTGGGAATGTTTTCAGGTATGGCTCCGGGGCAGCTCTACACCTACCCATCCCGTAGGTGGAGGAAGAAGCGGAGATCTCATCCTCCAGAGGATCCCAGGCTCATCTTCCCTCCTGTCAAGTCAGGTACAACAGCTCATCCAGTGTTTTATCCTGTCAGGATTAAGAGGAAAAACTGCAGGATTACAGACAGCTGAAATAAAATAACTGTGGGCGACCGGTGTGGCCTCCCAACAAAAGGGATCAGGGCAACCAGGCAAAGTGGAGACAGGAGGCAGCAGAATTCAATTTTGTCAAAAAAAAGGCAGTTTATTAACAATGGCACTATGATCCACCTCTCAGCAGGTGGGACCAAGACAGTTCCCCCTAAATGTCCAATGGCAGCCCTTTTATACATCACCAAACCATTAGTGAGAGGGGGAAAACCAATATCTCAATAATTACTTGCATACTACTTTAAACAGTTGAGACTTCTGCAGACACCTATTGGTTTCACCTTACACAAAGCCAAATTGCTCTATTTGTCAAAAGCACAGTGTAACAAACAGACAGGGTCCTTCTAAGCAGTGACACTTTAAAAGACATGACAGGCAAAAGCAAAATGTGTAAAGGCAGGGTGTGGGTGTGTGTTAAAGTCCAGTCTCTAACTCCTGAGCGACGCTGTGGCTCCGCCCTCATGAGCCGGTGAGAAGGGGGTGGGCTGATCACCTTCTCACAATAACCTGTATGTATTATAGGCTGTGAAAAAATGTTTTTTCTATTTCTTTTTTTTTTTTTTTTTTTTATTTGAATAATTAAAAGGGAGTAAAGTACACACAATCGCGTCGAAATGTAAGAGGTAGAAGTATGAAGTCAGCTGAAAAATAATTACTCCAGTATAGTGAAGATACCTAATATTTCTACTTAAAAGTGACTTGATAAGCAGGCCTGTGTGTTTTTACAGTCGATAACATCCTGTATTTGTGTCCTCAGAGTTGGATCTGGGCCTGAAGAAGGACGCTCTGCTGTCGTCAGACGGCAGCAGCCTGGAAGCCCTGCTGAAGGGAGAATCCCTGGACAAAAGGACAGCCGCAGACCCTCGAGGGTCCGAGGATGATTCCAACCCCAGTGATTACACCGGAGGCCTGAACCCTGCTGCCCGCAACAGAAAGGTTTGTGTTGTCATGGCGTTGTGATCTAAAATGACTGTCGTCACGGTACCAAGTCGCTACTTTAGTTATTTCATTCATTGCTTCTGAATGTGCAGCAGCTGCTCTGCTTCGAGTTTAGTTGACTCAGGAGTTAGTTTAAACTCTTGACTTAACTTTTAACATACTGTAGTCAAAACTAGACAGGAACATGTATTAGAGGTCTATTTTGGACTATTTTGATAGTCGATTAATCAGTTAATTAATGGAAAAGTTGTTTGGTTTTTACTAATTCTTAATTCTTACTTTAGAGAATCCTCGAGCCGGACGACTTCCTGGATGACCTGGATGATGAAGACTACGAGGAGGACACGCCTAAAAGAAGAGGCAAAGGGAAAGGGAAGGTAAATAACTGCAGACAACACCAACGTTATTTATTTGTATAATTTTCAAATCAATTAAACTGGGTGGGAACTGGGGAGGTGAAGCCAGGACCTGCTGGGTGTAACTCTGCAGCTGTTTTCAGGGTCGAGGTGTGGGCAGCAGCAGGAAGAAGCTGGACACGGCAGCAGCTCTGGAGGACAGAGACAAGCCCTTTGCCTGTGACAGTGAGTCCCGATGGGGGGGGTGGGGAGGCAGATCACATGACCGGGGGTCAGAGTTGAAGTGTCACTACATTCAACATTTTTTAAATAGTTTATCTTCATCATCTTCTTTTCAGTTTTTTCTGTCCTCTTTCTGCTCTTTTGTTAGACTTCCTTAATGTTTTATACAGCCGAGGCTCAGCTTTATTTTGTAAGTCATCATTATACAGGGTTCCCGCAGGGTCTTATGTCTTAAAAGCATTGAATATATGAATCTGGGAAAAAAATGCCTCAAAAAGACTTGGAAAAATTTACGTTTTATGTCTTGGTCTTAAAATTTTTCATTTGTCAGCCATTATTATTTTGATTAAATAACGTAGCCTTAATAAAAAGTGGCAAAAGCGTCCCGAAAGTTCTGTCCTGCCAGAAGTTGTGTTCTAGAATCTTTGTATCATTGTCAGGGTGGTGCTATGCATGCATGAGCCCAGATCATTTACCTCAGGAACCAAACTGCAGGGAAGTTGTTCGTAACGTTTGGTTTTCCACATAAAGAGTGTAGTATATAGCAATGTCATTATACTCTGATATACTATATTATTACTGGTATCTTCCCTCACCATTTCACATTTTATCAGAAAACAGAGTCTCCACATTGCTCATCTACTGTCATTTGCTGTGATCTGTGTGTTAGGGACCGTCTGCAATTTATGTTTCACCATGAATTGATTAAAAAAATCCTCACCAAAAATAAACTAAATGACTTCCCTACTCTTTGCTGTAGTACATCGTATTCACAATGTTCTACTACTACAGGAGATGATTTATATGGACGTGGTATGCATATATTACTAATAACATAATAAATAGGATGTGAAATAGATACTAAGTTTTATATAAAAAGTCATAAATGACTTGGATTTAGCTTGAATAAACCTGTAGGAACCCTGCTATGATATGAAGCGTTTCCCGGGTGGGGAGGGATGTTTCTGAGGCTTGTCTGGTGCTGTGGAGCTACATATCTGCACTTCTTGACGTGTTTTTTTCCCCTCTCTGAAGTGTTTTTCACTCTCTCACTGTTTCCTTGTCGATCTCGGAGCTGTTTCTCTGAGCTTCTGCCTCTGCTCTCTCTTCTCCTTCTCTTCTCTCTTTCAGACACTATCAAACAAAAGCATAATTCAAAACCTTCTGAAAGAGGTATATTGTCTTTATTCCTTTTATGCTTCAATCTGCCTGCTTTTTGTCTTCACTGCCCGTTTTTCAAAATTTCTGTCTGTGTGTTTTGTTTTTTTATTACTGTCTGTAAAAATAGATTTGCTGTTTGTGTAGTCCGGTTCCGTTCATGTGGTAAATGTTTTGTTCTGCGCCATTGACTTAATCGACTACATTCAGAAGCAGTCAAGTCCATGTTATTTAATGTTAAGGCTGCAATCAGCCACAGACATGAGCGTCTCAGTCAACAGAACACCTGAAGCCCATGAATGTCGTTTTCCTCTAACGTGGTCCTGAACTTCCCTCACATTTAGATAAGTAAGAGGGTCCCCCCCTCCTCTGTGCTTTGTCTTCTGACTCACGACTTAATATGTGACTGCATCAGTATTTTTTTCCTCTTCACCTCCTCTGCACCCGACCGAGTCTCATTCCACTTTCCGTGTTCTCCAGTGACTTGCCGCCTCTGCTTTGAATCAGTTTCATGCCTGTTTGTACTTTTCTGGACTATTTTTTCTAAAATGTGACATGTGACCTAAAAAAAAAAAAATCTTGACAGTTAAAAGAAACAGGAAATTGGCCCCGTTTTGAGGAAGTGAAAATTAGAGAAAGCGTAGAAGTGAAAGAGGAAGTAGTGTTGAGCCTTTTTTCTTTTTAATGATCCCCACACCCTGAATCCTCCTTAATCCATGTTTTGATCATAAATTGCTGAGACAGTTTTTTGTTTTACCTTTGCAGTTATATCTTTTTATATATAAATATAAACTTTTTCCTTTTTTTTCGTAAAGGTGTATGCAAGAACCTTGAAAAGCACTACTGGATAAAACATGTTGATGATAGACAATTAGGACACATTTAAGATGGGAAAGGAAACCTACAACAACATAAAAGGAAAAATAATGAAAATGGAGAAGTTAATAAAAACAGAAAGTGCACACCACTTTTTTTCAAAAGCATCATTTATCAGAATGTCAGTCCGACTTCTCGTTATAATTACTGCTGCAACTACTGACTATTTTAGTAGTCGATTAATCTATTGATTATTGGAATGATTAACTGATTAGTAAGTTGATCAAAACAGTTGGCAACTAATTGATTAATCTATAATAAATTAGTTATAACCCCTGTGGACCATAGTCTTTCTATTACTTGTTGTTTTACCTCTTTTGTGCTACTAGATGAATCTGGTTCACTTCATCAGTAAATTTCCAAATAAACTTCCTAACACTACATTAGTTCCTTATACGATTTCAGTTTCACAGAGACAGCACCAAACTTAAAAAAAAATGTCCATAGATTATTCTCCATGTTCACAAACACCTATTGTCTTTCCCTTTTTAATGTGATTGTCAGATATTAAACAAAAGGAGACAGAATACAGGGATTTAACACTGGCAAATTTTATGACATGTGGACCACACCAGATCACTGCCTTAAAGCTTAGTGCAGGAAGGTGTGTATCAGAAAGCCTTCATTAAATACTAAAATGTGGACTGTAAAGAGGGTTTCTGTTCCAGGGGTAAAGGTGTGTATTTCCTGCTGCATTCTCTGTTTTTATACATGCTGTGTTTTTCTGGTTTTGGTGGCAGTCTGTGGGAAGCGCTACAAGAACCGTCCCGGCCTGAGCTACCACTACGCCCACTCCCACCTGGCCGAGGAGGAAGGAGAAGACAAGGACGACGTGGAGATCAACGAGCCGCCGCCGCCGCCTACAGAGGAGCCTAAAAGTAAGTGATGAGGATGGAGGTTTCATTAGTAGAAGGGCTTAGTCACAGTGAAGATCAGTGTTAGTCCTAAGTGTGGCACTTAAGACCATTACTTGAATTCCAGCTTTTGAGTAAAATAAATATAATATTGTGCTCTTTGAGATGAAGCATGACAACTGCTTCAGTTATAGCAATGGTAGCAGCTTTATAATGATGAGAAAGGCATTAATTAGATTATTCATTACCACAAAAAAAGATATTTAGAAGAAGATTATTCCATTGTGTAAAAACGACTGATCAGACTTTATGCTGAACCAAACACTAATGCTGCTGTGTGTTTTCTTCTGGTCCTCAGCTCCAAAGAAAGGCCCGGACGGTCTTGCGTTGCCTAATAACTACTGTGATTTCTGTCTGGGAGACTCCAAAACCAACCACAAGACCGGCCAATCAGAGGAGCTGGTGTCCTGCTCCGACTGTGGACGCTCGGGTACGTTTCACTATGGATCCTGGAATAAAGAACTAGTGGAAGTATTCAAAGCTCAAACCTTTGTCCCGGTGCAGGTCACCCGTCCTGCCTGCAGTTCACTCCGGTCATGATGGCGGCGGTGAAGACGTATCGGTGGCAGTGCATCGAGTGTAAGTGCTGCAACATGTGCGGCACCTCAGAGAACGACGTGAGTACACCAGCCTAATAAAGCTTTAATGCAAACATATCAAAACACACAAAAACGCATCAATAAAATGAACACAAAAAAGAGTAGGATCCAATCTCTCCTCTATTTATAATAAACAATCGCCTAATTAAGACATCATGTAGTTATTTCCACAGAATAGAATAAAAAGGCTTTATTTTTCATTTTATTTTTTACTATTATTTCTACCATAATACAGTAACAAGTAGGAGATACAAAAAGATGTTTGTGTGGCATTTTCTTATTAGTCAAATATCATGTTATGAATGAAGGTGTATTTAATCCCATATAGGTGATATTTGTTTATATTGATCGATCATTTAATTTTGCACCATGATACAAAAACAAATTAAAGAAACACAATACAGAAAGTGCTGGAGAGGTAGAAAAAAAACAACAACAAAGGCTTATTCAAAGAAACCTTCCTACTCAAAATAACTACTCAAAATTCAAACAGAAGTATAACTACTATATTATAACACAAAAGAAAAAAATATAAAATTCAGTGTGTAGAGTGTGTAGAGTGTGTAGAGTGTGTAGAGTGTGTGTGTGTGTGTGTGTGTGTGTGTGTGTGTGTGTGTATACACACACACCTCATATGTATATTTCCAAACAAAAGAAAGTAGCCGTCGATCGTCGTGTGTAGAGCTTTTTGTATTTTTGTATTTCCAGGATCAACTTTTGTTCTGTGACGACTGTGACAGAGGGTACCACATGTACTGTCTCAACCCGCCTATGTCTGAACCTCCAGAGGGTGAGTCTACCAGAATAAAGACAAATGTTCACCTCCTCCTTCACTTGATCTTTGGGACAAGACATATGTGTTGTTCTAATTGTCTAAAAACTGCAGTGGACTTAAGAAGTTGATCAGGCAATGCTAATAACTCTAGATTTGTATATCACACACTTAGTGTTGATCTCATGTATTTAGGACAAGAAAATAGTGGCTATGTGTCTGTTCATTTGCAGAAAATCATTAAAGAAATAGTGTTGTATTTTTAACATCTAGATCCATTTCCCACATTCCTCTCTTCTTTCTGAAGCATAGAGACATAATTACAATTGTAGTGATTTTTCCCTCTGATGTTCGTTAACAGAGCTGATTTGAATCCCGGTAGAAAAACCTGTTTAACTTACAGTGGGGAAAATAAGTATTTGAACACCCTGCTATTTTGCTATTTCTCCCACTTAGAAATCATGGAGGGGTCTGAAATTGTCATCGTAGGTGCATGTCCACTGTGAGAGGGATAAACTAAAAAGAAAAATCCAGAAATCACAATGCATGATTTTTTAATGATTTATTTGTGTGATATAGCGGTAAATAAGTATTTGAACACCTGAGAAAATGAATGTTAATATTTGGTACAGTAGCCTTTGTTTGCTATTACAGAGGTCAAATGCTTCCTGTAGTTTTTCCACCAGGTTTGCACATACTGCAGGAGGGATCCTGGCCCACTCCTCCACACAGATCTTCTCTAGATCAGTCAGGTTTCTGGGCTGTCGCTGAGAAACACGGAGTTTGAGCTCCCTCCAAAGATTTTCGATTGGGTTCAGGTCTGGAGACTGGCTGGGCCATGCTAGAACCTTATATGTTTCTTACGGAGCCAGTCCTTGGTTTTCCTGGCTGTGTGCTTTGGGTCGTTGTCGTGTTGGAAGACCCAGCCACGACCCATCTTCAATGCTCTGACTGAGGGAAGGAGGTTGCTCCCCAAAATCTCACAATACACCGCCCCAGTCATCCTCTCTTTAATGCAGTGCACTCGTCCTGTCCCATGTGCAGAAAAACACCCCCAAAGCATGATGCTACCACCCCCATGCTTCACAGTAGGGATGGTGTTCTTCGGATTGTACTCTTCATTCTTCTTCCTCCAAACACGCTTAGTGGAATTATGACCAAAAAGTTCTATTTTGGTCTCATCTGACCACAAAACTTTCTCCCATGACTCCTCTTTATCATCCAAATGGTCGTATGCAAACTTAAGACGGGCCTTGACATGTGCTGATTTAAGCAGGGGAACCTTTCGTGCCATGCATGATTTCAAATCATGACGTCTTAGTGTATTACCTATAGTAACCTTGGAAACGTTGGTCCCAGTTCTTTTCAGGTCATTGACCAACTCCTGTCGTGTAGTTCCGGGCTGATTCCTCACCTTTCTTAGAATCATTGAGACCCCATGAGGTGATATCTTGCATGGGGCTCCACTTCGATTGAGATTGACCGTCATGTTTAGCTTCTTCCATTTTCTAATGATTGCTCCAACAGTGGACCTTTTTTTACCAAGCTGCTTGGCAATTGCTCCGTAGCCCTTTCCAGCCTTGTGGAGGTGTACAATTTTCTCTCTTGTGTCGTTGGACAGGTCTTTGGTCTTCGCCATGTTACAAGTTAAAGTCTTGCTGATTGTATGGGGTGGACAGGTGTCTTTATGCAGCTAACCACGTCAAACAGGTGCATCTGATTAAGGATACATGGAGTGCAGGTGGACTTCTAATGGGCGGACTAACAGGTCCTTCAGGGTCAGAATTCTAGATGACACACAGGTGTTCAAATACTTATTTGCCGCCATATCACACAAATAAATCATTAAAAAATCATGCATTGTGATTTCTGGATTTTTTTTTTTTAGTTTATCTCTCTCACAGTGGACATGCACCTACGATGAAAATTTCAGACCCTTCCATGATTTCTAAGTGGGAGAAATAGCAAAATAGCAGGGTGTTCAAATACTTATTTTCCCCACTGTATCTGAATGAACCCTGGTATGAAGCTTGGTGTGTAATTGAACCATCTCAGTACCAGTTCCCATTCATTGATCTTTTTTTTCTGTTCTGTGTGCATTCAGGAAGCTGGAGCTGTCATCTATGTCTGGACCTGTTGAAAGACAAAGCGTCCATATATCAGAACCAGAACGCACCACCGTCGTGATGGTCGCTCCTCCCTGCATACGCCCTGCACTCAGCCATCCCACAGCGCTTCAGGACAGACCATAAACTCCCCCCGACACGCTGACCTCGGAGGGATTGTGTTCAGTAGAGGTGATAAATTGTAAGAAGAGAAAAAAAGGGAAGTATATCTTATATCTTACCAAACTGGCCTCACTTCGCTTCAGATATGACTGTTACACAGTTCTAAAGCTCAGATTCAGCCCTGTAGAGTTTTATTTTCAACTCCAGGCCCCTGGAGATCATTCAACATCCACAGCATAAAATCGCCAAATCATCACTTCCTGTTCAGCTTTTTTTTTCTTTTTTTTTTTACATAGACATACCTACAGAAAGTTGCTCAAACCTTGTCTTTATCCTTTAATGTACTGATTTTCTTGACTATAGAGAAATGGAGCTCGCTGGAATCAAGTAGCATGCCAATGCTCGCTCTTCGTTAAAAAATAGACTAATAGACATTTTATAATATTTATATATTTCTATGGTATAAAATAGTGTTAAGTATGTATAAATTGGAAAAGAATTGTCCTGTAATGGTCTTTTTATTAGTGCCCATTTCACCATTATAGGGGGGGGGGAAACAACAGACTCCACGGCTGTCTGTCTGTTGTGGTTTGTATGATAGTCAAAGGGATCCGCCGAGCTTACAAATGATTCTTCATCTCATCCACTGCCACCGGTCACACAACCGACTCACTCGCAAATACAAAACCAACAAGAACTCTGAATAGAAATCCTGACATGCTCGTCAGAACGGCTCTGGAGGCCGAGTGGCTTCAGGGATGCAGGTCGGACGCGGGTCGCTCCGGACATTTTTTTTTTGTTTTTGTTTTATTTCATTCAGGCTCCGGAGGCCGGTTTTCACAAATGTGTCGGATCCTTATTGTGCTGCCAACAACTGCAGCGCCACAGAAAAAACAGAAATATACTGCCTTCAAGCTTCACACCCAGGGCCAGATGTCAGAAAATATTGATACGCAGGATTATAAAACAATAAATGCACATGTTTCTGTTGAATCTCCTGTTAAGTTTCCTGCTTCACCAGACTCAGACCTGTCAGGATTACAGAGCAGCTTTAATAGGGCTGCAACTGATAACTATTCTGATACTTAATCTATCCAGTAATGAAATGAATAATTGATTATTGTAGCAAGATGAAGATTCAACCTAAAATATCTTTTTTTTTTTTTTTTTGTTTAGACCAACAGTCCACAACTGAAAGATCATCAGTTTACTATAATAGAAGAATAAAGAAACCAGAAAGTAATCAGATTTGAGAAGCTGGAACCAGATATGGACATTTTCTTCTATAAATTACTCAAATCCATTAATTTAATTAAAGCCAAACCTAAATAACTTATAAAATAAATCGCCACCAAAATAGGTGATTTATTTGATAGTTGGCAACAAACCAATTAATTGTTGCAGCTTCATGATGTCTCATAATTTTAGGCAATGTAATCAATGATTTGTTTGCATGGAAACAGACTTTACAGATTGTGTCCAAATTAAGGATAAAAAAAACCTCCTCCTGTGTAAATTAGAAGATTAATGAAA